>JAXRKP010000106.1:145000-365000 GCA_037039925.1 Doris montereyensis | reverse complement strand
GTGTGTGTGTGTGTGTGTGTGTGAGAGAGAGAGAGAGAGAGTTCGTGCGTGGGTAAGTGTGTGTGTGTGTGTGTGTGTGTGTGTGTACGCCTGTGTATACAAGGGTGTACGGTATGTACGCGTTTAAAGAAAAAGTCAAAGAACTTCCAATTGTAAACAAGGCTCATTGGGCTGTCTTCTTCTTCCTCTTATTAGTCATATAATATGCATATTAAGAGGTGACAATATCATCGTCGTATCTCATTTATTCAGCCAAAATGCCCTATACTGTGTCATTCCTTATCGTTGTCAAGGCTATTCACATCACAGAATTCCAAGGTGACATCGGTGGACTCAAAAAGACTGGATCAGCTGAGCAGACAACTGCAACCAAGTGGCATTGCTGACCTTGGCAAGGCCCTGGATTACGTCCGAGAGAATTCCTTCAAGGTATGGAGTAGTATAATGACACCAGGGCAACATTCGATGGCGGGGGGAGTGTATGTCAACCAGGCGGGGTAGGGGTGAGGGTGAGGAGTGCGACGTGGAGAGTTATCTCCCTCGACTTTCAGAGAAGGTATAAATCGTAAAGCCCTCAAATGGACACCTCAGGAACAAGCAAGAGAGGTCGCCCGCTACAAACCTGGAGGAGAAGCCTTTTAAAAGAGATTAAGATCCAGGGATGAACGTGGGGTGGGGGGGTAACAAAATTGGCAGCTGATCGTGATCAATGGCGATCCACTGTGTCGGCCTTATGTGCTGCCAAGCACACCGAGGATAAGTAGTAAGTAAGCAGTAAAGTTCCCTGACTTATCCCGGTTTCTTTAGCCTGAGACTAGCCTGTCGTCGGTGTTTCATCCCAAGCTGATGCCGGTACTCATTTCCCTTGCTTCGAGTGGGGACCATGCGCATTAAGGGTCTTTCCCAGGGAACACAACGTCGGACCTATCATTGCTAGGATTCGAACACATGACCAAGTCTGGCAGCCTAACCGCTAGGTCACCGGCGCCATTCGATTTTAATAGCGGCTAGGGGTGTTCTATGTGTGGATTTCATTGTGAAAAGTACGACATTGGCCATTTAACCGACTAATGCAAAGCCTTCTATAGATAGCCTTGACTGATGTGATTGGCTCGAACGTGTCAATATTGTATAAATCGTAGGCCCTGAGCTAGATCTACGCGGTCTATGCGTTCAAAAGTCGTCAACGGACGGGCAATTTTGAATTCAACGATGATAAACGAGTTTGAATTGATTTGATTTAGTTTTGACTTTACCCACATCCGCAACTAACGTGATCTCGGGGTTTATGGTGTAGGATTTTTTATTTTGTTCGGAGTGTCAAGTAGATAGCCAAGGGATCTTAAGCGAGCACATATTGTTGCGATCTGCACATGGGACTTCTTTTTTATTGACCTTCTCCGATCAGAGTAGATGTCAATCCAGCTGTATGGACCAGATCCGGAGGGAGAGGCAGGGGGGAGGGAGTTACTCGAAATAACAAATCCATGACCTTTAGATTGAGAGGTCGACACCTTGTCTTTGGGCTGCCGATTCCAACTGATAATTTTTCAACCTGTTGGGCACAAACCTGTTGGTCCCAGCACAAACCCACGGGTCTATAGTTGAGAGGCCGACACCTTGCGCCTGGACCACTGAGTCCCCCCCCCCGATAAACGAGTAGATCTAGTGTGAAAGGTTTTTGATTTGATTTCATTTCATTTACTCACATCCACAATTGAGGTGATCTGGGGTTGTTTTGGACGATGTTTAATTTTACCCGGACTGCCCTGTTAACAGCCAAGGGATCTTTAACGTGCACGGAGTGTTGTGATCTGCACACATGACCTCCTTTTTATCATCCGTCTCCGGTGGGACTAGGTGTCGATCCACCTACCTGGACCAGAAGGGGGTGGGGTAGATTCTGCTCGAAAAAACTCGAGAAAAAAAACCATTGGCGGGTTTCGAACCCACTACCTTTTGGTTGAGACGCCGACACCTTGCCTGTAGACTACCAAGTCTCCCAATGGGAAAGGAATTATGTAGCAAAGTGACCTTTAGTGAATATAATAATATTGTTCCATGTACACAGGAGGGCACGGGCTCTCATAAACCGTTTTAACTTTTCGCTTTGTCGCTACTCCTTTAAAATTACTTGCAAGTTTATTATTCACTCACTAGGCAGTGTTATGCTATTGTTTGAACATTTGCATCATGGGCAGTAATGCCTTTTGTAATTTAAATGGATATGATGATGACATTTTATTATGTTCTATATTGACTTATTAGAAAGCCGAGCGTTCCAGGATTCACGATGTGACATTTTCTCTCTGTTCTGTCTCTGTCTCTGTCTCTGTCTCTGTCTCTGTCTCTCTCTGTCTCTGTCTCTGTCTCTGTCTCTCTCTCTCTCTCTCTCTCTCTCTCTCTCTCTCTCTCTCTCTCTCTCTCTCTCTCTCTCTCTCTCTCTCTCTCTCTCTCTCTCTCTCCTCCCTCTCTCTCCTCTCTCTCTCCTCCCTCCCTCCCTCCCCCCCTCCCTCCCTCCCTCCCTCCTCCTCCCTCCCTCCCTCCACTCTCCCTCTCTCTCTCTCTCACTCTCCTCTCGCTCTCCCTCTCCCTCCCTCTCTCTCTCCCTCTCCTCTCCCTCTCTCTCTCCTCTCTCTCTCTCTCGCTCTCCCTCTCTGTCGCTCCCTTCCTCCCTCAGTCCATCCCTTCCCCTCCCTCTCCCTATCCCTCCCCCTCTCTGTCTCTCTCTCTCTCTCTCTCTCTCTCTCTCTCTCTTTCTCTCTTTCTCTCTCTCTTTCTCTCTCTCTCTCTCTCTCTCTCTCTCTCTCTCTCTCTCTCTCTCTCTCTCTCTCTCTCTCTCTCTCTCTCTCTCTCTCTCTCTCTCTCTCTCTCTCTCTCTCTCTCTCTCTCTCTCTCTCTCTCTCTCTCTCTTATCATAGGCGCAACAGATATCTCAATAGGATTAAAAACATGCACTGTATTTGTTGTTCATAGTATTGCTCATAATCACTGGCTTTAAGATCAATTTCCTTTCTGGATCTTTATTGACTTTTAAATTTGTTTAAATTGCCATTTTGAATTCCTATTTTAATGATCAAGGGCTGATGTTAATTGTAACAAATCTTCTTTCATGGATGAATAACGTTTTTTAAAGTTTGAATTTGAATAAGATAATAATCATAATACATGTAATAATAATAATAATAATAATAATAATAATAATAATAATAATAATAATAATAATAATAATAATAATAATAATAATAATAATAATAATAATGATTATGATGATGAGGATGATGATGATGATGATAACGATGATAATAATAATAATGATAATAATAATAATAATAAATAATAATAATAATGATAATGATAATGATACACATTCGTATAGCGCCGAAACCCATTTAGGTGCTCGGTGGCGCTTTACAATAATGGGACAATGCAATATTCAACACGATAGAATCCAAGACGAAAACAATGAAAGGTAACCTATCCGAAAGCAATTCTAAAAACAATTTCGGTTTTGAATCTTTGTTTAAACTTAAAGGTAGAAAGATCAAGATTTTCTCGAATTTAAACTGACAGAGAGCTCCAAAATAAGACGGGCTGAAATAGAGAAGACGCGTTTAGATAATTTTGTCTCAGACAGATCATGTTTCAATGCAATAGAATTCGAGGATAGCAGAATCTAAAGTGATGGAGAAGGTTATATACTTCCTGGGTGCCTGACCTAAACTTTTTTTTTCGTTTGTGTGTTGGTTGGTGAGATTAAAACCGTGATTGCCATCAATTCTAGTTCTAGTGTTCCCTGAGTAGTACTAGTAGTGTACTGTGAGTGTTTTCCTTGTACTGAACGATAGGCAGAAACTCGACGCGTAATTTTGTTTCAATTTGCCAGAATGCCAGACCCAATGTAGAAAAGATCGTGATCCCCATTGTCCATAGCATGAACGACCAAACGAAAGCCAAAATCGTGCCGGCAGCTCAACGCCTCAAGGATACATGTGTTGTCATAGTCGGTACGTATGGTCTCACTTTTGGGTCCGTATCATAATATTTTGATTCGCTATTTTGTTATTTTTTCGTTGATTTATTTATATGTTTATTTATTTTTTTATTTATCTTAATGTGCGATTTTATTTAGACTTACATTTTATTCATACATTCAAGTATGCTTCAATCACACCCCTCCCACCCCTCATTTATATACACATTTATTGATCCCTATCAGAGGTCACCAAACTACAACCCGCCAGATCAGTTCGTCCGACCTGACGCCATGCGGGAAATTTTCTTAATTTTTGTTTTCATTTTCTCGTTTTTTGTTTGTTCGCTGCTTGGTTTGTGAGATTTAGATATGTGCGTATTAGGTCTGATTTAATTATCTTATTACATCACTTAATTTTATGACTTTTTGGTAAATATTCAGTGTATTCTAAACGAAAAGTAACAGTTTCAAAATACGATAACTCACTTACCCGTGCCACTATTGACATGAGATTTTGGTCAAATGAAGTTTATTTAAAGGCATTTAGTATGACCAAAAAAGCATAAACTTAGATTTGATATTCAGCTCACACCATTAATTCTAAGGAAATGAGGGTTTTTCGTCTTTATCTAAATTATGCATTTTGCGTCCACTGTGATAGGGAGAGGAGATGACTAAGTGAACAAAAGGATAAAACCCACGCCACTCATTAGTTA
The DNA here is from genome assembly GCA_037039925.1 of Doris montereyensis. NCBI lineage: Eukaryota > Metazoa > Mollusca > Gastropoda > Nudibranchia > Dorididae > Doris > Doris montereyensis. Next base: position 360,308 of record JAXRKP010000106.1, on the reverse strand, counting down.
CGCATGGTTACGAAATTATTATTTTTCAGCTGTTTTTTTTTTTTTGAGATAGCGATAGACTACCTCAAAAAAAAATTTAATCCAGGCCCCAAATTAATTTCTCAAAAAGCATTGGTTGAATGGCCGCCCCAAAAGTCCCGATTTGAACCCGTACGACTTCTTTCTGTGTGGATATCTGAAGGATCGAATCTTTCGCAATCCTGTACCCCTCAACAAAAAACAATTGAGAAATAATATCATCCGAGATGTACGAGGGATTAACAGAAACCTATCTGCAAGAGAGTCGCTAGACTTTACTTTATTATCAGATTGCAAAATGTCAGTGCAGAAAATTTTAATGGGAGATGGATGTAGCATCTCTCGAATGAAATACTAGTAATTTAAAAACAGTTTGTGTCTATCCTGTTGTTCAAATTTGGATTTGTTTTAGTTATTGTGGCAATTTTTTCAAAATTCCATACAATCCAGTAACTTATGTTCTTTAAAATTGAGATTTTTCTTTTTGTGTTACATTGACTTTTACAATACAAATTAAAATGGGTTATCTGACAAGAAATTATCTTTTCCCGTTTCCGGTCATAGTTACATTTTAAAACATTGTTTTCTATTAAATTCTATAGTGCCTTTACCTTTAAATGTCTTTTGTGTGTTTAAAATTTTATTAGAATTGGGTTTAAGGTGTAAAAGTTATTCTCATTTATAACAGTTACCTTTTATTCAGGACACCCTGGATTAACAGTATATTCGGTTGCTAAAAGAAAATGGGCCGGACTTTGAGGGCTCATACTCATACAAGGAAGGAATTAAAATTTCGCATGTATCGGTATAGACAAACTATTTTCACCTAAAATCTTTTATTTTTTATAGCAATCGATTTGCAAACAGGGGCAATTTTACTCACGCTATCAAGTTATCTACGTAATCTATGTTAACCTGTGTTCTTACAATACTTACACATTCCCGTTGCCCTTCTTTCGGTTAGAGAAACTAGTTTCAACTAGCCTTTTAAATGAATCAATTGGCAGTACGAGATTTCCACGTATTCGTAAATTCTCATGCTTCGTGACCCTCGCCATCCTTTCTCCTTGATTAGAGCTCTGATGACAGCCTTATCCCTGGCAATACTCGAAACCATGATGTTAATAAGAGTTAGACTTAGACCTAGGTTTATGCTGGTTTTACACAATAGACATGTGTTTGTTGTGTATGTTTTCATAACTTAAACGAGATAAGTACAATACAATGTGTACTACAAAATCAATGATGTCACAAATGTCAGATCAAAAACGACGAAAACTAAGATAGGAAATGCGCTGGGTTATAAATGAGATCTTCTCAAGACCGGCCATTCAAGTGACTGACTGTGTCGTCTGCTAGCACCGATAAACTTTCGATGACCATGTGCTCGTTAAGGCAAAAATGAAGGGAAATACCTACATCGAGACCACTTTCACAAACACTTTTAAGAGTGTAATGTTCAAAGGAAATCTCCGCTGACTTGATATCGTAACGCATGTTTGTACCCCACTTTACAAAAAACTAGCATAACCTTAAGACTAATTCACCAATCATGTTCATATTTTCAAAAGATACATATAAGATGACATATATATTATATTTACCAGAGCAAATTTCAAACATCTGTCTGTTTTTGGAGTTATAAACCCTCAAACTCCGGGCCATATTTTTGAGTCACCAGATATATCATTATGTTTATTGTCTTTATGTTTGTGTATTTTGTATACCGGTATTGATAGATCAAAACTTTCGTTGTCATTATTTGTATGTATCCAGTGTATTGTATTGAGCGAAATAGTTATCCGGCCGTTGAAAAAAGTTTGGTTACCTTTGATCTATGTTATTGATGTAAATCTTTTAACTCTCTTATATAATATTATTGTCGCTCTCTCTCTCTCTCTCTCTCTCTCTCTCTCTCTCTCTCTCTCTCTCTCTCTCTCTCTCTCTCTCTCTCTCTCTCTCTCTCTGTTCCTGTCTGTCTGACTCTACCCGCGCATCTCTCTCTCTCTCTCTCTCTCTGGTTCCTGGGTCTGTCTGTGTGCGTGCCTTTCTTTCTCTCTCTCTCTGTTTCTCCGTGGTTCCGTCTGTCTGTGTGTGTCTTTCTCTCTCTCTCTCTCTCTCTCTCTCTCTCTCTCTCTCTCTCTCTCTCTCTCTCTCTCTCTCTCTCTCTGTGGGTCAGTCTGTCTGTCGCCGAATGTGCTTGATCTCACAAGGTTATCTCTTTCCGTGTCTACCAACTGCAGGTGTCTCCGTTTTCAGTCGTTCCATCGACCGTGACATCATGAGCGAGCTGGTCACTCAACCCTACTCCGACCACTACACTTCTGTCAGCAACCACTATTATCTGGAGGAAACTGCCAAGTACATCAACGACAACGATCTCAAGTGCAATGCATGAGAAACCTGCTGCCTTCGGTACATGGTACTTCCACCAGAGGCATAGTGGAGAGACATAGACCTACATGTATTCACTTTTCCTCCAGACACATGGGGTAACTACGTCGTAGTATCAGACGTATAATAATATGGATGTTTTATGATTGAACGAACATAATAAAATGTGTTTTATGCCAACATCATTAGCCAGTCCTCAGTTCACCAATGTGGTTTTTGAGAAGAGGGGAAAGATGAACAATTTATTGCAGACAGTATGGGGTTATTTGTTTCGTTTTGTTGGGTTTGTATTTGTTTTGTTGTTGTCGTGTTTTTTTCTTAGGGGAGGGGCGCTTCTTTCTGATGGCTATCCCATGCAGCTCCAAATCCCGAGAGAAAAATTGACTCAAAGTGACGTAGGTATATCTTACGTGACGAGCAACCTGACTGACGTGACACACCCAGACGCTGACACAATCAAGCATACTGAGAGTGAGAGAAAAACAAGAGGGTACAAAAAGTTGTTTTTTGTGTGAAAAGAATTACGCTTCCTCCACCATCTCCTCGGACGGACTGACTGACTGTTATCTTCACTTCTTCTTTGCATCTGCGATCTGTCTTTGGAACAGTCTCCCACCAGCACTTACTGAAGCCGACGACCTGACCACCTTTCAAAAACGTTAGTCGAGCTGATCTTTTAGCTAAGTGAAATGCATTGTTAATGTTATATTCTCATGCAACAAACTAATATAGACTGTTAATTTGTATAAGTGGCATTGAAAACTATACGTGTTACTTTTTTGTAACTGTTTGATCTCTTGTCTTACAACGGTAAACAACTGATACATGTACAACGTAATTGAAATATAGATCGGTCCTTCATCAGTGGAGATTACTACAGGAAGAAAAAATAAGACGGAGAAGAAGCAAGATGACAATAATGGTAATACATGTAATAATAATAATAATAATAATAATAATAATAATAAGTAGAAGAAGGAAGAGGAGGAGGAAGAACAAATCGATGATGAGAAGAAGAAGAAGAAGAAGAAGAAGAAGAAGAAGAAGAAGAAGAAGAAGGGGGAGTGAGGGGGGGGGGAGAGATGTTACTCGAAAGAACCAACATCGGGGCTTGATTGAACCCAGACCTTTTAGTTGACAGACCGACATCTTAAATTTAGACTACCGAGTCCCCTGCCCCTCCCCACCTCCCTCACCGAATGTGAGAAGAGCGCACTCCGCTTGAAGGCCGTAAGCTTTGAGTCTCCGTTTCAAGGGCTCTAAATAACAGCTCAAACGTAATCTACCCCTTTAAACAAAATTTTTAAAAGAGAGAGAGAGAGAGAGAGAGAGAGAGAGAGAGAGAGAGAGAGAGAGAGAGAGGGAGGGAGGGAGGGAGAGAGAGAGAGGGGGGAGAGAGAGAGGGGGAGAGAGAGAGAGGGAGGGACAGAGAGAGAGAGAGAGAGAGAGAGAGGGGTTGGAGTTTTTTTTATCATGAGATAAACAGCAGTGAGAATTCTCCCAGGTGAACAGCTTTTATTTATTGCTGGAACTTGGAACACAAAGATGCCTTTGAATATTTTATCACTTCAAAATACACGAATCACAAACAAAAGTATCACAAGTAAAATTAAAGAAATAGGATCTGCCATCAGCACTCACCAAACAAACCTCAGGAATCACAAACAAAATACAGGTTAGTTCATTAAAAATTTATCCCATCGACCATGTGCAGTGATCTCAAATCTCAGAGAGAATTAAGACAATAAGAGGAAACAGCAAGATGAAAGACATGTCAAAGAATGAAAGAAAGGAAGTAGGAACTGCCAGCAATGCCCCCCCCCCCCCCCATCCCACAATAAAGTACAGGAATAATCATAAACAAAACACCAAGCAAACACAGACAACCAACTGCTTTCTTATAAAGCAAATGAAGAAAAAAACCCAATGTAGAACAAGTGGTTGAGTTTTTTTAAACAGTTTTACTCCAGGTTGGCCATGAGTATATATACAAGCTAAACAGAAAAACTTAAAAGAAAAAAATTTGGGAAAAATTTCAACAATTTTATAAATAAGGAATACCATAATAAAAATATACACATTACAAAGGAAATGATAGAGTAAAGCTGTGATCACATTTGGATAAGGAATGAATATATTACAATAGAAGATCCATTTATCAACAGAACTCTATCAATAAGAAATGCACAAAGATTTCTGATAATTCCTTTGACCCTCATTCATGAGCATCAGACCAGACAGATGCACAAAACACATACATCAAACACACATTGACAGGAATAACTGCTACCTTTGGATGTTTTCAACATTTAAGACTTAAGTTGTTTGCCAATGAGATTTATTACAACATTCTATCCATGGTCATTGTCTAATTTAATAAAGTCAGAGGATTATTTGTCCATGCAAGTTTTTAAGTTAAGTATTGCAATTTCACTTCTAGTCAGGGAGAGAGACAAACAACAAACAATGAGAAGGCAGCCATGACAGAAGCCCCAAAACGTAGACATACCAACACCATACACATATTAATATTATTATCGCCATTGCCGGCCGTTAACCACATATGGAGCGTATGACAACTTTTAAGTAATACCTGTTTCAATGACATTTACCCCATCCACCATGTGCTGATCTCAGGGTGAATTAAGAGAAACAGCAAGATGCATGATAAGTGTGAAAATGAAAGGAAATAGGTAGGACCCACCAGCAGTGCCTGCCAACCACCAGCAAGTAAAACCTAAAAAACCCCACTATTTTACGAATAACAGTCGATTGAATGAAATATTCCCTGCCGTCGTGGGTGGAGCCTTGAAAACTTTCAATTAGTTTCATTGGTTTAATTTGAATGATATCTTATGGACGTGATGGGAATAGTAGCTATTCTTAGATTTAGATGTTTTGAGTATGAATACGTTGGGGATTTTTCTTCCTCTAGAATTGCTCCATTTGCAGATAGCGGCCACCTGCAATGATATGGCCATTGTCTTTGGTCACTCTGTCATTAGTGTCATGAGTCGGCTAAGCACAAAATTTTCTGTTGATTTTGTGACATAAATAATGGACATATAGGAAGATGGTGTCCAATAGAATGATGGGCTCAATTTCCCGCCAATCACACACACACACACACACACACACACACCAAGGCTGTGGGAAAAGAGGAAAAAATGTATCATACACATAGACGGGAAAAAGTCCTTAAGGAGTAGAAAACACTATAAATCATGATCAAAGAAACAAAAAATCTGAAGTTTAAAACGTTTAACAGCAGTTGGCATTGTAATTCTAAAATGAAAATTGTTATGAAACTTATACCAAATGAAATCTGTTATGAAACCCATAACGAATGAAAACATGTTATAAAACTTACAATGAATGAAATATTATGAAACTTATAATGAACGAAATATTATGAAACTTATAATGAATGAAATATTATGAAACTAATAACGAAAGAACAAATGTTATAAAACTGATAACAGATGAAAATGTGTTATGACACTTATAACAAGTTGAAGTATTGCACACAGCATGAGACATAGCATACATGTATTTGCATTAGTATGACACACAGGTAACACCTGGCAAATTACTGGCTGGTCTGGACTACAACATTCATATACAGTTCAATTTAATCTATTGCCCATCAGTCATAGAAAGCCTGACCCACCCCCCCCCCCACCCCTTCCCAACAATTTTTCTGCCTTCCTTTGTTTCATTATAGAACTTACCCCATCCACCATATGCAGTGATGTCAGGGTGAACTAAGAGGAAACAGCAAGATGAAAGATAAGTGAGAAATGGAAAGGAAAGAAGAAGAACCTACCTACTACCAACCAGCAGCACCCGCTGATTGCACACTTTCTGCCTTCTTACGGCCATGAGCTAAATGGAGAAACAAATAAAAAGGCAGACAGTGACTGACATGGACATGACCCAACTCACATGTGTCGTCGGGCCGTGTCTCAGGGTGTCAGGAAGTACACAGTTTTTTAAATATCTTGCACAGTGTAAAGAATCAGTACTCGACGATGAAACGACCACATGACAGAAGAAGCAACTAAAACAACACATACTCTCAAACTGTCCATTGTTGTATCAAAACGGTGAGAGCAGCTCAGGATTTCTACAAGTATGACTGTCACAGACAGTGACCAAATCTTTCCAAGATGCTTGCAGTTTTCTATTTCTCACAGGGGAAAGGGAGAGAGGAAAGTGACTGGTCCCATCACACAAACAGAAAATGGTTGCTCACAACTGATGACTTCCATAACGTAAAAGGTTATTGAGTGAATAAAACTGAAATGGCAGCCTGAAGTTAAAACCTGAAATCAAAAGGAATGTTTCCGAGCATCGGCTAGGCAAAGCAAAATGACAAATTCTACAAAATTGCATTCACCCACTATTCTATAATATATCAAACCTTATTAAGTTAACCTGCGACAATCAAGGGATGAATATAAATCTACAGCACACCCCGACGCAGTAAAGAGAGAAAAGGAATAACGTATGTGGATGTACTTCCTTTTGAAACATAGTTTATATAAACCAACTGCCAAAGGAGTCAATGTGATTTCAAGCAATTTGTCGCATGCATAACAAACAGTTCTAACTTGAAAATTTTCGATTTTTTTACATTTTTGGCTTTTTTTAGTATAACTTTATGAAATCTATAAACCGCCAGGACAGTTTTACAAAATATACAGTAGATTCCGAGATATTGCATAACCAATTTTATTCTACCCTCTGTTACAATCATTTCTTCGCAACTTTAAAGTTGATTTTCTCGGTTACCTGGATTTGGTGGTGGAATGGTTTGTTGTGTGAGCGACAATTCTTTCCTTCTGTTTTTATTGTTATTCCATTAAACAATTAAGATGCTTTTAATAATAGGGGCATACAATAGCTGGCCATGCAAGGAAGGGCGCTTATATATATATACCATAAACCTCACAAATCAATTTCCTCTGAATGTTATTAAAAAGAATCTACCTCACAAGGTGTATGCTACATCGTAGTATTACGTATTACAAAAATAAATGCATCCTTTTGAAATCCCGATACCAATGTCATGCAAGCCATATTCGTAATATCATTCTTACAATTCTATAACTTTATTCATGCAATTTTGTGTACGTCCATGTTAGTATATTTCTTGGGAAGACAGGAAAATGGGAACTTAGATCTGCAGCAAACCAAACACGGCCATGAAAATGCTACGGGCACAGAAAAACGAGAGGAAAATGTCAGTCTTTCAGATGCCACATCTAAAATGATAAGGAGTGGAGTTCATAATATTAATCTGTTAGACATGGTGCTTTTCTGCAATCAACTATTGGGCTACTATATCTACATAACAAAATTGTCTTTGCAGCTTTCAATCAAATTTCTGCACGTTTTAAGAGAAATGGATTAGCCTAAGCTGTTATCAAACCTCAAACATGTTGATGCATTTCATAACTTGAGTCACATGATAGCCCACAGGCAAGAGGAGCAACAAGAACAGAAAAAAATATAGAAAAAAATAAGTAAGGAAAAAACATTTGAAGATAGCGCAATTATGATAAAAGTCATTAAAAAGAAGAATAAAAAGTAGGCTTGATACATACATCAATCACATTGTCATGAACTCATACGCAAAGTGTCTTGGCACTTTTGTTCAAACTTCAGGTCTCCTTGTCACATTAAGAACAGAGGAACACAACCCTCAGCGTTCAGATCCCACAAACTATAGCTAACAGATTCCTTGCCGCTTCATTTGATTTGATTTACCTACATCCGCAACTAAGGTGAACTTGGGGGTTTTGGTAGGATTTAATTTTAAAATTTTGCCTGGACTGCCTTGTTAACAGCCAAGGGATCTTTAATGTTCACAAAGTGTTGTGTTCTGCACAAGGGATCTCCTTTTTATCGTCCGTCTCCGATGGGACTAGGTGTCAATCCACCTACCTGAACCAGGGGGGAAGGGGGTAGATTTTACTACAAAAATAACTCGAGAAAATGTTTTAACCGTCATCGGGGCTCGAACCCACTACCTTTTGATTGAGAGACTGACAGGTCTGGACTACTGAGCCCCTTCTTTACTTGATGAATCCATGTTAAATAATATCAAACTTTGGCCATATGACAATTTCCTTTGTGTTCTTGGACAGCGGGAAGATGGGTGAAGACAAGAGAATAGCAGTTCATAAAAACCAAGGGAATGCATGCAGATCTAGGAATGGACTTCTATTAAAGTATTAGTTACACAGGGATGATTTTTTGTTTACAACAATCTGTCAAAGTTTAACGTCAATTGGCACTTAATTGAGACTAGGATAATAAAGTCAATATAATGTGATTCTTAAAATTCCGGTTGTTGTCTTATTTCCAGCAGACATTGAAAACTGGTGTAACCTGGTGCTACTTCACCAAAAGTCACAACTATACAATTATTCTATTTTCTAACAGATCTCAAGGAAAGTTAACAACCAAGAAAAAGAATAACCCCAAACCTCCAAAATTTAACAACAAATGTAACTGCCCAATAAATGCACAAACTTTTTTTCAAATGTTTGCTGTGAATTTAGTCAGGGCCGCCCTCAGCACCGTCTGTGGCACACGGTGGAGGAGAAATAACTCCGCAAGCAACAGCCTCTTGCTCTAAAGCCGCCAGCTGGCGTCGTAACTTGTTTACTTTGGACCTCAGCTCCTTATCATACTCGCGGATTTTGGAAATTTCTTGCCAGGCTTCGTCTTGTGGGCCCTGGTTGATGACGCCCCGCAGATACAAGCCGGTCCACACCGTCTGGAGACACAAGATGAAAATGCAACCAGTTCATTCAATACATAATGTGTTGTTAGGAAACTTGTTGGTTTTTTAAAAATGATGAGGATAATATCATTTCATTAAAACCTACTGGCCTATAAACCTGAGGCTTGTCTTAGTTTCGGTAGCATCATGGGAGACAATAAAAAAAAATCCCTCCATGAAATTGATGTTGGTGAGTAACAGGATTTACCTTCAACTCGTTTGGATGTCATTATGAATTGATAGATGGATGGATAAATGTATTCAACATATATTTTCCACACAGTATGATTTGGCGCATTGCTCAGTGGTAGAGGGAGATAAGCAGTTTCCATCTTACGATGGGTTCAAGAACCTTTAGATTCCAGCATCATCGCTCTACAGCTAGCCACACCCACCTTCATGTTATCAACCTTTATGCACTACCCAAGAAGGAATGATACTCAAGTCATTCTCCCATGCATAAAAATTAAGTATCTATTAATGCACATCAACGGTCAGGTTTCAATGAACAGTCTCTTTTGCCTTTTCTACATTTTTGCCTACCCTAGTCCTTGATTTCCGACCTTTCCGACAATAGTATGAAAAATTTAACATATTTCAAACTTTCTGACCTTGTTAGACACCCTGTTAAAATGTTATTTCAGTCCCATGCTCACCAAACTTTGCGGTGCCACTGAAGGCCAAATAACACACGGGTTGGGGTCGTAAAGAGGATTCATGAAGGTCTGAAGAATTTCTGGTCGGTCCAAAAATGACCTGCAATAAAAAACAACATAGCATGTAAAAATGTTACAGCGTGATTATTTTTAACTCCTACATTGAAAACATTCTGTAGTACAGGGCCTTCAACTAAATACTTTTCAATCACACGAAGATAGAATTTATTGGAATAAAAAACATTTTTCACAGATTGTTTTTAATAAATTTTAATTTTTGGCAGCCAGAACCTGAGAAATTGTAAATTTAGACATGATGACTTCAAACTAGTTCAAAGCTGTTACATAAAAGGAAAAGCAAATCTTTCTTTCCTCAATAGAGAATGTGTGAATTGTGATCTCTGAACCCTTCAAATCTGGATTCATAATAAGTTACATCATTCAGGGATAATGCATATTTAAAACTAGTAACGTACCAGATAAACTTTCATCTCAGATTCAGGACATAGAATGAAATTGTTAATCTGAGACAAACAGCTACATTAAACACACAAATGTCCTTACGTCTGTTGAGTGTAGCAACAGGTAGCGGATAGTGGAGAATTTATTGAAAACTATTCAAACGCACACAATGAATTACAGAGGATTGAGACAGTCATCTGTTGCTACACTCAACAAGCATAAGGACACTTGAAATGGTTGATGTGCTTTTTGTCTTAGATTGAGATGAGCTACACGGATAGAAAAGTAATGACAGTGTAAGTGTAATTTGAGACGAGCTTCACAATGAGGAGAAATATTTGCAGTGTAAGTTGAGACAAGCTACGCCATAAGGAAAGTGAGACACAGTGCAATGTGAGATAAGCTAGACCATCAAGGAAACAGACAGTGTAACTTGAGATAAGTTACAAAGTGAAGAAAGTGACGACAGTGTAACTTGAGATGAGCTTCACCTTAGGAAAGTGACAAGTGTAACTTGAGATGAGCTTTACCATGAGGAGAAAAAGTGGCAGTGTAATTTGAGACAAGCTGCACCGTGAGGAAAGCGAGACACAGTGCAATGCGAGATAAGCTAGACTGTCAAGAAAACAGCGTAACTTGAGATACACCATGAGGAAAGAGATGACAGTGTAACTTGAGATGAGCTTCACCTTAGGAAATTGATAACAGTGTAACTTGAGATGAGCTTCATCATGAGAAAAGACAGTGAACAGTGAGATGAGCTTCACATTGGGAAAGTGATGACAGTTGTGCTTATGAAGAGCTACACCATGAGAAAACCAACAACAGTGTAACTTGAGATGAGCTTCACCATGAGGACAAGTGATGGGCAGTGTAAGTTGAAAAGAGCTACACCATGAGGAAATTGATGACAGTTTTGTTTACGATAAGCTACACCATGAGGAAAGTGACAACAGTGTAACTTAAGATAAGTGACACATTGTAGGAAAATGACGGCAGTATAACTTGAGATAAGCTACATTATAAATTATAAAGTGACAACAGTGTAACTTGAAATGAGCTTTCCCAAGAGGACAAGTGATGGATGTATAGGTTTAGATGAGCCACACCATGAGGAAAATGACGACAATTTTGCTACTGAATGAGCGACAACATAAGGAAAGTGACAACAGTGTAAGTTAAAATAAGCTACAGAAAGAAGTTAATTGACAACAGAGTAACTCGAGATAAGCTACACCATTGACGGAAAGTGACAAAAGTGTAACTTGAGATGAGCTTCACTCTGAGGACAAGGGATGGCAGTGTAAGCTTAAACCAGTTATACCATGAGGAAAGTGATAGTTTTGCGTATGATGTGATTCATAGTGACGTGACAACAGTGTAACTTAAGATACGCTACACCATGAAGGTAAGTGACAACAGTACTAACTTGAGATAAGTTTGACCATGAGGAAAGTGACAACAGTGTAACTTGAGATATGGTACACCATGAAGGAAAGTGTAGTATTAACTTGAGATAAGCTACACCATGAGGAATGTGACAACAGTGTAACTTGACATATATACTACATCATGAAGGAAATTGACAACAAAACTGACTTGAGATAAGTTAGACCACGAGGAAAGTGACGACAGTCTAATTTGAGATAAGCTACACCATGAAGGAATATGACAACAATGCAATTTGGGATAAGCTACACAATGAAGGACAACAGCGTAAATTGAGATATGCTATACAATAAAGGAAAATGACAACAGTGTAATTTAAGATGGGCTACACCATGAAGGAAAATTATAACAGTGTAACTTAAGATGAGCTACTGGCTACACCATGAAGGAAAGTGTCATGGCATTCAATGATGACACAAGGCCTGTAACACTGGGCAAGCCAAGCGTCGGGAATTTAATTGAACTATGATCACCACAAATGTTGTTACAAAGATGTGATATTATTTAGTCATGTTACTTTCGTAGTTGTGAGTAAGCATAATTTCCTCTGAGATGACATTTACACGCATCACAAAAGCGGAAAGCAGATAAACATGTATAAAATGCATGACACTCTTCTTTGTTTCATTGCCTTTTACTTTGTCCACAATAGGCAGTGATTTCAGGGTAAATTTAGAGGAAATGGCAACATGAGAGATAGTGAAGGAGTGAAAGGTTACACGAACCTCCCAACAGTACCCGCTGACCATGCAAACACAAGGACCTAAAGCAGTCTATTGAAACAGATTTTGTTCCGTTGAAATTTACCCTGTCTGCCATATGTGGCAATCTAAGGGTGAATTAAGAGGAAAGAGATAGTGAGAAGAGTGAAAGTTACATTGCCATTTAACAATTACAACGAACTAATGAAAGTTCAAGAGTGAAAGGAAAGAAGAAGAACCTCCCAGCAGTACCCACTAACCGACCACAAATGGAGCATAATCAACTATTCTATCATATTCATAAACTCAGAAGAAAAGACTACGACCAAGATCTTACCATAACGAGACTGTCCTTTCTGACAGCTTGCATTTGAATCTTTCTGCATCATTGTTACATAAAAAGGTCCCTGAGATCAAAATGAGACAAAGATAGCAAGTCATATGTACCACAAATTTATTTATGCATAAAAAAAAAAATAATAATCATAGCAACACATCACAATAATTGTGTATTTTAAATGATTTTTAAAAACAACATAATTTCATTACATCTTTTGAAAAAGTGAAACATACAAAATTTAAACTGTTTAAAAACATATGTTGCTTTTGAAGTATGAAATATTGCAAAGTAATAAAAAAGACAGAGAAAGAGAGAGAGAGAGAAAGAGAGAGAAAAATAATTTAAGTAGCAAAATTGCGTCCCTTCCTTAGGCCTAGCTAAACTTCTTTGATTCAATTACTTTTTTGTTCTTTTTTGTGGGTTTTTTTTAAATTTTTAAAATTTATTTATTTATTTTAACTTTAATTAGCAACGACTGTAAGATGTGCCCCTTCCTCCCCCACATCATCTCATGGGTTCGGGGGTATCACATCTGGTGGTTGTCTTTCTGAGCAGGCTGGAAGAAAGCCTTGATGCTCAACTGCTTTTTTGCTGTTGTCATTATCTTGTCCAGCCTTGTCTCCATGTTATTGAGCAGTGTCAGTTCCTCTGAGGTGCGGTCGTGTTGTTGAAGATAAAGCCTGAGTGTTTTAATGGCATTCTCTGCTTCTGTGTTGGATTAAACTAAACAAGGACGCAGCGGTCTGGTTCTTCATACCCTATTGTCTTGAGGTGCTTTCTGTCTGGTTTGAACTGTCCTTTACTCAAAGCAGACATAATGGTTTCTCTGTCTCTCAAAAATGTATAGAGTGTTCCCGATGAAATGTCGTAATCCCGACAAATTTGTGCTGTGGTCTTCATTTTCTTGTCAACTTCGTGGATTATCTCGGCCTTGAACTCGAGAGAGAAGCATTTTCTTTTGTTAGAACTAGGAGAAGCCATCTTTTCTTCAGTCTTGTTGGTCTTACAATTTTGATTGCAATGAATGATTGAATCCAAGACCACACACACTACACACCTACACACACACACAGACAGACAACTCCTCACACACTTAAAAATCTCGATTACATTCTTTGTTACAATGTACGGTAACACACTTCCACACGGTCACAATGTTAAACTCTCACTCATCACTTAGCGGTGGCCTAGCTAGCACACTTCCACGCGTTAATCACATTGACTCTCACTCATCAGTTAACCTACACAGCTGACTGGCCAGTTTGAGCCTGACTATGCGAGGCTTACTAAAAAAATAAATAAAGAAATAAAGAAAAACGCTGCTCTATTTTTATCAAAAGCCCCGCTGTATCTGAGTTCGGGCCTTTCCCTCTCCTGTTAAATCCAAGCACAGGTAATAGAGTTTACATAGAGAAAAAGGGGGGATTGCCGTAAGGTCCCGCTGTAGGGGGTCCCGCTATGGGTGAGTTCTATATATGTATATATATATATATATATATATATATATATATATATATATATATATATATAGAGAGATAGAGAGATAGAGAGAGAGAGAGAGAGAGAGAGAGAGAGAGAGAGAGAGAGAGAGAGAGAGAGAGAGAGAGAGAGAGAGAGAGACAGACAGAGACAGAGAGACAGAGAGAGAGACAGACAGACACAGAGAGACAGACAGACAGACAGACAGACAGACAGACAGACAGACAGACAGGCAGAGATGTGGATGGTTGAATGATAGACAATTGGATAGCTTATAGATCATGTGCTGACTCATGGTCATCATGAGGAGTAATCTTTTGGTTCGGGAGGACACTGTGGCTACTCCATTTGCCATAGGACTAGGCACCTGTTCCAGCAGTCCTACATCAAGGCAAAAGCAAATCGGGATTGAACCAACGCTTCCAGTGTAGACAGAGAGTACCTTTACCATTACACCATTGAAGAAGATAAAGCAGGTGAAAGATAGGATAAATACGTATGCGACCTGGACTCTCTTATCCCGGCTACAAGTATTCTTATCATGGAAATATGAAAAGACTTCAAGCCTATCACTATCATTATTTTATATTTTAGGATATGAAAGTGTGGCTTTGTGTAGTCTTGCACTAGGAGTTACTTTTCTGTTTACATGCATTGAAAAGTTTGTTTGCAAAAATTATGTAAAAAACATGGAATGACTGCAGATGAAGCATTAGACAAAATTAATATGGGTTTGCGAGCAAAGTCCAGGTTAACATTGTCATTTTTATTCCCGAAAATGTTGAAATTAGAGATTCGGATCCCGGAGAAGGATCTAGCTTTGTCACCTCTGTCCCAATCAGTTGATCGACTAGATCTAGATTTAACCCTCAAACAGGCCTATATAAACTTCTGTGGCGGCCATGTTCATTATGGCAATTAGGGGTTGGGATAAATAAGTAAAGAAACAAGGCATAAATTAATTTGATGTCAGAGGTATAATTAAGTATACATTTTCTGAAACCTTACAAGTTACGGAATATTTTTGACGAGACGATAAGGATGACTTATGATGACCGTGACCGTTTACTGTTATATTGTGAAGTAGCTTTTATTTTTTTAATTTCAAATTCCTATAAAAATCTTCAGGCCCATTTTAGAAACTTATTTTCTTTTTATCAAAATCTACAGGAAATGATCTTTCAGAAAATGTAGTTATAAGGGTTTATGGCACCAATTGACATTCTTACACCTATTTAAAATGCATGTACAGTGCGTCCAGAAAAAAAAGGTGTGTGATTTTCACTGTTTACAGAGTGGAAACATGCATGAATTTTGGTTACAGAAACAAAAATAAAGCAAAAATTATGCATGAACTGACTTTTTCAAGTCATTCTTGTGTTTATGTCATTAGAAAAACTGATGTGAGATGAATGATCTAAAAGTTGTCTTACAGGCTCAAGATCTACTTGCTTTTACGTAGTGTCATCACTGTTCCTAGATTTCACCTCATCTTCATCACTTGAGCTACTACTGTTATCCCTGACGTGATAAATTTCATCAAAATCTTCATCACTATCGCTCTAATCATTAGTAAAGATATCAAACAGATGTTTTCTAGTGCTAAATGGCCTAGAAATAGCAATGTTTGATGGTCCTTCATCTGGACATGACATCGTAGTCAACAAAAGGTGAAAATCTAAGCCGAGAAATTTCTGTCTTGACATCCACTTTCTTTTCGCCTGTAAATAGACCAGAATTTAGTGTGAAAGCAGTTGCAGTATGCATTTTCAATTATATCTTCCGGTTTGGGCTCTGTATTTTTTGTATTCGCACTTTTAGTGGGCTTCAAAGAGACGCGATCGATAACAGCCGATGATCGGTCGAGGGCGCCAGAGATAGATTCATAACGGCTGATGATCTACCGTTTGGCCAGTTTTAGGGTTAATAGGACTCGAGCTAGGCCCACAAAAAGGAACATTCTTATTTATTACGTTAAATCTGCACGGCGAACATATTATGTGGCGGCACTTCTATGATAAAATGACCTTAAGGCAAGTAGGCAATGACTTACCGAACTGGGAGGAATAGGCGTGCTGGAAGAGCATGATCAAAAACTGTTCACTGAATTCAAAGGAGCATGGAAACTGTTGCCAAATCTATTGAAATATAAAAAAAGAAACAAAGAAAAAAAAAGTTTATAAATCTGTAAAAGGACACTGCAATAAAAGCAGAATTGAGTTTACAAATCTACAGACATACATGGAAAAATGTCAAATAGTCTTTTATAAATGTGTCGAAACACAGGGCGAAATGTCAAATTGTCTTTACAAATTGGTAGAAAGACATGGGAGTATGTCAAATTGTTTTAACAAGCCTGTAAAAATACACAGGAAAAATGTCAAATTGTCTTCACAATTCTGTAGAAAGACATAGAAAAATGTCAAATTATCTTTACAAATCTGCAGACAGGCACAGGAAAAGTGTCAAATTGTCATCACAAGTAAATGGATGTTTAAGGAAAATTATGAAAATTAAATGGCCAGACAAGATATGCAATAAAGAACTATGGCAGAAAACCTACCCAAAGGATATTGAGAAAGAAGTGGGCCAAAGAATGTGGAGATGAATAGGCCACACCCTCCGTAGGCCAGAAGGAAACACAGCCAAGAAATCCCTGTATTGTAATCCCCAGCATGGCAGATGTGTGAATAAAGATGCCAAGAGAGGGGGAACATCGTTAAACAGGATGAGGAAGCTAGCAGAGAACAGAGAAATTTAGCGTGTGTTCTTCCATGGCCTATACCATGACAATGGGGATTAAAAGCTCATCATCATCAGAAAGACACGGGAAAATGTTAAAATGTCTTACAATAAATGTGTAGAAATGTAAGTCCACAAGTCTGTAGAAAGACACAGGAAAATTGTAAAAATGTCTTGACAATAAATGTGTAGAAATATAAGAAAGAATGTCAATTTTTCTTTACAAGTGTAGAAAAACACGGGGGGGATATGACAAATGTGTAGAAAGACCTACCTGCCAAACACAGTCTATAAATAGAAGGAAGACAGGAGATTCCTGTCTGTTCTTTGTGATGGCAAACGCCGACTTGTTACAACGAGTGCGAAACGGGTGTCCAGCTTGGATCCATTCCCTTTCTATGAGGGCTTCAAATCTGGAAAAACACACAGACACAAGAAATACATAAATAACTCAAGATCATTCCCATCTAACAGAAGAGCATCACGTAAAGGGAGAGAGGGAGACAACAGCTCATCTCAAACCCTCAATAATATCTAAGTCATAAAATTTTCTACATTACACAACTTCTAAACTACACAATATCATTCACAGGCCAAACGATTTGAGCCATTACATTATCTCATTGACATTTCCATAACTCTTGCAAAATTCAGTCTAATTACTCATGTAGAAGTGGTATGTCTCCATTTGAGAGTCTCAGATCTTTCGGATTTGGTCAAACATATTTATCAGTAATTCATGTCTTTGAGTAAGTTAAATTCCTTCACAGTCATTTGGGCTAATAGAACCACAGCGTATCCAAGATTCTTAAGTGTGAGGCAGAATAGGTGATAATAACACATCCTCTCCTAGACAGGAGCTTAGTCTGTCACAGGTTTTATTTCCCAGCTGATGAGGGTACCCATTTGCACCTGGATTGAGTAGGAAAATGAGTGTTAAGTGTTGTTCCCCAAGGAATACAAAATCCGACAAGATGTTGTCAGGATATGAACTCAGGACCTCACCATTCCCAGTACAAAAAACAAAACCACAAGGCCACTGATGCCACTATTCAAGGCTATAGCTTTTGAGTAAGGGAGCTTTCACATTGGGTAACATTTTTTGTAGGTACTTATACTCTTAAAAAATCCTTGAATTGAGTCTCTCTAGCCATTACTATGCATCAATATAATTGTATTAAACATGCTGATTTCCTTACATAGCTCCATTAGGGTGATGATACCACCGACACATGGCAACTAGCTTGGATAACATTCTTCCATAAATCACAAAACTGTCCTTTTTTAAAATCTCACAAAAGCCTAAGAGCAAACCAAAAAAAACATTTAAAAAGAATCACTCATCTGGCAAGCATTGAGATGTTTTTTATACAGTAACAGGGGGCAATAGTTTGTTGTCGGTTTCGGTGTGTGGCTTTAGGTTTCATTTGGTATCTGGTTTTAGATGTGGTGTCATCTTTTTTCTCTCCCTTTTAGCACATTGATTCAAGTGAGCTTGAGACATTTTGTCAAATTTCATTTATCTTAAATTGATATCTTGTGAGACTTTTCCATTGCGCTTACCCTGTCACAGTTCTGCAATCATTGTCCAAGATAATCTGGGACAAAGATGAGACCAGCAGAGTCGTATCTGTGCCTTCTGACCCGTGAACCAGCACAGACAAACCTGAACATACAAAGAAAGAAAAAGAAATAGCAAAATCAACAACAAATCCACATTTTGATTTAATTAAAGCGAGTATGACCTTGAACAGAGCAAAAGGCCACATCGAGGCAGTTCCTTTGGGATTTTGACAGACATAAAAGAATGAGAATGCATCACTATCTAAACAATGAGAATGAATGAAGTTGTTGCTGACGATGAAAAGTTACCCATTCAACATTAATATATTTTGATTTGAGTAACCTGCATCCACAACTAAGGTGATATCAGGGTTTTGGGTAGGATTTTAAAATTTACACAGACTGCCCTGTAATTAGCCAAGAGATCTTTAACGTGCACAGAGTCTTGTGATCTGTTAACAGGACTTCCTTTTTATTGTTCGTCTCCAATGGAACTAGGTGTCGATCCACCTATCTGGACCAGGGAGGTAGCTTTTTACAAAAAGCTTGAGAAAATGTGATGAACCGTTGGCGGGGCTTGAACCCACAACTTTTGGGTTGAGGCCAACACATTGCCTCTGGACTAGCGAGTCCCAACCCCCATCAGTGTATTAACAGCCAAGAAAATGCTGGCTTGAGTGTGTGATGAATTGAAATATAAAAAGTTTTTAGGTGGAAATTTAAAACTGTAGGAGATTTAAGGAGAGTATTCTTTTCTCTAGGAGATTCCAGGAAGTTTCTAGAGTTCAACAAGCCCTGGACTCACCTTCTCTGTCCATGCTCTGGGCTACAACACAGGCGGACGTGATGGAGCTTTTGACGTGGGTCAGCCAGTTGCTTGACTCCAGCTTGGACAGCCATTTGTCCATGGAGCTGCTGCAGTCGTTGCCCGCTATGACAAGGAAAAAGGTAAAATCAATACCATATTTGGAACATTTGGGTTCGAGAGAGCCCTCGAAATGACAACCATCATCGCTTACACACCTCAGTTGGCTCGAGGCCAGTTACGGATACCTACGGCTCAAGTATATGGCAAAAATTTAGGTCAATTTGTAAACCATTTCTGAACACTTGTGTCATTAAAAACGTATAGTAAAACTCATTCAAGGCCCATACAACTCATAGAGCTGGAGTTTATCCCAGTTTCCAGAGCATAGAGGGGAGCAGGTGATAAAATTACCTCTAAGACAGTACACTAGTCTGTCACGAGTTTTGTTTTACTCCCCATCTATTGTTGGTGCCCATTTGCACCTAAGGCAGGTGGGGGCAAAAAGGTGTTAAATGTCTTACCCAAGTTACACACTGTCAGACCTAGCATCGCTGGAATTGAAACCTAGGATCTTATGATCCGAAGTCCGGCAACCTAACTACCAGGCCATCAATGTCACATTGTGCCATTATATCAATAACTACCAAAACAAAAACATTTAAAAGTGGTACGACTAAAAATCCCTGTTATCACAAGAATAGAGAATGAGTCTCACAGTATCCCATAATTTCTCCTCTATTCCAACCCTGATAACTTAAATTCAATGGAAGGCTCTTCATTGCTTATTTCATTCCAATTTACCCTGCAATGATGAAAATGAAAGAAAAATGAAAGAGGGAAAAGAAAGAAGTCGGACCTGCCAGCAGCACCCGTCAACCACCCACCAATGGATAGGAAAAGGATGGTTTACTGACAGTTTTCAATAAACACGGAAAAGGATTTTTATACACTTGCAATACATTTCTAAAAAATATCACGACTGGTATAAACCCTATCAATAATGGTGACTCCTAATTAACTGCTAAAGAGAAACTTATGATGAAGATAATAAATTGCAGTACAGCCCGTATTCCCTGAACTCCTTGGGACCAGAAAATTAGTTTGTGAAATAAGTGTTTCAAGGAAAATCATAGGCGTACAAAGAAGCATCTTGGTTGGGATTTTGACATGAATTCAAGGATTCCGTATTTTTGTTGAACATGTGTTCGGAGAAACGGACTGTACTTTATGTAAATCATATTACAACACATGTTCAAAAATTAAACATACATACATAGAACAAAAAATTATGTGACGTGCCAAGTCGCAGTCTCACCTTCAATCATTTTGATGAGAGAGTCATGGAAAGACTGCCTACGGTCTATGGGCTGGTGGATTTTCTCCATTGTGGGTAGTGAGCTTCAAGCTCATAGCCTCCCCTGGAACAAAACTTCATTGAAATTTACCTGTCCACTATATTATGTGGTAATCTCAGGGTGATTTAAGAGGAAACAGGAAGATGAAAGATACACGAAAAATGGAAAGGAACAAAGTAGGACCTACCAGCAGCATCTGCCAACCGCCCACTGGAACAAAACAGGGCACAACCAAGAAAACAGACGTCATTCTAGTATGCTGACATTCCATATCTACCGACATCAATTTCTCATCACAATTTAAGATTATGAAAAACAATCTGCAAAGCTAAAATACAAGCAGAGATCTATTGAACACGAAAAATTGATGGCATTTTGAGCCTTTTATTGTTTCACTCCTAGCATTTGTTCTTGACTGTCATTACAGGCACCTTTTTTGAGCCAAAATAAAAGTAAAAATAAAAAGGAGTAAATGACATAACTGAAAAAGGTGAAGTTAGAGAGAACTTGCATAATGAAAAAGTTGATGCTAGAGAGAATTTTGTGTTTACTGAAAAAGCAGAAGTGTGAATGGCCTTAATTACACTGTTTTATAAGTATATTATTTCACCTTGCTGTTCCGTTTCATCTAGAGATCAATTAGAAAGTTTTCATACAAGTCTCCTTAGCAACATATAAAAAATAAAATGATCTTAATCAAAATTTCTAGAGCTGCTCTCACCGAAACTTTGCCCCACCCCACATACCTTTACTCTGAGCAGTTTTAGCCATCTGCACAGTCCTTGTGTCAACGATGTAGCCCCTTCGACCCATGCCCATGACGGAATTGACCAATCTCTCATCTTCCTTGCACCTCTTACCATTGGGACCGGTCAATGGCTGACTGCTGCGCATCAACACAGCCTGTTTAGAAGAAACAACATGGAGCCTAATGGTTGCATTGAATTTTATAGCAATTAACTCCGTTCATCATATAATGCTATGATCTATGGGTGAGTTAAGAGGTGTGTCTGTTTGTTCAATTGAAATTAACCATGACCAATATATGTGGTGATCTCAGGGTGAATTAACAGGAAACAGTAAGATGAAAGATAAGTCAGTAAAAGAGTGAAAGAAAAGAAGTAGAGACCTACCAGTAGCACTTGCCAATTGCACACAAAAAGAAAGAGAAGATGATAATAAAAAAAACACATACATGTGAACATTGTGTGTCGAAATATTTAAACACAAAAGCTTTTGCTAAGGCTTCTGTATGAGAATGTGATGACTTAATTACATTTATAGACAGATTCCTAAAATATGGAAATACAAACACTAACGAGGCTGATGTCATATCTCAAAATCATTTATTTAAATCTTTTTCTTTCTATGCATGCTTTTCAGTTAACTGGCTTTAAGCTTTTAATATCCTGCCAGATTGTAATATGCAACAACTTAGGGGGGGGGGGGGGCCACCTGGACTGGCGAGTTTTGGACCAAAAAGTTGATTTTCTGTTCTTTGCATATTCGGGTAGAACAATCATTTATCTACAAGTTCATGGCAGAAAAATGTCCATATGACGGATAATTTCTTTTTATACAAAATATTTTGTAGGCAAGGGTAGGTAAAAACAGTCAAAATTTTGACGTAAATTACCCTAACTGAGAAAATGGCAGTAAAAACCTGTATACTGGCGGTTAATTGCCAAATATGGCAGCACATGATATTTGACCTCGTTTGCCGACGAGGATATGCGTGTCTCCCGTCGCTGTGAGATATAAGAGACATTGCGCGTCAGTGTGTATGTAAACACACGCACAGGCATAGGATATAGAGGAAAAAAGAAAAAACTGGTCATTTCGACGTCTGTTTTCACATCAGTGCACATCTAAACCTAGATTTATAATCCTATTTGCATAAGTAACAATGCCAGAGACTGTCAAAAGAGTAAGGGGGTTGCTACAACAAGGGAAACCCGTCTGAAACATTTGTTTTGTGTTATTTTCTGATGATTTTTTTACTTGCATTTTTCTCGAAATGTAGTTTTTCCACACTAAAATTCTATCTCCTCCGCCATTTACAGAACGATTTGTATTATATTTGGCACACAGGTTTCTCTTGTCAATGTTAACAGAATGACATCGTTTTTTTAATATATATTGTAAACTTTTTGAGAAATTATTTTTTTGTAATAAAAACGCTGTTTTTGTACATTCACAATTTCAAAAACCAAAATAAGGAACACCCCCTAGTATTTTCAAAAATTCATTAAAAAAAAACTGTCTAAAATTGAGGATGTCTTGAAAAAATGTGAATTCCTCAGATATCACTCTTTAGATATTGAATGGAAAAGGCAGTCTTATCTAAACCAAATCTCAAATCTAGGTCCTTTGTGAATGATTTTATTATCCAGCCAGTTCAGAGTTCTCACAAATAAAATCAACCAACAACTAGATCTAGATCTATCTAGGAGGAGATAGATTTTGATACATCCGGTTCACAGACTTTGACGCCATTAAATTGAGTCAAAATCCAAGATGGCGGCCGTTTCTATGGCAACCAAGGACGCTACAAACTTTTCAATGATATAGGATGACTGTATTTTGAGAGTTACTCATATACATACTAAAAGCAAAAATAAACTCAAAACCAAAAAAAATCACTTCAGGTCTCCCCCCCCCCCCCAGCCCCCAGGACATAGACAAATTGAACAAATCCGACAAAGGAACAATAAAGTATTTCAATTGTTAAAAAAAAACTGTCTATATCGAAAAAAACCCGATGTCACTCTTTAGATATAATCATGCAACACAAATAAGGAGGAGATAGATTTTGAAAATTGAGTCAAAATCCTAGGACTCATTATATCTTTTTTACTCATATACACGCAAAAACCTAAACTTTTTCCCCCCCCAGAGCATGGAAAAGAGGACAAAGGAAAAAAATATTTCAATTGTTAACATATAAAATTTAAATATCATCAATGAGAGGCAAACCTAGGACTCATTCATCTTTTTTCTTTTCTTTTTTTTGCACGCATATAAATCTCAATCACTTGCTACTTTATAATAACACACTTTGCATGCCAATGAACAAAAGCAATGTAAGATAGCAGCAAATTTCACCTTAGTCTCTTTATGACAATAGGAAAGAACTGGAAAACGACCGCCATGTCTGAAGGCAGCAGCTTTGGTGATTGTCTCATCATCAATGCCCTTGGGCACAAAGACGGCTTGTGGATAACTTGGGCAGATCTTCAGTGGAATAAAAATGTCGCAACGACTTTAAAAACATACATCATCAAAAACCACTTTCTACAAAAAATAAAATTTTAACAAAAAGGTAAAATCCTCAAATTTACACGATGCAGTAAAACCCTCATACGGAAATAGTTCATTTACCAGTCAGATGAAGGGGAAATATTCAAACCTTATAGTCACTGTTCACATAAGAGATGCGCCAATCCTCTGAGCAATCCTGGAATCGAATGAGCTCTATTTCTGGTTTGAAGGCCTGCCAGCCATTTTCCAGTATTTCAAACATGGGTCGGAAGAAAAACGGATATCGCAGGGTAATGTCATCTAGAAAAGAGCACAAACAAAAGAGTTTGTAATGGGCACTACCTGATTACTACATACTCAAAGTTTGAACTGTCCACTTAAACTTTTATCACAGATTAAGAAAAATATAATGATCATTTACATAACTCCAGAGAATACAATTGTTTATGAAATTAACATCAAACTAAATGAATAGGTAATGACACATATTATCAAGAGAATGCATTTATCCCTGACATACGCCTATGTGAAAAACAATAATTTTCCACAATTATATGTCTGAGTTATCAAACCAAATACACACATTTGTGGCATATATATTTCTGAAAACAAGATTGATTATTAATGACAAATCTAGGATTTGATTTGCTCCTTGTTTGATTTGATTTACACACATCCACAACTAAGTTGATCTCTGGGTTTTGGATAGGATTTTTCATTTTGCCCAGACTGCCCTGTAAACAGCCAAGAGATCTTCATGTGCACAGTGTTTTGATCTGTGCACAGGACCTCCTTTTTTATCGCCCGTCTCCGAAAGGACTAGGTATCGATCAACCTAACTGGACCGGGGGGGGGGGGGGGGGGGGGTAGATTTTGTTATAAAAAAAACCTCAAGAAAACTGTTCAACCGTCGGTGCGGCTCAAACCCACCTCTGGACTACTGAATCACCCTGTCAAATCTAGGAACAAAAATATAATATTGCTGTTTACCTATGTTGGAAAGAGCCTCCACCGAGGCCGCCACATTTATAAGGTCTTCTCCGCAGGGATGTCTAAAAACATGATGAGAAAGTCTTTACACTTCAAGGTCAGTGTTCCCCCAGTTCCAATGAGCTTCTTCTCTACAATGTCAATGTTGCTGTGTTGGAGCTGGTATGAGCCAAGATAGAAAAGGAAAATGGTCAAAGTAGAAAAATTGAAGAGAGAGCTAGGAAAGCTGAAATTTTTTAAAGGAAAGGAAACACAAAAAAGGGGTAAAAGATTATCAAACATGTGAGACTAAACAGTTCAAAACTCAATGAAATTTACATCACAAAGTAAATCCCTCACTTTTATATTGTAGGACAGGTTACAATTCAACGATTCCCTAAATCCATCACTTTCATTTGTAGGACAGATTATGATTCAACAATTCCCTAAATACCTAATCTTTATTTGTACAACAGATTACAGTTCAACAATTCCAAGGAGACCGAAATAAGAAACATTATCTTTAAAAAACTAAGCAAGGAAAACAAAACATATATTCTAAATGCTAAATTAAAGAAACTTGAAGACAATCCTAAGTCCTGTGCAAATGTTAAAAAAGCTCAAGATATGGAGGCATTCGAAAATTATTTGAAATCTGATGATACAAATTTTTATTGCTATTTTAGAAAGATAACCATATTTAAATGCATTATCATTCGTACTTTGCCTAAGCCACAAGGTCAAAGCTGAAAGATGCAGTCAGTGGCAGTGTGCAAAGGTACATTGAATTAAAAAAGGTCAAATCAAAGAAAAGAAAAAGTGATTTGAATTGTTTTTAACCCAACATCAAACCAATGAAAACAGTATTATTATACAAGGCAAATCACTAGTACAATAAAGTTTAAATACTTTACACTGTCACAGCAAGGGAAACTGAATGTATTCACAAATCTAGGGGTGTGAATGCTTGAGCATCAATCAATAAATGACATACCATGATCTTAATGTCTGTATCTGTATTATATGTATGCTTGAAAGTAGCTCATTATTGAACATTGATCTTCAAGGAGTGTTTGTCAAAGATAAATGATGAGAGCACAATAATTCAAATGTGCACACGAAGAAGGTGAGCAGCTATTGAAAGAAAGAAAAAACGAGTGAAACAGACTTATCTCATAGGGCAACATGATAAAACAGATGGATATTAAAGTGTTGCCCATACCCATAATTCTTCATGATCTTCACTTCGTGATGAGATAATAAGATGATGTCCCGTAACACAAAGCGTTCCTTCGATGTCTGGGGTGAAAGGTCTTCGGAGGAGGACAGTGTTGACCATGGGAGTCTTGATAAACTCCACAAACTCCATTGCTGAAGTGCAAACTGGAGACAAAGATAGCACAAAAGTCATGAATATCATCCATAAGCAACTGTTATAAATACATCTTATAATACCTGTGTGATGTGATGGAAATAAAAATGTATGGCCAAATGAGAGTTCTGTATCGCTTGCCAAGCAGCCCTGACGGATTTTTCTTGCCACATTTTTAAAATGATCACTCAGGATGGGGGCGGAAGAACTCTTTGACAGATAGTGAATTTGGTTCATTGTAACGTTAACACTTATTAAATAAATGGGTGCAATCAAGCGATCTGAGACTCGGATGATAGAAATTATTTTTATAATGAAAAATATAGGCCTTTTTTTGTTTAGCATAATGTATAAACCTAAAAATATCCTTAAAATATCTCTATGTTGTTAAGGAACAAAGGCAGTGTGTTGAAGACTGTATAGTGGTTGGAAGTCAGATTAAAGGTGTACTTCATTGCTTGCATTCTTATTAAAGTGTAGTCTGCTTTTAGTTTCAATAGAATCGGAGGTAGTGTAGTCTGAGAGACACCAGTTAGATAGAAAGTAAGATTACAGCCACTACATTCCTTACTTTAATATGAAGCGTGTGTAGCTCCTTTTGAGATTAGTAATTAGTTCAGTCAGTCTGTTTGTCACTGAGCTTCGGAGAGATGCAAATTTGTTCTACATTCCATAATTTGCGGCCGTCACAAGTTTCATTGTTTTGATAATTTTCTTTTAAAAATTGTATCCATAATGAGCCGAAAATGTAAGTTTCATCTTTAAAATTCTTGCTGTAATTGCAATCAAAATAATTAATATAATATCTGGATTTGGGTGAGTACACATAGATTCTATATAAAAGTAGATCTAGATCTAGGTCTATCTATATAAATGTATACATAAATTCTAGACCATTGGAGATCTATATCTAGAATAGCCTCATTATAGACAACACGAGAAAACCAGGAAATCTGAAGACCCCTCCCACTCTCTGCAAGGATTTATATAAAAACAACAAAACGTGCGATTATGTGCCTGTCGTACCTTCTCAACACTAGATATATATATATAAGTTTTTGAATATCACGAAATTGCAAAAACAAAAATCAGGCCGGGAGCATTATGAATATATTACAAGTAATCAGAGGAATAAAGTTCCAGTTGAACAAAAATTGAACTGTGAAGCGCTGTTATTGATCAACCATTCATCCCTCCATCCAGACTCTGATCAACATAGGCCTAGAATAATTTACATCGTAATCACTTCCGGTATACTTCGTCGTTCGTATTATTTTTCCCTAGTCTTACTTTTGTTGTTAGCAAATATTGCAAAAACCGAAAATTACCGAATGTATTGTCACGTCACATACATTTCGTTCTTTATCGGTGAAATTTGGTTTCCAATTGTAACAATAATATGTAAACAATATGGCGGACAACGGTAAGTTACCACACGTACAACGCTTATTTTCTAATTTGAAAGAAAAAGAAAATGTTTTAAAAAATTACATGACACGTTTGTACTAAATATTGGTGGCAGTGAGCATGATTCTGGAATTGAAACTCACTTATTCTGATTTAAAGCGTCATGTCAATAGTATACAGTACAGTAAAGTAAACCTATAGTCAGTATAAATCTACTATAGAATCATAGAATCAGAATGGATTGGATTCTAGATCTTGATCTAGTCCATTCCATACATTCATACAATCATACTTAAGTGCCCTTGACGCTTATTTCAGTATTATGAGATTAGTATGTCCCACTAAATCCCTTTTCTTCTTTGCTTTATAAAATGGGTGTAAGTGGTAATCAGTAATTTAAAAGTGGGATCTTTTATTAAAATATTAAATCTAGATCTAGATTAAGGGGAGGAGCGGGTTCTGGGAATGCCATTTTTGCCGAAAATGGGACAAATCTAGTCTATCATATTAGTGGATATAGCAGTTCATTCCCGTCATAATGATATCATAAAAGAATGTATCGATTCTTTGAATTTATACGAATTTTTAGAAACAATACAGGCCTATCTTTCAACACAGCTATTATACAATAAAAGCCAGAAATATTATCTAAAGTACAGCAAGTTGGTAGTTATTTTGATCGCCACAATGAACGCTATCCAAAACAACCTTATTTGAGGATCTTTTATGAATATTGCCTTAGATCGGCCGGAGTTACGGAACATATTCCGCGCACCTATTATCAAAAGGCACCACCTCAAAATGAGTAAAAAGGTGCTCATGCATTTGAAACAGTGTCAATAAGAAGTAGTTGAGAGCCTCTCAAGGTTTCATTATGTTTCAAAGTATTATCCTACTCTTCTCTTAGGTTTATGGTAGAAAATGTATTCAAATAACAGAAAATAAGAGAAAAATACAAATATATCAAAATGTCATTTTTGGACCGTTTTTTTCTCTCACTTAGCTCGCATTTTTTATCCGATTGACTTGAAATTTGGCAAAAACCTTCCTTTTGATGCAGGGAATTAAAGCGTGCATGCGTTAGATGTTATTTTGTATACTTTCCAAAAGATGAAATTTTTAGTTGAATAAAATTGCTGTAAATTGTAAACATTTTATATGCAACTTTCAACACACCATAAAACTAAAAGTTTGATAGATTTGTCCAAACCCATGCATAGTTTTGTTCTATAGATGTATTGTAAATGGAGTGTACTAATTTTGAGACACATCCTAAAATAATTGATGCAGATTTTACATTTTGAAAATGCGTGTTATTTTTAGCGTCATAAATCCAATATGGCGGCGTTGCCATGGCAACACCCGACAAAATTTCAGTTTCTCCTATTTTCTCCTCTAACTTAGATATGTATAACTCAAAAATCGAGGTCTTAGTTGGCTTTTTCTATGGGTTTTCAAAATGGCTTTCAGAACCCGCTTCTCCCTTAACAGCGTTATGAAAAAGATGTAGAAAATTTAGATCTATAAAATAGCTATGTTAAACGGAAGGATTCCCTTAGTCGAGCATATCCAAGGGTACCCGGCTATTATTTTTGGTGATTGGTGAGGGGGGAAACAAAGTCTGTCTTTGAGAGTGTTTTCCAGTTGCAGCAATTCAAACAAACACTAGCGAAAATTTAATGGAAATCATCCCCTTTACTTTTGTGTATGATTAATACTAATAAGTTTCACATGGAACAATATTGTTTTTAGGCCTACTTTTTCTATGTCTTGTATGAGACCTGCTGGCCCTATCTCTAAGATTGAGTTTGGGAAAGTCTTTTTGCTCTTTCTTTTCTTTTTTCAAGTCTTTTGTTTTTGATTGTTTTGGAGTCTTTTTGTTAATTTGTATGTTTCCGTTCTAACAATTGAATTTTGTTGACATAAAGATTGTAAAATTTTGTCTGTTTGTCATTAATTGTGTTCATGCTTGAAGCTGCTGAGCATAGTAAACATTTCTGAATACAGTTGTCTTCGCCAAGAGGCACTCACAGGGGACAAAAAAGATTTGCATTTTGGCAGAGGTGCAATTTGACTGAGCCGAAGGCCACGACCCATCACTATATTTACATTCTAGATATTTCTCATTAGTTGTTTGACGAAGGGTTATACCCGAAACGTCACGTATTTGTTCTGTCTTTATTAGTGGAGTTGTCACCTATTGTCATATTTCACCTTTGACTTCACTCCACTGTGGCTCCTTTGTATTATATTTACATTGCCATTGTTGTTTAGAAATACATGTAACCCCTCTCTCTTTTTTTGTTGTTCTTTGTTAATATTGGGGTTTATCGCTAGTTGGTTTGAGGACAAAACCCAATAGGCCTTCTCATAGATCTGTTACATCTTCTCTCTCTCAAGACTATAACAAGGGGTATCTGTTGACACACGTGTCATACAGAGTATGATCTCTGTGGGTAAAAGTGACACAAGACCTTTCTCATATTTTCTCATAGTGATCAAAAAAAGAGAGATGATCTGACCTATCAAGTCAGGGAGGGAAGAGGTGGGTGAGGGTGACCAGAGTGGAGACAGCCAAGACAAATTGCATGATTGTCACGTGTATGTGTACACATGATAACATAGATGTAGATGCCACACATACACACATATATACACATGCGTGATAGATTTTGATACTGGGATGAGGCAAGAAGAGGTTATCAAGTTTATTTTTCACAAGAATTGTCTCTTTACAGGCTTCAAGCTGAGGACGGACTCACAAAAACCTGTTGTATTTTGGCAAAATCAAACGAGCCGTTGTTGCATTTTGAGGGGTAATCAGCGTTGTAAAATTTGGTTACATGACAAGAAAGGTGCATTATGACTAATCATGCATTTTAGCGGTGTGCAATTTGGCAGAGACTACTCGATTACCTGACCTTGAATATGAAATCAACATATTCATAAACTTAGAAGTATAGGGAAATAATTTGATACCGTCATGATCAAAACACACAAAAGTGTTAAAATAATAACTTTGTAGGAGGCATACAAACAATTTTTTCTAACCACTGGACATTATTTAGCTGCCATATGATTTTATAGCAGGGATACGTAAGTAAACTTTTTCGTATACCTTAAGTTCAATAAATCCTAGAAAAAAATGGAAAAAAACCCAGAAACATACTGAATACATTTAGAGATCGTTCATAATCCCTAAAGGCTTACCAGCCTACCAACTCATGCACTGAAGTATCTACCTCTGCGGGATGCCAAAGCATGCTTCCAACTTCCATATTTCGATTTTTCTGTACATGCATCAACTTTGTTTGAGAAAACATGCTTCCGTATTTCGATTTATACTGTGCATCTACATGCATCAACTTTTTAAAAATAACAAGATCTTTCATAAAGTTTCATAAGTTTCTTCAAGACCCTTACGGCCCATAGAACAAGAGCTATTTTCTATAACATGAAGCCCTCCTGGACAGGCCGCTAGTCTGTCACAGGTTTTTACTCTATCTTGTCTCTCTCTCTTTACCTATATGTCTCTGTCTGTCTGTCTGTATCTCTTTCTCTCTCACCTTCACTCTCTGTTTTTATTTTTTCTCTTTCTCCCTCCGTCTCTCTCTCTCTCTCTCTCTCTCTCTCTCTCTCTCTCTCTCTCTCTCTCTCTCTCTCTCTCTCTCTCTCTCTCTCTCTCTCTCTCTCTCTCTCTCTCTCTCTCTCTCTCTCTCTCTCTTTCTCTCTCTCTCTCTTTCTTTTTCCACTGTCTCACTCTCTCATTTACTCTCTCTTTCCCAGTTTCTCTCCCTCTCTCTCATTCTATATATCTTACTTTCTCTTTTAATTTCTCCCCCCCTCTCTCTCTCTCTCTCTCTCTCTCTCTCTCTCTCTCTCTCTCTCTCTCTCTCTCTCTCTCTCTCTCTCTCTCTCTGTGTATCTCTCACTCTGTCTTTCTCCCTCCCACCCTCTCTCTCTCTGCTTTCACTCTTTTCTTCTCTCTGTGTTTGTGTGTGCATGTGTACATGTATGTGTGCGAGCATGTTACTCCCAACACAAAGTAGGCTATGAACTGTGTAGTCTTGTTGTAACAATGAAATAATTCAAACCCAACACATACTCAACGCCAATGACATTGACTGCAACACAGCAACCATTGGGATATCATGTCACCAGACACGCCATAATACCTGACTAAAAATTTTCGCTTTTAACTTCTGCGAAAAATCAAAGTGCATAGAAAAGACGTATGTCCCATTGTTGTATCAGGTGACGGCCATGGCACAAGTACATGTATTTTGTCTCGTGTTTCGAATTATCGAGGTGGCAACGCCCTTCCTTAACTTTAACTACCACCGATTGTAGGAACAACAATGTATTACTTATCACTTTGGTATTCAGCCTAGTTGCAACAGCTGTACGTGTATGCTCCGGTAGTGAACGACAAAATGTCTACAGGGTAAACATGGATCTCTGTAAAGTATTGGGTGTGGCCACACTTTGGTAGACACGGCATCTGCTTCTGCTTCGATTCGACAGTTTCACTCGGAGATAATCTGCATGTGTGTGTGTGTGTGTGTGTAATGTGCTAAAATTATTTTTTCCAGAATTAAGAAAATACTCTCACGTCAGTGACGTCAGTGATGAGTGAGTAGAATGATGCGTTTGATGAAAATGACAAACCCAAACACCTAGTGCATGTTATCTAGTTTCTCGTTGTCATTGCTCCTTGTCGTGTCTCTGTCCTTCATGTTTTCATTCCTTCCTACCTTCTTAGATTCTTAGCTTTTTTAATTATCTATTTTTTTCGCATGTGACTCCGATGATAAAGTAGTCATTCTGGAGATCTGGAGTTCAAATCCCGATTTTCCCAACCTGTTGTTATGTCTATTGACCTGTGGTCTTGTCCATTGACTCGCCCCTTCCCACTCGGGTTAAGTCAAGAATAAGAATTACTTCTTAGTTTGTGAACTCGGTAAACCGCCGCTCTTGACCTTGATTGCTAATACTGTCCAAGGTGTCATCCAAAAAAAATGGTTGAGGTCGTACATTATAGAACCTCACAGCAAACCTCACCATAGAGCAGTTCTTTTGCCTCATAGACCTATCGGGCTCTGGCATTCATTTGGGGTTATTTAGATATTCAGTGTATTTAATGCCCACCCCCTCCCAATCGCCATTGAAATCGAGCAAGAGGTTTCAGTCTCCGACCGTGATCCACCTGAGGTGCTGCCAACCTACTGCTAAAAAAGTGGAGTACGCTTTCTTTTTAAATTATAGATCGTACACCTTTAACTTACGAGATTGTACGCTTTTTGAGCTTCTTTTTCCCTTCTTTTTCTCCTGTCTACATTTAAGTTGTATTGGTATTTTCAAATTGTACCCTTTTCCCCCAAATATTCCTTGGTGGAAAAAGGGGGGGAGAGAGAGAAGCAATATCTCACTTTTTTTTTTGTTCATGGGTGGAAAAAGGGGGGAGGAGAGAAGCAATATCTCACTTTTTTTTGTTCATGGGGATGGAAACTCTGGTGATGGTCACCGTTTCAAGGGCTCTCTCTGGGTTCTCAAAGCAACTCAGGCCCTTTGTAAAGAAAGGAAAATAGAACCCATCGGCTGATCTTATCTTTTCCTGTCCGCGTAACTTACACTACAAGCAAAATTTTTCGCCTGTCTGCGCGCGTGTCGGGGCGCCTGGTGTTTTGATCTTCTTTCACTTTCACAAATACTAAATAGGTGGTTTGAAATGTTTCATAGACTGTGCACGGAAGTGCAATGGTTGTACATGTGCAATATATTGGCCGCCTTTGAGGTTGTTGATATGACCCAATGTCAAGGAGTAGATATTTGAGAATCGTTATCTGACGGAAAGATATTTAATGTACTTGGTATGTGGATCTATTTTATTATGGCGTGACGGATAGAAATTGTTTTGGTTGGAGACGGAGGCTCGTCGTTTCGTAGTGCACCAGTGGGCTGTCTGTATGGCCAGGGGTAAGATCGGTGTTACGACATGCCCCTTGCCTCATTGACTTTACACTTATATCTAGATGTGTGTTGCATGTACTTCATATTTTTTCAGAGGCATATAAAGCTATTATTGTAATGCGCATGTGCTTATTTGTCAATGTTGAATGATTGTTTATAGAAATAATACAATGTTTTGATCTAGAAAGATATATACAGATCTAGATATATCTGGGGCACCAGTGGCACGCACTGTCATTGCAAATTTTAGATCTACTGCTAGTCAAGATTTGATTCATACGAAAGACCTTGATAATGAAACTGAAGCTCATTTCGATAAACATCATAATATAGTTAGCATGATTGGTATGAATCGATGCCTACCATAACACTGTGGGGGCCTAGGTATGAATGTATGCTCTCTCTTCATCATGACGAGGCGATGGGCGCCGATGCTGTCTGGTGCCCAAATAATTGTTCTTATCTATTCCTTTGTATGTTTTGTCTTTGCTCCTATGAGGCGTCAATATTTATTCCATGTCCTTATTCGTCAGCTTTTGGGTGTTGGGGCGCAATTGGTTGTGGTGTGAATTCGTAATCACGTCACTGGTTCAAAAGCCTGGCTAGCCCAGTGTTGTGTTGTTGGGTTGTTTTTTTTACGACGTTGTAGTCTTAGGAATGGCACATGGTGGACTTCACTCTACTCTCCTCGCTTATTTCAGGTGTGAATGAATATTCACCCAACGACAGAGAAGGATCCGATCAGATTCAGAGTGCTCGTATGAAGCGCATATCAGTCCATATGAACTGTATCGGAGCACACATCCATCGTTCATTCCCGACCCTTCCTCCGATATAAAAACAATTCGGCACGTGTCAAACTGCATTTATAATAATAACGAACGAGTCGTCCTTTATCTTTGAATTTGAGGGGGGATGGGGGGGGGGGATTCAGTAGTCCAGAGACAAGGTGTCTGCCTTCAACCCAGAGGTCGTGAGGTCAAATCCCGCCGACGGTTGAAACATTTTTTTCGAGTAAAATCTATCCCCCTAGTCCAGATAGATGGATTAACACCTAGTCCCATCGGAAACGGGCAATAAAAAGGAGGTCCCATGTGCAGATCACAACTTTGTGCACGTTAAAGATTTCTTGGCTGTTTACAGGGCAGTCAGGGCAAAATTATAAATCCTATCAAAACCCCCGACATCACCTTAGTTGAAGATGTGGGTAAATGAAATCAAATGAAAAAAAAATTTGAATGTGATCTCAATTACTCCATTTTCATCCTACCCACAGACCGGGTGTAGACTTTATAAATGTATAGACCTTGTTATACACCTCCTCTCTCTGTCACTTTCTCTCTCTCTCTCTCTCTCTCTCTCTCTCTCTCTCTCTCTCTCTCTCTCTCTCTCTCTCTCTCTCTCTCTCTCTCTCTCTCTCTCTCTCTCTCTCTCTCACTCTCTCTCTCTCTCTCTCTCTCTCTCTCTCTCTCTCTCTCTCTCTCTCTCACACACACACACACACATACACTCTCCATCCCCCAACACATACATACAACCACTTTTTCTTTCCCCGGGTACCCCTTCCATCTCACTTGCATTCTAGTTACCATACTGTTATGTTTCCCTCTCTTTTTATGGGTTCCTTCTTTGTCTTTTTTGGGTCAAACGTCTCATCCTTACATATTGACACACACACACGCACATCATCGCGCGCATACACATCAAATTTTACAACACGCACACACACACTAAACGTACACATTATTTCATCACATTACACGCACTCACAATCGTTGTCGTCACGTACACTCACATCATCATACACTCACAAACGTCATCACAACACAGATACACATTTGTACTAATACACACAGACACTCACACCTCCATTCGCGTGTGGATTTCACTTGAAGGAATTCTCTGAGCCAGAACTCGTGTTTGTCCAGGCAAGACTTTAGATGCCGAATCTATTTTTAATGACGTGGCCAAGTGCTGGGTCTGGTGTTCATCGATCACGTTTTGTACATCGTCCCATTACTGCATTCATCTCAGACTCAAACCTGGAGACGGGGGTCGGTGGAGACGGTTAGGTGTTTTCTGGGGTCTGCATCGTCAAATGGTTCCATTAAACCTCACCTTCCAATCCATGTCCTTTTCGTGACCAGCAGCCTGTTCGAGCTAGTGTTGATGTGAAGGGTCTGCTTGTCCCATTATCTCTGAACGTCTATCCAGTTTATTGATTTGTGGCATCATCACTATCTTCATCATCATGATCATCGTCGATGTCATCACCATCATAATTATCATCACTATCACCTTCATAAGCATCATCATCATCGTTGTCGTCATCATCATCATCATTATTATTATTATTATAGCCAGTGCAATCGCCATCTTCACCATCATCATCATTATCAAAATTGTCAGTGTTATCATCATTATTATCGTCAGTGTTGTCATTACTATTATCTTCATCATCATCAGTATGATCATCGTCATCTTCATCATCAATAGTGTCATCATCATTATCTTTACCTTCATCTTCGCCATTATACTCGTCATCACCATCATGATCACCAGTATCATAATATATAGATCTACATTTGTACTAATAGAATGTCTCTATGTGGGTGACACTACAGCTCCGTGTCACTGTCAGTGTCACCTAACCCGTTTTGTTCATCCGCCGAAGATATTCGTCAGCAACGCGATCAGTCTTCATGGCTGGTTCTTTGTCTGCAATGTTCCATATTCTCTGGTTGTCTGCATTGTTCCATATTCTCTGTTTGTTTGCATTGTCCCATCTTCTCCGTCTCCATTTGTCTGCACTGTCATATCTTCTGTCTCTCTCTTCTCTGTTTGTCTGCATCGTCCCATCTTCTCTCTCTGGTTTGCATCATCCCTATCTCCTCTCTCTGTTTGTCTGCATTGTCCCATCTTCTCTTCTGCCTCTGTTTGTCTGCCTCCTCCATCTTCTCTGCCTCTGTTTGTCTGTATCCTCCATCTTCTCTGTCTCCATTTGTCTGCATTGTCCTATCTTTTCTCTCTGTTTGTCTCTCTTTTCTCTGTATTTTTGTCTGCATTGTCTATCTTCTCTGTTGGTCGCTAGTCTCACTCTTCTGTTGTCTCTGTTTCTGTCTGTCCCGTCCTGTTGTCTGTTAGTCTCATCTTCGCTGTTAGTGTTAAACGTTTTTCTGTAATTTCCGCTCTTCTCTCTGTCTGCATCTCTCTCTCTTTGTTGGTCTGCATCTCTCATCATCTCTCTCTCTCTCTCTCCCATCATCTCTGTCTGGTCTGCATTGTCCCATCTTCTCTGTTGGACGTTTGCCCTGGGTCTCTCTTTTCTCTGTTTCTCTCTGCACTGTCTCATATTCTCTGTTTGTCTCCATCTCCCATCTTCTCTGTTTGTCTGCATTGTCCTACTGCGTCTCGGTTGGACATTTCTCTATATCGTCCCATCTTCTCTGTTTGTCTGCATTGTGCCATCTTCTATGTTTGTCTGCTCTAAAAATCTCTGTTGGACGTTTGTCTGCATTGGCTATATCTTCTCTGCTAGTATATGTTCTTCTCTGGTAGCCTGCATTGTTCCTCTTCTCTGTTAGCCTGCATCATCCCATCTTCTCTGTCTGCATGGTCCCTCTTCTGCTTGACTCTGTCTGCATCGTCACATCTTCTCTGTTGGACGTTCTGCATTGTCCCATCTTCTCTGTTGGACTTTGTCTGTTTGTCCCATCTTCTCTGTTGGACGTTTGTCTGCACCGCCTCGTCCCATCGAACTGGAAAACGTCTCATTGTCTCTGTCTTCGATTTGTCTGATTGTTTATTGATCGGATAGATCTTCTCTGTTGGTAATGTCTACCTGTTTACACCCTCCCCACCTGTCTCCACCTGCATTGCCTTTTCTGTCTGTTTGTCTGCATTGCCCTATTATGTTGAAAATTGTCCTCTTCTCTGTTGGTAAAATTGCTGTTAGTTAGTTTTTATCTCCCATCTTCTCTGATGCAGGGTTAAACAATCTTTTCTGTTTGTCTGCATCGTCCCATTTTTTGTTGGTCTGATCAATCATCTCTGTTGTTGTCCCTGTTGTCTGCATTGTCCCCTGTTTTCTCTGTTGGACGTTTGCCTCAACTGCTCCTGCCTTTTCTCTGTTTGTCTGCAATTTCTCTGTTTGTTTGTTTCGTCCCATCTTCTCTGTTTGTCTGCATTGTCCTTGCGTCTCGGTTGGTCTAAACTATCTTCTCTGCTGTTTGTCTGCATGCATCTTCTAATTGTCCCATTATCTCTGTTGGACGTTTGTCTGCATTGTCCCATCTTCTCTGCTATCAGAGCCTTACAAATCTTTTGTTGGACGTTTGTCTGACCAACTCAGTAAGTACAGTATATTAACGTAATTATATTTAAGTCATGTTTGATATTACCCGGGTTTGATATTGCAAGTATCTTCCTGATTATTAAATCAAGTCATCGTCCCATAGATCTAATTAATTTCAAACATCCTGATGTATGCGTTGGTCTAAGTGTTAACGATACTTCTCTTTTTTTCTGTTTGTCTGCAGTCCAACGTTCGTTATTACAAAACATGTTGAAAATGGCGGTTTAGGTGAATGGAAATTCCACTGAAAATTCATGAGTCTGAACTCTGCACTAAAACTTCCCTGAATTAACCTTCTGTACTTCTGGTAAAGTTTTTACTCAACTATAACAAACAATTTGAAGTTTTTTTGTTTCTGAATCCTCTGGTAGAAGAATTCCTCAAAAGAAAACTACATGCAAAATAGTGGCCTGTCTGTCATCAGAGCCTTACAAAGAGCGACCAACTCAGAAGTGACAGTATATTAATAATTATATTTAAGCATGTTATATTATCACGGGTGATAGCAAGTACGATTATTAAATCAAGTCACTACTTGGTGTTGATGTATGCGTCTAAGTTCGTTATTACAAAACATGTTGAAAATGGCGGTTTATAATGCCTCTTGTTTTGAACTTTAGGCTAAAAAAAGATAATGATGGATTTTTAGTCCGTATTCCCGCACAAATGCAGGCTCACTGACCGTATATACACAATTCACCACCCCAGCATGCCATTTCTTTCAAAGTCCTTCTCAACTCCTCGAGGGAGCATACAGTATACAAGCCTGTTATGCTCTCCGCACTAACACTCTGACAGGGTCTTTCTCTTGCTATAACTGGATACTCATTCAATACCCGAGTCAAGTGATGAAGGAAGAGTGAAGTACCTTTCCTAAGAGTACAACGAACGTTGTGAAAAGTCCCCACCTGTGCCAACCGTTGGGCTTAAACCAGTGTAGTCATGATTACAAACTCACAACACTACAACGCATCATAAATGGTAGATACAATCCTTAAATGAAAACGTCTGTTGTTTGTTTTTATGAAAACGATCTTGGGATCATTTGAGAGAACAACAAACTAGAATCATAAATAAATAGATATGTAAATGCAGGCTCACTGACCGTATATACACAATTCACCACCCCAGTTACTCTTAGTGGACTGGCAACAGAGCATTTGACGCATAAAGAACAACAAACTCAGAATCATAAATAAATAGATACATGTAGATAGATAGTTAGATTGTAGATATATAAATAACTAAATATTAATATTATACACAGAGGAAATACCAAAACCAACACAAATCAGTTGCAATGGGTACGGTACCTTAAGAAGAACATTGAGACAGAAATAAAATAATTATCTTCTTTTAAAGTGTTAAATTTAAATTGTCAACTGTTTGTCACATTGGATTGGCTTCATTGTAATACACCTGTACAAGAAAGATTCCCACAGGCTGTCAAACAAAGTGTCACCTTCAAACATTGATTGTCACCAGCACTCATTTTACCTTAGTGCAGTACTACAAACTACCGATAGAAATAAAACTATAAATAGCGCAGACGACTTAAAATAAAAATTTGGTAAATCGTCCTTGGATTCAAAATCATGCACTCAAACGATAATAATATACTTTGTAGAAGAAAAATGATATGCTTAATCTAGACGTACCTAGCTGTATTTTATACATGTTATATTGTGTATGCACTCAAACATACATTTATTTAGACGTGTTGGCATACAGACACGCACACACATACGTACAGACACACACACACACGCAGTACACACACAGGAAGACATAATGCACACATACACACACATACATGCACACACACACAGACACACATACCTCTGTTGTGACCGCCGATTGTGTGAGTCTCCCTACACAACTATGGATTATTGAGTTGATCCATTCAATGGAAATACCTTTTACCGTGTGCGCTTCTCCCAATGGCAGAAGAGAAGATCAAAATTCGAACGCCATTGATTTAGTGCCTGTGCTTACATAGAGTCAGACAAGTTTGAAACGGTTCCAGTCTGTTCATAATTTGAGCTGGACTGGCTGATGTTTGATTCATGTCATACAATAACTATCGTATTATGCTTGTCTCTTGCAAAGTTCAACGGCCTTTGCGCTTGAGGTCTATTCGGAATGTGAAGTCTTCGCGCTTACTGTGTGATGTGTGTGGGCTGTGTGTGTGTGTGTGTGTTGTGTGTGATATGTATATTTACACTTGAGCGTTTTCGCTATTTGTATCGCGCTGTCCTTTTTTATAATCGTTCTCTGCTTTAAGCGATGTAATATGATGTGGGCAATGTGCAATACGTCCCTGGCTTGGAACATTTTGTTTGCTTTCTAGATCAAAGGTGGGCGGAAGCGATACACATATGTGTGTGTGTGTGTCTGTGTAAGTGTGTGTGTTTGTGTATTTGTGTATGTTCTTTAAACACCGATATTGTTACATTTCGATGCAGAAAGAGCAATATACATACATACATACATACATACATACATACATACATACATACATACATACATATACACACACACACACATACATACATATATATATACATACATACATACACACACATACATACATACATATATATACATACATACATACATACGGCTCCATAATCAAGTCTATAAGAAAGTTAGGGTCACCCTCCTAATAATATATTGTTTGACTGCCATGGTTATCAACAACAGCTCGTATCCTCTGTCTAAGTCTAACCGATAACGCCAGATGACGAACGACCCTCGGAGGGATTTCTTTCCAAATCCTGATGAGGTCCATAGCCAGGTCCTGTGGATTTGTGACTGAGTTGTCTTTCTTGGTTTCTTAGTGTGCGGTCCTTCATATTTATCCCAATGCTCGATTGGGTTTAATTTAAATCAGATGAGTAGGCTGGTCACGGTGCAATTAATGTCACATCACTTTCAGCTAAGAAACTTCTCGTTGTCCTGCATTCAATTCAAGGTTGGGTGTTCCTGTAGAAATAAGAAATGGATGGGAGGGAGGGGGGGGGGGGGGGGCTCGGTAGTCCAGGGGCATGATGTCGGCCTCGCAATACCAACGTCGTGGGTGTAAGCCCCGCCGACGGTTAAAAATGTTCTCGATTTTTTTCGAGTAAAATCTAACCCCCTCCCCTCCCTGGTCCAGGTAGGAGGATCGACACCTTGTTTCATTGGAGACGGATGATAAAAAAGGAGGTCCTGTGTACAGATCACAGCACTCTGTGCAAGTTATAGTAGATCCAATTGCTCTTTACAGGGCAGTCTGGGAAATATTTAAAATCCTACCAACAACAACAAAAAACCAACCCGAGATCACATCAGTTGTGGATATGGGTAAATCGAATCAAAATTTTAAGATATTGATGTGATGTATCGCTTGGTTGTGACATTTCCTTGTGCATGTATTCTTATGCATGTTGTACGAACGTTTGCGCTTCTGGCACACCCCAAATATCACATTTCCTGTTCCTCGGTTGATAACTTTTCGGATACATCTACAATATTGTTGGCAAACAGTTACCACCCCCCGCGCCCCCTTACGCCGATACACACAAAGTCGACCGTTTTGTCTATCGACCAAAAAACAGTATTTGCCAGACCATAGGACATCATCCCTTTGTCTGAAAGTCCAACGCCTATAATACTGTAAAGCACATGCAATTTTGCAGTCTGTTGCCAGGACTCGTTATCCAGAGGTAACGTGTCGGACTCTCAACCCAAAGATCGTGGGTTCAAGCCCCGAAAGTTTTTCTCGATTTTTTTTAGGTCCCGTGTGCATATCACAACACTGTGCACGTTAAAGATCCCTTGGCTGTTTACAGGGCAGTCCGGACAAAACTTTTAAAAATCTTCCAAAAACACCGAGATCACCTTAGTTGTGAATATGGATAAATCAAAATCACATCAAACAAAAAAGCAGTCTGTTGCGGCGATGTACCGATGACAATGTTGATCTTGTTATTGGCCTACGTAGAACAAATCCGCTTTCACATAGTCGTTTGAGAACGGCATATCTGCTGATGATAAACAATGTACTCAGCATTCTGACATTGCGTTGTGCTGGGGACGGAAACGATCCTGAAGATGTAACAACGTGTAATATTGTAGTAATAATAGAATAGCGATCCACAGCAGGTATGGTTATTCTTCGCCTATCTGTACGGGGTGAAGTACATTTGGAATCTGTTTGTTGAAATCGTCACCCAGAAATGTCAAACTATCCAGTATCCTTCTTACAAATATTTACGGGCAAACGTTTCAAGAATTTGATCGAAATGAAATTTAAACAATTTAAACAACTTTGAAAACATTCGGTTGAGCTCTAGAGGGAAAAAAGGGGAAAACACGCAATCTTTGACGTGGAACTTGAAACATACCGTGAATACATTTGGAATACGATAGGCATAATGTATATTATACTTATACCCATAACAAAACAGCAACAAGTGTGTGAGTTCAATTTAAAGCTACACGGGTAGTTTATATAATATAAGCATAGAAAACATGTAACCGTTACATTTGTGTGAATTAGTGATAGTCATTGTTACCAACCGCTACAGTTAAGCTTATAACTTATAATAATTTATAAACAGGTTTGTTGAGACATCTTTAAACTGGTTGAAGCGCGGTGTTCTGAAAGCGTCACGCTTCAACACGTCTATATTCAGGCCTTCCTTTTAGCGATTTCTTTGATTTCGAAAATTCAATTGATTGTCGCTTGTGATAAGCCAATCAGTTCACTATTTTAATTCTGGAATCGTCACTGGAGTTGAAAGAGCGGGTCTGTTTGTTAGTACACAGTAAAATGACAATTTGATAACAATGTTATGTGAGTTTGTGTCATGCAGGGATTGTGTTCTTTCTGGTGTGTGTGTGTGTGTGTGTGTGTGTGTGTGTGTGTGTGCGTGGGTTTTGTGTGTGTTTCAAGTGTTTGGGTGCGCATCTGTATGTGTGTGTTTGTATATGCGTTGGTTGGGTGTGTGTGTTTGGGTAATTTGTATGGTGCTGTGGGCACAATGTGTGTGTGTGTGTGTGCGTGTGTGTGTAGGATTATCTATGAATCTATACAATATTTTTTGTAGTATAATATTATATGTCGAAGAGATCTTGTTATTATTCTTGAACATGTTTAAACTTTCTTTTCATGTTGCCTACATTTTCTTTCAAATTACAATAACCGTGTTCATTTATTTTTTAGAAAAGAAAATAACAAAATTCTATGGAAATAGACCCACTGTTATGGACACTTTCTTGTTTTTGCCACATGCAATGTGTACAAATCAGTACAATGCAAGTGGCGTCGGTGGCCGAGCGATTAGGGCTGCCCGACTGGGGAACATGAGGTCCCAGGTTTGAATCCAACAAAAGCTAGGCCTGATGCTGTGTTCCTTGGGAAAGACACTTGACACAAATTTACCCCAGGTGCAAATGGGTGCAAGCACTGGTTTGAGAGTAAAAGCCTGCGTCAGACTAGCGTCCTGTCCAGGAGGGGATCATTCCTCACCTTTTTGCGTTTCACGCTATTGAAATCGGAATAACTCTTGCTCTATGGGCCGTGAAGGCCCTGAAGAAACTTTACTTTTTCTTTTTTTTTTAAATACAACGCAAGGGTTGATGTTTTTCTTCATGTTGTTTCCTTTCAGGTTACAGTGACAGCAGAGTCTCGTGTAGAGTGTGTGGCCGCTCTTTTGCCCCAGAAGTGTTGGTGAGTCTGATTTTTTATTTGATTTTACCCATATCCACTGAGTGCTAAAGTGATCTTGGTGGTTTTGGTTGGATTTTTGATTTCGTCCTGAGTGCCATGTAAACAGCCAAGGTATCGTTAACGTGCACAGATTGTTGTGATCTGCTCATGGGACCTCCTTTTTATCGTCTGTCTGTGATGGGACTAGGTGCCAATCCACTTACCTGGACCAGGAGGGAAGGTGGGAGGAGGGAGGATTATGTTTTCCTCAGAAATAACTAGAGAAAAGTTGTTCGACCACAATCTTTTGATTAAGACTTTAAGAGGCCTACACATTGATCCTGGACCACTGAGTCCCTGGTGAGTCTGAAGATTGTCTATGATGAGTCATGGTAAGCCGGTGAGCCTGGTCTTGTGAACAGACATGAAATCCAAATCCATTATAATTTATTCTTTTATGTGAAGCTCATTTTGGGGGGGGGGGGGGGGACTCAGTAGTCCAAAGGCAAGGTGTCGGCCTCTCAACTACTAGGTCGTGGATTAGAGCTTGGCAAGGTGAAACATGTTCTCAAGTTTTTTCAAGTAAAATTTAACACACACACCCCCCCCCCCCCCAGTCCAGATAGGTAGGTCGACACTTATCCGGAAACGGACGATAAAAAGGAGGTACTGTTTGCAGAAAACAACACTCTGTGTACATTAAAAATTCCTTGGCTGTTTACAGGATAGTTTGGGCAACATTATACCAACCCTCCCCCCCCCCCCTAAGATCACCTTAGTTGTGGATGTGGGTAAAATGAAATCTTTTTTTTTT
The DNA here is from genome assembly GCA_037039925.1 of Doris montereyensis. Taxonomy (NCBI): domain Eukaryota; kingdom Metazoa; phylum Mollusca; class Gastropoda; order Nudibranchia; family Dorididae; genus Doris; species Doris montereyensis. The sequence goes on along the minus strand of JAXRKP010000106.1, from coordinate 315,706 downwards.
TTAAACAAAGCTCATTCTCTCTTTGATTTTGATGTCTTTTGCCTTAAACTTAAAGTTAACATTCAAATTTTTTTTTTATTTTAAAGTTTTATTTTAAGAATAACGTTGTTATTATTAAAGGCCTGAACAACATTTAAGGCAAGAAAACGTTTTAACACAATCATTTATTTCTTCTGCTTCCTTCAGGCAAGACATCAGGGCATATGCAAGAATGTGACTTCCAAGGCCACCAAAAGGAAGGTCTTTGATTCCTCCAAGCAACGGGCAACAGAAAACTTGTCCGTCAAAGACCTCAAGCAAGCACAGAAAAAGGTAAAGTAAAGTTCTTTCAAGGCCATTATGACCCATAGAGCTGGAGTTTTTTCCGGTTTCCATAGCGTTAAGCGGAACAGATGAAAATTATCACCTCCTGCATAGGACACTGTGGCAGGTTTTTACTTTCAAGCTAGTGCTTGTACACATTTGCACCTGGGTGGAGTGGGAAACTGCATGTTAAGTGTCTTTCCCAAGGAACACAATGCCGGACTTAGCATTGCTAATGCTATGATTCGAACCAAGGACCTCATGATGCCAAGTCCAGCAAATTAGCTTCGAAGAAGGTAAAACGAAAGTAAAACAGATGTGATCTTGTGACATCCAAACCTCTCAACAGAACAAAATACGCTTGAAATGAAAGAATGGTTTTCATTCAGTTGATGAAAATAATGTGTCATCTTTTTATTTCCCATTTCAGTTTCATTGCTGTGTGGAAAAGAAGGGGATGGGATGGGATTGAGGGTTTCAATTGAAGCTGTTTCAGCTCCACAAAACCACGGCTTCTTTCTTTATCTGCTCCCATTCTACCTTCCAGTGTATGGGTTTTAAATGCCCAAAATGATCTTTCTCCAGGCTGCCCTGTCCTGACATTTTCTGTTTCCTTCCGGGAAAGTTAAATTTCTTTGCGTTAATGCCTCTTTTATATATTCTTCCCACTTTCTCCAAGGTCTGCCTTTTGGTCTTTTACCTTGAGTTTTAGCACTGTATACTGATTTAGATATTCTATTGTCATTCATTCTGTTAGCATGCCCAAACCATCTCAGTTGATTCATTTCTATCTTTTTTTATTGTTGTGTTTCTGATGTTGTCTTTTTTAGTTTTCGCTACTACTCTTCTTAGATATTTCATTTCAGCTGCCTGCACTGTACTGTATTCCCTACTGTCTAAGGACCAGGTTTCACTGCCATAGAGGAGAGTAGAACAATAAACTGTGTTGTATACTGCCATTTTGGTTTTTGTTGACAATTCTTGTTTATCTACAACAAATGCCTTTCCTAGATTGTTATATATTGCACTTGCCTTTTTGATTCCCTGACTGATTTCTTCTCTTAGTTTTCCCTCAGAGTTAATCATTACTCCTAGGTAATTGTAGGTGTGAAATTGTTTTAAATTCTCCTGCCTAATTTAAGATTTTGTGTTTTAGCTTCCCAAGTTACTAGCATTGTTTTGGTTTTCTTTGCATTTGCTCTCATTCCTCTTTTATTTAATTCATTATTCATTATGTTGATATTTGACTGGAGGTCCCTTTCTGATTTTCCAAACAGCAAATGAAAGCATTGATACATTTACTGGTTTGAGCTTCCACATACCTACATTCATTTTCTTCATTTTTGAAGATACCTTTGCGACTGAATCCATAAATGTGATAAACAAAAGAGGATTTAGGATACAACCCTGTCTTACTCCTATATCTACATCAAATTCTTCAAATACATTTATTGTAAAAACTTTTAATGGCTTTATTAAATTTTGCTCTACATTGTGTTCTTTAAGGAATGCCATAGTTCGTCCCTCCTCACTGTCTCAAATGCCTTTTCTAAGTCAATAAAACACAGGTGCAAGTCAATGTTTCTCTCAAGGAATTTTTCTATTATTTGTCTAATTGTAAATATGTGATCTTGTACTTGTACAGTTCTTGATGTTCTTCAATCTGATCTAATAATATAATAATAATAATTTATATACTTCTATGGCGCCTTTTCTCAAAGAGCTCAAAGCGCCTCACAATAGCATACAATACAACATAAATAAAATATAATGGTCAATGAACATGATATTTAAAAGAGTCAAAATGTGTCATATGATTATCCTAAAATAGAAGGGTTTAAAAGTCCACTCAAAAGATTCAAATGAGACAACAATCTTAAAACATACAAAGAGTATAACATGATCATGAAACCTAAAAGATACATTGTAAATAATACATTAAGCTAAAAAGATAGATACAATGAATTAGTAAAATATTCAATGAATAGAGCATTCTTACAAGAGACACGAGATATATAATGTGCATAGACATAATCAAAAGATTTGTTATAAATATAAGCTATTCTAACAAAACCAACAATCGTTAAAGGCTTAAAATGACGCTAGGCATTATATGCCCTCTTAAAAAGGTGGGTTTTAAGAGACTTCCTAATCAATTCAAGGGATATAGAGTTCCTACAACATTCATCCAGACCATTACACAGTTGAGGTGCACACACAGAAAACGCTTTCTCACCAAAACGAGTTGATGTACGGGGTATACAAAGATAGATACTATTATTAGACCTCAAGACTCTAGGTTTAAAATAGGGGGTTAAAAGCTCGTCTAGATAGGGGGAGCTAGATTATTTAAACATTTATAAGTCATGCAAAGGACCTTAAAGTTAATTCTCTCTCTGACTGGCAACCAGTGGAGGTCTTTAAGTACATTGGTAATGGGATCAGATTTATTTTTAAGAGCAATAGTTCTGGCTGCATAATTTTGTATCTTTTGAAGTTTAGATAGATGTTTTTTGACATACCAGACAAGAGGGAGTTGCAGATCTTCTACTCTTTTCCTTAGTCTCATTTCCAGAATCCTGGCATACACTTTTCCTGGTACGCTAAGTAGCGATATCCCTCTATAGTTTGAACATTCCATAGTTGATCCTTTCTTGTGTATTGGTACTACCGTTCGCTTTTCCAGTCGTCTGGCACCTGCTTGGACTTCCATGCTTGTTGACATTTTGCATGTAATAGTTTGTCTGCCTCTCTCCCTTGGTTTTTAATCATTTCTGGATAAACTTGATCTGCTCCTGGGGCTTTTCCTGATTTCACTTTTCTTATAGCTGTTTGAAGTTCTTCCATTGAGATATCTACATCTCCAGCTGTCTCATCTCGATTACTTGTTACAATGTTACTCTTAATAATTGATCTGTACTCCTTGTTTCATATGTTCTGGAGGGATTATGTAATTGTTGAAAATGCTTTCTCCACATTTCCATAATTTCACTGTCTCCTTTCATTATTTCTCCTTTGGTATTCTTAATTGGTCGTATTGAACATGCTTAGGTCTTTCTCATGCTCTTCATTGCTCCCCAGAACAGCTTTTGATTTCCTTGGTAGCTTTCTTGAAATCTTTGTCCAAACTCTTCCCATTGTTCCTGTTTTGCTTTCCTAACTCCCTCTTTGGCGATAGTTCTTTTACTCGCGTAATCTATCCTTTCCTCTGGTCTCTTTGTTTGCAAGTATGTCTTTCAGGCATCCTTCTTTTCTTTGATCTTAGTCTTGACATTCTCATTCCACCATGCTGTTCTTTTCCTATCTCCTTTAATTTGTTTCCTACCACAGACCTCTTCAGTACAACTGAGGAGTGTTTCTTTATATATTTGCCACTTTTCTTCTTTTGTGTTTTCCTTCAGATCGATCTGCCTTTCACTGATAGATCTTTTAATCCTGGATTGGTATATCTGTTTTATTATTGGTTTATTTAGTTCTTCTATTCTGAGTTTAGTAGCTTTCTTCTCTTTCCTTTTCTGTTTGTTTTCTTCAGTTAATAATCTCATTTTGGCTATCACTAGGTGATGATCACTAAATATTTCAGCTCCTGTGCTTGCACTAGCATCCATTGTACTGTAAAAAGGGAGCTGCTAACTATTGTATATTCTATTATTGACTTTTAACATCTGTCTTCATTTACTCTTGTACATTTGTGGATGTCTGTATGAGGAACAAATGTGTTAGTTATTTTCATGTTATTCTTTAGGCAAAAATCTCTTAGTCTCTCTCCGTTTGGAAAAGTTGTTGTCTCTCCTTCTTTATCTATTACTCCTCCTGATGTTTCTACATTGTTGCCTACTCTAGCGTTTAAATCTCCTAAAACCATTAATTCTTGTTTGGGTTTGAGATTCTCTGCAGCTATTTGTAAATCATTTTCGAAGATATCTTTTTCTTCTTTGATGGCATCTTTGTTTGGTCCATAAGCTATTAATAATTTAATTTCTCTTCCTTTTGGTTTAATATTTACCTCTAATAGCCTGGGCTTACAAATTTCCAACTTTCTAGTAGTATTTCTTGCCTTTCATACATTAGGAGGCCTACTCCTGCTCTTGCTCTATCTTTGACATCTACTCCTGAGAAGATTAAAGTATGATTTGGTCCTACATTTTCTATTCCTTGTCCTTTTTCTTTGTTTCTGTAATAGCTAAAATGTCTACTTTGAATTTTTCCATTTCTTCAGCTAATTCTAACTCCTTTCCATTAATTGTCCTAACATTCTATGTTCCAAAAATCACAGTCCGGGTTCTTTTCCAGAATCATCTTCGAAAGTTCAAACTGGGTATATCATTGTATATATTACTTTGAATCAGGTTGTTTTGGATAAGCAGGGGATTAGCCCACTGTACCCTAGGTAGATGGTGGGGCTGCCACCTTGAAGCCCCCTACCGGGCCTTGTTATTTTCTGGCAGGGTTAACTCCCTTAGCCTTTAGTCATTCAAGACCAGCCTGCAAGGCAGTAGGTTGTTATTTTCTGTCAGGGTTAACTCCCTTAGTCTTTGGTTAGTCAAGACCGGCCTGCAAGGCAGCAGGTTGTTTTCTTTCAGGGTTAACTCCCTTAGCCTTTGGTCAGCCAAGACAGCAGGAGATTCATGGAGGGTGGGATCATCTACTCCCGGTACAGGTGCTTACTTGTCTACTGCCCAGAAAAACCACAGTAATATTCTTATAATGTTTACATTTAGCTGCGTCACAAGATTTATTTTAAACTGGATCATTGATTCAAGATGGCATACGCTATACTTACTAATTATTGGTTTGTCGTCCGACTAGTTTCTACCGACATCTTCCTTGTCTGCTATTCTTCTACTGATTCCAATATTATTCTCTCACGTCAATTGCTGTTATCTAGTGACACAGTACCCTGTATCTTTGCGTTTAAAATCTTTTAGAAAGATTCCTTTTTATTTTTTCATCATTTTTCCCTTTTTTTGTTTTCTTTTTTTAAATTGCTTACATAAATTGATATGCTGTAATGCAGAATATTGCACCCCCAAAAGTCATTGGAGAGAGAAGCATCAGGATTTCATCAACGCTGTGCGCAGTGCCCGTGGCGTGCAGAAAGCTCTGGACAGCGGCGGACCTCTGCCACCTCCCCCCACCCCCGTCTATCAATCCTGGTAAGACAACTTGAACCTGTCACATTCATGGCAAAGTATTGAACATTAGGGATTTTCTGTGTCAGGATAAGAAGTTTTAGATGTATGATGGACTGACCTATGACCTTGAGAGTTAAATCAGGATAAAAAGCTTTAGTAGATGTGTTGAAGACTAACCTATGACTGAGTGATAACCTAAGAGTTTTGACAATCACCTTAAAGCATCATTAAACAGTTAAAAGTCGAGGGGATTTATAGCAAGGGTTTGGGGTGATAATTAGGTTTTCAATGTTGGGAGAAAACTTGAACTTGAAAAGTTAAAATAAATTGATGTTGAAATAATTTTATATGCTCAGGAGAAACCACATCACAAGGCTTTGCAAAGCTTTCAGGTATTATAAAAGGATTGCTAACTTTGTGACATCACATGCAAACTAGGATTCTGTACTTTATAATATCGCATTGGAAACTGTTTCCAAATCTCTTGAATTTGTACACATTGATTTACTCTCACAGATAAGATTATCAACTCCAAACATTCCATAGATCAGATAACCTCAAACTACCTTATAATTTATTATCTCTGACAACCCTCAAAGTATTAACTCTTCTTTTATATGTTAGACAAAACTTGTGTCCAGTGAAATCAATGTTTACATCTTAATATGTAAAGCATCAGCAATATTAATAGATAATATCATGATTGATGATTGAATAGATTACAAGGTGAAATCATGATTGAGGATTGAATAGACCGAGTGAAAGGTGAAATCATGATTGACAATTCACTAGACTGGGAGGTGAAATCATGATTAATCATAGAATAGATTGGAAGGTGAAATCATGACTGATGACAGAATAATCTGGTAGGTGAAATCATGAGTAATCAAACTTTTAAAAACATGAAACAAAGTGCTGGTAGCTCTAAGGACTTCCCCAAACTTTCTACAAGATGAGCAAATAAATACCTGAACTATTACAAAACAAATATAATCTGATTCTATTCCTTTAGACAGTCTGAGAACAGTGAGTAAAAAACGTTCGGCACCAATATTAAATTAAATACATTATCTCATGAATTCGTCTTGCAGATTACATCACATGTCCATATTGTTCTCGCCGCTTCAATGAAAAGGCTGCAAGCCGCCACATTGACTTCTGTAAAGAGCAAAGCCGACGGACTACCCAAGGGCAAAGCGAACCCAGTGGCACAAGCTAAGCAAGACACACGACTAAATGTAAGGGGAAACTGTGGTGTCCTTTAATTGGTAACATGACTGTGTCTTATGTTTGATTTATACCATGATTGTTTTTCTCTTGGTAGATACCATACCATGACTGTGTCTTACCATTGGTTGATACCATGACTGTGTCTTACCATTGATTGATATCATGACTGTGTCTTACCATTGGTTGATACCATGACTGTGTCTTACCATTGATTGATACCATGACTGTGTCTTACCATTGGTTGATACCATGACTGTGTCTTACCATTGGTTGATATCATGACTGTGTCATACCATTGGTTGATACCATGACTGTGTCTTACCATTGGTTGATACCATGACTGTGTCTTACCATTTGTTGATACCATGACTGTGTCTTACAATTGGTTGATATCATGACTGTCTTAAATGTCTTACAATTGGTTGATATCATGACTGTGTCTTATGACTGTGTCTTACAATTGGTTGATACCATGACTGTGTCTTACTGTGTCATTGGTTGATACCATGACTGTGTCTTACCATTGTGTTGATACCATGACTGTGTCTTACCATTGGTTGATACCATGACTGTGTCTTACCATTGGTTGATACCATGACTGTGTCTTACAATTGGTTGATATCATGACTGTGTCTTACAATTGGTTGATATCATGACTGTGTCTTAAATTTCGTTGATACCATGACTGTGTCTTACAATTGGTTGATATCATGACTGTGTCTTACAATTGGTTGATATTGGTCTTAAATTTCGTTGATACCATGACTGTGTCTTACAATTGGTTGATATCATGACTGTGTCTTACCATTGGTTGATATCATGACTGTGTCTTACCATTGGTTGATACCATGACGGTGTCTTACCATTGGTTGATATCATGATATCTGACTGTCTTACAATTGGTTGATATCATGACTGTGTCTTACAATTGGTTGATATCATGACTGTGTCTTAGATTTGGTTGATACCATGACTGTGTCTTACAATATATCATGACTGTGTCTTACCATTGGTTGATATCATGACTGTGTCTTACCATTGGTTGATATCATGACTGTGTCTTACCATTGGTTGATATCATGACTGTGTCTTACCATTGGTTGATATCATGACTGTGTCTTACCATTGGTTGATATCATGACATTTACCATTGGTTGATATCATGACTGTGTCTTACCATTGGTTGATATCATGACTGTGTCTTACCATTGGTTGATATCATGACTGTGTCTTACCATTGGTTGATATCATGATATCATGTGTCTTACCATTGGTTGATATCATGACTGTGTCTTATTGGTTGATATCATTTGACTGTGTACTTACATTTGATAAATACCATGCTGTGTCTTACCTTTGGTTATGGATCAGTCTATATATGACATGCCTGAATTGGATATGAAAACATGAGATTTTAATTTAAGCAGTTACAGGTACAGGCAAAACAAAAAAAGAAAAGAAAAAAAAAGCATAAAAGGCCTGATCAGTCATATTCTGATGATTTTTATATTGGAAGGAGATATAGTACAAATATAAAGTAAACCTTTGAAAATCACACAAGGAATGTAGTTGTAAAAATAATTTCTTGATTTATTTCTTTATTTTATCTGTCCTTGCTGTGAACCAATCGGTGAGTAAAATCTTTCAAATGTTTCTTTACCCAGTATCAGGCTCCAAAACTCAAGAGCAAGACAAGTCCTACAACTCCTTCTCCAAGCCTTGCCGTTGGGGGCAGTCGAGTTCCTGCCAGGGGAGGTAATTCAATGTGGGAGATATTTAAGTAGTATGGTATAATTCACATATTTAGAGAAAATTAGACTGTGGGACCTTTGTGATCTGATACAAAATTATTTTATATACTTACCTTCTCCTGTTTTGCTTTGTATTCGAGTCAACCTTCCTCCGTTCATCTGCATTGTGTTAATAATTGTTCGATATTTTACAAATTACAGCCTGCGATTGACAGGGTCACAAGTCCAGTCAACTTAGTTTTTATATTGATAGATGGTTTTTGATTAATACAAGTAATAAGACAAGCACATCTAAACATTGAAAACAAATTTCTTTGGCTCTATGTCAATGTGCCAAGCATTCTACTACTACTACACTCTATGTGCCAAGCTTTCTTCACTTGTCTTGTCTGGTGTGCAATTTGGTTGCTTTTTTTCCATTATGGGGGAAAACCCATGCTGTTTATTTGATAATATTTTTTTCATCATTTTATAATACTTATATTTATAGCTTCAACTGCAGCATCAAGGACAACGCCGGGTGCTCGACCTGGTCCATCGTCAAGGTCAACCGCTGCAGCACCCAGAGGTCGTGCTGGCGGTCCTTCCAGCGTAAGTTGCCATTCAGTTGTTGCCCTTTGTGTTAGGGCTAGTCATTCAATATGTCATCATCACAGTGAATTGCTTGAGCCCTTCTGCTTGTATGTTTACATGTCTGTCTCTTTCTCTCTACTTGTGCCTTGTCTGTGTTTTTAAACAGTTTGTCTCCCCCCCTCTCTCTCTCTATATCTCTCTCTCTCTCTCTCTCTCTCTCTCTCTCTCTCTCTCTCTCTCTCTCTCTCTCTCTCTCTCTCTCTCTCTCTCTCTCTCTCTCTCTCTCTCTCTCTCTCTCTCTCTCTCTCTCTCTCTCTCTCTCTCTCTCTCTCTCTCTCTCTCTCTCTCTCTCTCCCTCTCTCTCTCTCTCTCTCTCTCTCTCTCTATATATATATCTCCTCTCTCTCTCTCTCTCTCCCTCTCTCTCTCTCTCTCTCTCTCTCTCTCTCTCTCTCTCTCTCTCTCTCTCTCTCTCTCTCTCTCTCTCTCTTTCTCTCTCTCTCTCTCTCTCTCTCTCTCTCTCTCTCTCTCTCTCTCTCTCTCTCTCTCTCTCTCTCTCTCTCTCTCTCTCTCTCTCTCTCTCTCTCTCTCTCTCTCTCTCTCTCTCTCTCTCTCTCTCTCCCTCCCTCCCTCTCCCTCTCCCTCTTCCCCCTTCCCTCCTTTAGATTTGAGTCTCTCTCTGTTTTCCCTTTCTCTCTCTCTCTTTGTCTCTCTGTTTCTGCTCTTATTCCAGCAGCTCACTTATGGGCTATCTTTCTTGTTTAGCATATAGACCTAGTAATCTCTCTCTCTCTCTGTGACTCATCTCATATTCATGACTCATCTATCTCTCTCTAGTCATCATTTATTCTCTCTCTCTCTCATATTCATCATTCTCATTCATCACTCATACTCTGACTCATTCTCATCACTCACTCACAATTCATACTCTGACTGATTCTCGTCTCTCTCTCAATTCATACTCTCATTGTCATCTCTCACTGACAGTTCATACTCATGACTCTTCTCTCTCTCTCCTCATGATTCTCTCATCACTCACAATTCATATTTACACTCATGACCCTCTCTCTCTCACATCCATGACTCTCTCAAATTGTCTTGTGTCCAAGTGAAATGTCATTATCTTGTCAAACTCAGATTCAATTATTATTCTCAGTGAGCTCACTTAATTTGGTTTCATCTTTCCCTCCCTCCCTCACCCACACTTTTTCCCACTTCCCTCCTGACATTATGACTTGGTCATATTCATGAAGATTGTCTGTTTCCCTTTTTAAATCATAAAACAAATATTACCTATCTTGTCAATTCATCATTCTGTTTCTTGCAATTATATTATTCCATGAGCTCATTCTCATATCATTTCTTGTTTAGCATACAGATTCTTGTAGGAATTATTACTCATTTTAGCATAAGACTCCTTGTCATCACTCACTGTTGTGACTCATGACTCATATTCATGACTCATTATCGCCGGTCACTCTCATAGTCATCATTTATTCTCATCGCTCACAATCATATTTATCATTCTCATTCACTCACTCATACTCATGACTCATTCTCATCACTCACTCAGCATAATCATGACTGATTGTGTCCTCACTGAAATGTCATTGTTTGTATGAAACTCATTGTCATCATTCACTGACAGTTCATGAACATGAGTCATTCTCGTAACTCACTAACAATTCATCCTCATGATTCTATTCAACGATCACTCACAATTCTAATATTTACACTCATGACCCATCCTCTTGACTCACATCCATGACTCATGAATATGTTTTGTGTCCAAGTGAAATGTCATTGTTTGTATCAAACCATCAGATTTAAGGTTATGAACAGTGAGTCAAGACACAATAACAATTTGGTTTCAGCATGAAAAAAATAATTTTAATCAACGATAAAAAAAAGTCAAAAGAACACACTTTTTCCCACTAACAACTTGACATGAAAGATATAGAAGTAATAACAATTTAATATTATAACATGAATTTAATTGAAGATTTTTGTGGTGTATATCTGGGGTATTCATTATGTAAAAAATAATTTTAAATCATTGGTTAACAAGTTAATTGGAACAAGTAAGAAACGTTATTGGTTGGGGAAGTTATTCCATTTGTAAAAATGATAAGAATTGAATTGTAATTTGATAAAAAGTTCTTGTAAGTAAGAAGTTATTTGTTAGTAAAAGTCTTTTTATCTGCTAGAAAGTCATTGGTTGAAGGAAGTTATTGGTTAGTAAGAATTATTTTTGTTAATATAAAATTATTGGTTAATAAGAAGTTATTGGTTTGTAAAAGTATTGGTTGAAGGAAGTTATTGGTTAGATAGGAAGTTCTTGGTTAGTAAAAGTTATTGGTTGGTAGGAAGTTATTGGTTTGTAGAAGTTATTGGTTGATATTGGTTAGAAAAGTTATTGGTTGATATGAAATAAAATTATTGGTTAATAAGAAGTTATTGGTTAATATGAAGTCATTGGTTAATAGGAAGTTATTGGTTAATAAGAAGTTAATTGGTTAATAAGAAGTTATTGGTTAATATGAAGTTATTGGTTAATAGGAAGTTATTGGTTAATATGAAGTTATTGGTTAATAGAAAGTTATTGGTTTAATATGAAGTTATTAATAAGAAGTTATTGGTTAATATGAAGTTATTGGTTAATATGAAACTTATTGGTTGATATGAAGTTATTGGTTAATATTGAAAGTTAAGTTAATGGTTAATAGAAGTTATTGGTTAATATGAAGTTATTGGTTAATATAGAAGTTATTGGTTAATATGAAATTATTGGTTAATAATAATTATTGGTTAATATGAAGTTATTGGTTAATAGGAAGTTACTGGTTACTAGAAGTTATTGGTTAATAAGAAGTTATTGGTTAATAGAAAGTTATTGGTTAATATGAAATTATTGGTTAATAGAAAGTTACTGGTTAATAGGAAGTTATTGGTTAATAAGAAGTTATTGGTTAATAGATATTGGTTATAAGAAGTTATTGGTTAATAGGAAGTTACTGGTTAATAGGAAGTTATTGGTTAGTAAGAAAGTTGTTGGTTAATAGGAAGTTATTGGTTAAGGAAATAAGTTATTGGTTAGTAGAAAGTTATTGGTTAATAAGAGTTATTGGTTAGTAGGGCGTTATTGGTTGATAATAGAAAGTTATTGGTTAATAGGAAGTTATTGGTTAGTAGGAAGTTATTGATTAGTAGGAAGTTATTGGTTAGTAGGAAGTTATTGGTTAGTAGGAAGTTATTGGTTAGTAGGAAGTTATTGGCTATTAGTTAGTAAAGTTATTTATTAGTAGGAAGTTATTGGTTAGTAGGAAGTTATTGATTAGTAGGAAGTTATTTGTTAGCAGTAGAAAGTCATTTAGTCGAAAGTTATTGATTAGTAGAAAGTTATTGGTTAGTAGAAAGTTATTTATTAGTAGGAAAGTTATTTATTAGTAGAAAGTTATTTATTAGTAGAAAAAATATTGGTTAGTAGGAAGTTATTTAATTAGTAGAAAGTTATTTATTAGTAGGAAGTTATTGGTTAGTAGAAAGTTATTTATTAGTAGGAAGTTATTGGTTAGTAAAGTTATTTATTAGTAGGAAGTTATTGTTAGTAGAAAGTTATTTATTAGTAGAAAGTTGTTGATTAGTAGGAAGTTATTGGTTAGTAGGAAGTTGTTGGTTAGTAGGAAGTTATTGGTTAGTGGAAAGTTATTGGTTAGTAGGAAGTTATTGGTTAGTGGAAAGTTATTGGTTAGTAGGAAGTTATTGGTTAGTGGATGTTATTGGTTAGTAGGAAGTTATTGGTTAGTAGGAAGTTATTGGTTAGTAGGAAGTTATTGGTTAGTAGGAAGTTATTGGTTAGTAGGAAGTTATTGGTTAGTGGAAAGTTATTGGTTAGTAGAAAGCTATTGGTCAGTAGGAAGGTATTGCTTAGTAGGAAGCTTTTGGTTAATAGGAAGGTATTGGTTGAAGGAAAGTTGTTTATTCATGAGGAAGTGATTGGTTAGTAGGAAGTGATTGGTTAATAGGAAGTGATTGGTTAATAAATAGTTATTGGTTTGTTAGTAGGAAGGTATTGGTTTGTAGGAAGTAGGACATAATTGGTTTGTAGGAAGTTATTGATTAGTAGGAAGTTATTGGTTAGTAGGAAGTTATTAATTAGTAGGAAGTTATTGGTTAGTAGGAAGTTATTGGTTAGTAGGAAGTTATTGGTTAGTAGGAAGTTATTGGTAGTAGGAAGTTATTGGTTAATAGAAAGTTATAGGTTAGTAGGAAGGTATTGGTTAGTAGGAAGTTATTGGGTAGTAGGAAGTTATTGGTTAGTAGGAAGTTATTGGTTAATAGAAAGTTATTGGTTAGTAGGAAGTTATTGGTTAATAGAAAGTTATTGGTTAGTAGGACGTGATTGGTTAGTTGGAAGTGATTGGTTAGTAGGAAGGTAATTATTACTAGGAAATTATTGGTTAGCAGGAAGTTATTGGTAAGTAAGGAGTTATTGGTTAGTAGGAAGTTATTGGTAAGTAGGAAATTATTGGTTAGTAGGACGAGATTGGTTAGTATGAAATTATTGGTTAGTAGGAAGGTATTGGTTAGTAGGAAGTGATTGGTTAGTAAGAAGGTATTGGTAAATAGGAAATTATTGGTTAGTATGAAGTTATTGGTTAGTGGAAAGTTGTTTGTTAGTAGGAAGTTATTGGTTAGTAGAAAGTTATTGGTTAATAGGAAGATATTGGTTTGTAAAATGTTATTGGTTAATGGAAAGTTATTTGTTATTAGGAAGTCATTGGTTTATAAAAAGTTAGTAATTTGTAGGAAGCGATTGATAAATTGGAAGTTATCTGTTAGTACGAAGTCACTGGTTAGTAGAAATTGATTTGTTTGTACATTTGTAGAAAGTTATTGGTTAGCACTTGCAACAATGTCCGCATCTTCAGTACACTTTGTGCTGTGTTACTTTGTCAATTTCTGTGACATCACGTCCCGTGTTTGTTCTAATTCCTTCATGTCTGCTCCTAATGGCTGTATACACAACGCTGAATAGGGATTTACTTTACTTTACCCTATTTGATTGAAGCAAAATGTTATTCATGGACATTGGTTTTGTGAAGAAACCGCACAAACTAACATTGGACTTCTTTTTACCCTTTTGGCATTGGCCAATTGATTCACTTTCTTGAGTGTTTTTGCTTCCGAGTTTGGGTTTCTGCTTTTAGTATGTACATGAGTAACTGTCAAATACAGTCTTGCTATATCATTGAAAGGTTTGTAGCGTCCTTGGTTGCCATAGAAATGGCCGCCATCTTGGATTTTGACTCAACTTTCAAAATCTATCTCCTCGCTAGTTATGAATAAAATCGCTCAAAACCTGTGCAGATTATCTTTTCCATTCAATATCTAAAGAGTGACGTCGGTTTTTTTAACATTTTGGATACTTTTTTTTTTTTAATGAATTTTAAAATATCGTGAATATACAAAAACGGCATTTTTATTACCAAAAAAAAAATTCTCAAAAAGTTTACAAGATATAAAAAAAAAATCGACATATTTGTATTAACATTGACAAGAGGAACCTGTGTGCCAAATATAATACAAATGGTTCGGTAAATGGCCGAGGATATAGAATTTTAATGGGAAAAAACTACATTTCGAGAAAATGCAAGTAAAAGAATCAAAAGACAATAACACAAAACAAATGCTTCAGACGGGTTTCCCCTGTTGCAGCAGCCCTCTTATTCTTTCTACAGTTTCTGGCATTGTTACTAATGTAAAGAGGATTATAAATCTAGGTTTAGAATTTCACTGTTGTGAAAACAGACGTCAAAATGACCAGTTGTTTGTTTTTTCCCTCTATATTCTGTTTGTGCGCGTGTTTACACACACACTAACGCGCAACGCCTCTTACGTCACACAGCGACGGGCTGAATCGACGACGGTGTCGGCAGAAGCCAAGTGACCTTGGTGTTGTCACATTTGGAGATTTACGTAAAATTTTGACTGTTTTTACCTACCCTCGCCTCCAAAATATTTTGTAAAAAAAACAAAAAACGTCATAAGTCATATGGACATTTTTCTGCCATAAACTTGTAGATAAATGATCGTTCTACCCAAATATGCAAAGAACAGAAAATCAACCTTTTGGACCCAAACTTGCCAGTCCAGGTACCCCCCCCCCCAAATCTTAATGACATGATTGAATTTGGCCAAATAATTAACACTGATTGGTTGCACAAGATTGACATAGTATTAGTTACGCGTTATTGATATTTCACACACAAGAACGCCAATAATAAGAGTTTAGCATTAATGACATTTGTTACACAAGATTGACATTAGTATTAGTAGTATTAGTTACGCATTAGTGATATTTCAAACACAAGATTGACATTAGTATTAGTAGTATTAGTTAACATTAGTGATATTTCAAACACAAGATTGACATTAGTATTAGTAGTATTAGTTACGTATTAGTGATATTTCAAACACAAGATCGACATTAGTATTAGTAGTATTAGTTACGTATTAGTGTATTTCAAACACAAGATTGACATTAGTATTAGTAGTACGCATTAGTGATATTTCAAACACAAGATCGACATTAGTATTAGTAGTATTAGTTACGTATTAGTGTATTTCAAACACAAGATTGACATTAGTATTAGTAGTATTAGTTTACGCATTAGTGATATTTCAAACACAAGATTGACATTAGTATTAGTAGTATTAGTTACGCATTAGTGATATTTCAAACACAAGATCGACATTAGTATTAGTAGTATTAGTTACGTATTAGTGTATTTCAAACACAAGATCGACATTAGTATTAGTAGTATTAGTTACGTATTAGTGTATTTCAAACACAAGATTGACATTAGTATTAGTAGTATTAGTTACGCATTAGTGATATTTCAAACACAAGATTGACATTAGTATTAGTTTAGTTACGCATTATTGACATTTGTTACACAAGATTGACATTATTATTACTTACACGTTATTGACACTGGTAACACAGGATTAACATTAGTATTAGTTACTCGTTATCGACACAAGTTACACAAGATTAACATTAGTAACACACGATTGACATCACCTGAAAGTTTTTGATTTTGACTCAATGGTCTGCTGACTTCATCCATATCTGTGACTTAGGTATAATTTTCTCATGAGCAGTGAGCTTTTATTAAATACCTTTTTTTTTTTTATAATTAAAAGAAATATTACATGTAGGATGTTGGAAACATAGTTTATAATTTTCTGTTTTTTCAGTAGTGTTTGTATTGCTTTTTTTTTATTACATAACCTGGGCAGAATACTGATCCACTAGAGACAGAGATTCTAGTTCTTATTTTTACTTTTTCTTAGAATGAACATTTAATTCATAGTTGGGTTTTTTTATTAAGATTGGGAAAAGGACTTGAACGAGGGAGGAAAAGGGTGATTTCAGGTGAATATAATATTTGATTTCACTACAGCCATTCTTTCGTTTTTTGACAGGGGAGGCGGTTTTAAACCGGACCAGTCAAGGTCAATGGTACGAAAAGTTTCATCGGATCACGTGTCTGGTATTTCAAAACAACATCTGTCTTCAGACTATGATCCACCTTCGTATCATCAGCAAAGTAATGATTTTGGACGAAAAAAACCCCACAAAGGCTATTACTCAAAAGCGCCACCTGCAAATCTAAAAACTTCATCAAAGGGTCATGACTTTGTGCCAATTGGTGAAACGTCTTACGAGAGCTATTTAGATGCCTTCAGATATTCTCATTCACATTCACTTAACAGCTTTCCAGACCACTTCAACAAACGATATTCAGAGCAAGATACTGTCAGCAATAATTATTTACCATCATCAGATTTTCATCATCTCAATAATGCAGAATTACTTGATCTTCAAGAGGATGACTGGCTCTTCTACACCAACAACACAACACCCAGGAGACTACAAGCTTTCACCAATTCTAAATCTACCTCAGAGCAAGCTCATACAAATCCTGGACACAAAAGTACCGGTAATTATAAGAAAAGCAAAAGCAAGCTCTTATTTTGTCACCAGTGCGGATCAGAATATCCGTTTCCAGCTGCCAAGTTCTGTTGTGAGTGTGGTTCTAAGAGAGGTACATCAACATCAACTGATCAATGTTCCGATAGCCGCAGGTACAGTCAAGGGTTTTTATCACATAGAAATTAGTTTGAACTCAAAAACTATTGGTCTTTTTTTTACTTAAAAGTGAGAAGAAGCATCTAATTCATGTAACTAGATCTCTGAGGAAAAGTTTTAAAAATCTTTCAGGAAATTTTTACTCAAATCTCTGATAAAGTCGTTACATAGATTTCTTACAAAGTTATTACACAATATTGAAACCTACACATACATTTTTATGGAATCAGAATCATTAGATTAATTTGTATGATTAAAGGGTAACATAGCTTATTTATTGATATTATATTGATAATATAGAACAAGATTCTTTCAGAAACTCCCAATTTGTTTCCTTTCTTTTTTTTAATTAAAATTCTCTAATTATTTTTATGTTATATTTCTTCTCAAAAGATTTTTATTTTCTCCGATTGTCCATTATTTTGCAATATAGTGTTAATGATGTTAATGTTTATCAAATTTTTATCCTTATTGAAGTTGAAGCTG
Source organism: Doris montereyensis (assembly GCA_037039925.1). Classification (NCBI taxonomy): domain Eukaryota; kingdom Metazoa; phylum Mollusca; class Gastropoda; order Nudibranchia; family Dorididae; genus Doris; species Doris montereyensis. The sequence goes on along the minus strand of JAXRKP010000106.1, from coordinate 298,070 downwards.
CATTTTAATGTCATTTTTTATGCTATTTATTGTTATTCGTTTATGTGTTTACCTTACCTTACCTTAATTCTCTCTGTGCCAGGAGACACATAAGGCCTGAACAAGATCCCTCCAATTTTCTCTATCCTGCACTGTTCTTCTCACTCTTTCCCAGAAGGGCCACCCTCTCCATTCCACCCTTCCTCCACCATTCTGCGCCATTTTGTTTTTGGTTGTCCTCTGTGGCTCTTTCCTTCCGGTGACCATTCCAAGGCAACAGCACAGTCATGTCCATGGTCTTTCCTTAAGAGATAACCTATCTGTGACCACCTTCTTCTCCTCCCCTCATCACTAATTTCTTCTGTATTTGCAATCTCAAGTATTTGCTTGTTGCTTACGTGTTGTTGCCATCTTATCTGGAAGGTTTGCCTCAAACTTTTTGTTTTGAAAGTGTCAAGTCTTTTCTCTTCCTCTTCCATATATAACAGTACTGACAGGGGCTAAGGTTTTAAATAAAGTTGTTTTATGTGTTGACGAACATAAATTTGAATGGTTTCTTGCATATAAAAATCTAGAATTTATGTAAAAAGAAAGAATTGCATTACTTGTTAATGTGAAAGCTGCTTTGTCATTTGGTTCAAATATTTTATGCAGAATATCGAAAATTGTAAATTTAACTCATATCTGTGTTTTTGTCAGAAACGTAGCAATGTGCTTTATACGGCAAAGTAAGATTTTTCTATCATAAAATCAATTGAAGGAACACATTGCTACAAATAATTACAATTACAATGACATAGATGCCTACCATGATCTCGTGGTACAGCTTATTTTCTGCATTTTACATGGAAATAAATTCAAAACGAAAGAAGATAAAACAAAGGGGGGAAAAAGGCAAAAAAGGAAAATGTTCATGAGTTTCTTAATATTTTAAGTAGGCCTATGTTGTTATAAATGTACTTCATTCTCTTATTTTTGAGAATGCCCTCTGTTTTATGACAATAACTTGCATGTCTTTTCACTCTATGTTATCTGCAATTTGTATTAGCTCCATTGTTTGAATTCAATATCACAAAGATGAAATGTTCTTAAATCTTGTTTTACTGTAATTTCACATTAGGAATTTTAGTCGGCAGGAGCAATGACATTGAAGATGAGATATCATTCAATGGGTAACACAGAAGACGTATATTATATGCATACATACAAATACAAGCACAATAATTGCGTTCAAAGCTGTGTGAACCCTAGCTCCATACATCCAAGCTTACAAGTTATACCTTCTTAGCTCTGTAAACCCTTGGTCCATACATACAAGTACAAGGTATCAAGCTAAGCCTTCTAAGGTCTGTGAACCCTAGCTCCATACAAACATACATACATACAAGTAAACAATCTTAGACTTCTAAGTTTTGTGAACCATAGCTCCATGATATACAAGTACAAGCTAACAAACTAAGCCTTCTAAGGTCTGTGAACCCTAGCGCCATACATACTACATATAGCTAACAATCTTAGCCGTAATTAGCCTTCCATGGTTTGTGAACCCAAGCTCCATTCTTTTGGTTATATTTCTATAATTGTAATAACTATGGCCAAAACTTATCACCATAAGAAGTAAGATGGGTCATAATCCAAATCAGTCAAATTATGATGATGAGTTAAGTAATAAAGGAGTTGTGTTGAAATGTTTATCTCACATTCCAATTACATACATTCCTATCGGTATTCCAAATATGTATCTATTCTACTAATTCTATGTCTATCTATCTACTATTATTCTATACATGTCTACTGCTATTCTTACTACTTACATGTCTACTGCTATTCTTACTACTTACATGTCTACTGCTATTCTTACTACTTACATGTCTACTGCTACTACTTACTTGTCTACTGCTATTCTTACTACTTACATGTCTACTGCTATTCTTACTACTTTCATGTCTATGTCTACTGCTATTCTTACTACTTACATGTCTACTGCTATTCTTACTACTTACATGTCTACTGCTATTCTTACTATACTTACATGTCTACTGCTATTCTTACTACTTACATGTCTACTGCTATTCTTACTACTTACATGTCTACTGCTATTCTTACTACTTACATGTCTACTGCTATTCTTACTACTTACTTGTTTACTGCTATTCTTAGTAATTACATATCTACTGCTATTCTTATTATTTATAATGTCTACTGATCTCTTTTAAATTCTTACTTATAATTATCGTAAAGGTGTCTATTGCAATTCCTATTACGGACATGTCTATTGCCAATTCTACAAGTTGAGAATGAGAACTGTTCTCAGTGTGAAAACAGGGAGACTGTGATTACTAGAGAAAAGCCAGTGTTTGCAGCCTTGTCCATTTCTATTCTTATTTCTTACATGTCTATTGCGCTACTACAAATTCCAGTTACATTGATCTGCCTTTTTTTTACTATTCAAATTACGCTGATCTGCCTACTGCTATTCCAAGTACGTCTCTGACCTTTCTACTGCCTTATATAAATGATGAGAAAGCTCAATAGATAGAAATAGTAGATCAGAGCCGCCACCGGTTGCTTTCGTCTTTTTTGTTTGTGTCACCGTGTTTACATATTGTTTTGGGGTTTTTTCTTCACCGGCTTCTACTAGATTTTTGTGGGTTTTTTTTTTTACTAATACCACTATGACTATAAGTATGAGTACTACCTACTATTACCACCATCTCAGCACCACCCTATTAATACTACTACTTGTACTACTCATGACTGCTAGATTTACACGTCCGAACTGTACATTTACTACAACAACTAAATTCTACACATACATATAATATGTCATTCTACGCTTGCTAAAACAACTGAATACTAGACATATATAATACATATAATATGTTATTCTACACTTACCACAACAACTGAATGCTAAACAGACATATAATATTATTAATAATAATAATAATGATAATAATAATAATATAATAATAATAATAATAATAATAATAATAATAATAATAATAATAATAATAATAATAATAATAATAATGATAATAATAATTATAATATGTTATTCTACACATACCACAACTGCTTACTCTAGAGATTCAAGGACATGTAATTATACACATGGGGCCTACTTGATACCATCTATACAAATGGTATCTGAAGTGATTTTTCACCTGTCTTTCCTTTATGACTAGAGAAAACACAGGATAATAATGATTTAACCCCCTAAGAACTGACACTCTTTCTTACCTAGTGCCAATGGATTTTCTACTTCTCCTGACTTCTAATCGTTGTAATGAGTGTTGTGAAAAAGGCCTCTGTAAATTTTGTGAACATTTGATTGCGCTTGTAGTATGACTTCGTATACTGTACATTCGCTGCGAGTTTAGCATCAATTCTCCTCCCCCCCCCCCCCCCCCCCCCCTTACCTTCCACTTTTCGTTAATATTTATTTATGAAATTTGTGTTGTAAATCACTTATGCGTGAATATATTACAATATTATTAGTATTAATACTAAATATAGATAGATCGATATATCATTACACATACACTTTTAACAAATTTGATTGATAATTGATAAGTACATGTGTAATGTAAGTGTCCTGTGCCAGTTTTAATTTAAAAAGTGTCATCTACAACACAAGATTTTTGTAATAGTAGGAAAACAAAACTTTATTCCGTCCAAGTTTTCCAGTTTACTTCTGTCTTTTTTCAACAGTTTTGTTGTGTTGCTAAGTATATGTTTACAAAATTTGCACATTTTTCAGTTTATTTATATATCCTAATATTAATAAATTATGCAATCACCATTCCATGTGTCCATCAGCATTTTCATTTATACGCTATTGGCCTATTCATGTTTTGGATTGGGGTTTTTCCTTTTTTGTTCTAACAAATATACCACAGCGGAACCTCTCTAATCGGGAACCTGGGGAATCGGAAAACCCGGCCAATCAGGAAGAAATGACAGGGAGAGGAATTTTTTCTATATATTCTTCCTCTTTGAATGGGAAAGATCTCCAGCTAATTGAGACAATTTTTCACGAGCTTGCATTGATTATTATCACCATTTCCCCCATAATTATTTCTTTAAACAGTAACTTGTTATCCAAATTTGGTTTCTGTGTTAGCAAAACATAAATTATTACATCTGCACTAGTGCTACACGTGTTATACATTACATGACGTACACGACATTGCAAGTGCCAGTTCACAATGACCATAAGCCAGACACACCAGATATCCATTATGAAGGTGTGAAATCAGGTATCAAGCCAGACCATGCTGGTATACCTAACAATACACTAGATCTACCATATTGATATGGGGCAACACTTAGAAAGCAGACTTGTGCACTGTCATAGTCTTTTATTGCCCGCTTAACATGTCAATCACAAGGGTGGACACACCAGTAGATTTAATGATCCATCGTGAATTCATAATGACATGTCTTATCTATCTACCGTCCAAGGAAGCTTGACTGTGAGTGATATCACCAACCACCGATGAATGCCATCTTTGTTTTGATCAACTGGCCCTGTGGCTACTTGTTGTTTAATTATGTATTTTACCACTCATACTGCTTAGGTACCTCGAGCTGTTGAGGTAAAACCAAATCCCTAGGTCTCCGGAAATCGGGAAATCCAGCTAATGGGAACAATTTTACAATTCACAGAGACTGAGATTTCCCCATTTTAGTTTAGAGGTTCCACTGTATTATGATAATTATTGTCTTTAGTCATCGACACAGTTTACTTTTGTTCCCTCATTTTACTACTTTTACTCATGTCTTCATTGTGGAAACGCAAAACAAATCAACCAGTTTTTTGCAGTCATGTGACAATGTGATAATTACAAAGTCCAAAGTCAAATGGACAAAATATTTCATAACAATAGATGAATAAGAATACATGTATCATTTACACATTTTTTCAGCCTTTTCTTTCGTCAAAAATTGAGAAAGGCCCACTTTTACTTTTTTACTTTTTCTACATCCCAATCTCAATAAAGGTAAATTTTTATTTATTAATACACAAAGAAGCCATAGTGGAGTGAAGTCTAAAGGGAAAAACGACAATATGTGACAACCCCACCAAAGAAAACTGTTTTTCACAAAAAGAAACGCATATTATTTCTATGTGGCTTAAAATCCTTTCTACGACTTATCACTCATATCTTATAAAAATAAAGAGTGTTTTGTTTTGTTATTGTGAGTATATTAATGTGGGTGACTTTTTCAACTGATTTTTGTACTGTAACGCTGTAGCAGTTGCAGTGAATAAATCAAGGTTTGAAGATTTCCTTTTTTTACCTTTGGTTTTTTAGATATGATAATGATATGCGTTACTTTTTGTGAACAGTGTAAATGTAATTATGTTGTTTATCACTTTTAATATCTAAATAATATATTGTTTGGGATTTCTGGGTTTTTTTTTCAAACTTTTTTTACTTATAATTCAGACATTCACCATTGTCTGTTCTCATAATGAGATGAGTGACACGACAGTTACCAGTTGTAGCATACCAAGAAACAAAGTAAACTTATGTTTTTTCACTTTATTTCCACTAGGAGGTTATTTTTTTTGTAAGTTGTCTTTCACAAAATAAAGAATGATGTGCCCTTTAATTTTGTGGGTGTTATTTCTGTTATATTTATACTTCCATGTTCTTGGTCCGAGCTGTCGTTTTGACTTGAGGTCTAGTTTTACCACATCTAGTGTAGTATCTGTAGATACATGTAATTATCATCAAACAGATGCCACTCAGATGAGTATGAGTACAAAATGTATTTAGGCATGAACTATACAATGCCAACATTTTGATTATAAAACTTATTGAAAATGGTGTTTTAGTTGAATGAAAACTACTCAAAAATGGGGAAACAATGACACTATCCTTATTAAATTAAATGTCTTTTCTGGTACGATCTTGGGATGACACACAAAGAACGACCAACTCAGAATTATTCTTATAATCAAATGTCTTCATATTATTAGTCAAATCAACGTTTACCACTACTAACAAACAGAGAAAGTAATACTCTGTCCGGGGCTATGGACATGGGTAGTAATGATAGACTCTTATACTAACAGTAACACTTTACAGTATAATTTTAATGTTTCTTTTCTACTCATAATTCACCCTCCGCTTTTCTAGCGTTTGATTTCTGTATTCTACAGTAAAGAGTGAAAGAGCCTCCTATCCTTTCCTTTTCTTCCTTCCCACATCCCACTGTGTGACAGACAGCCTGGAATCTAACTAAATCTGATCTAAGTCTTAAGTCCCATTCCTTTACTTTATTTTCTTTCTGTTTTTCCTTCCCACATTCACACTGTGTGACACGTAGAATTTAATCTTAAGTCCCATCCCTTCACTTTCTTTCTGATTTTTCCTTCTCACATCACACTGTGTGACGTCTGGAATCTAAATCTTAAGTCCCAACCCTTTACTTTATTTTCTTTCTGTTCTTCCTTTCCACATCACTCTATGTGACGCCTAAAATCTAATCTAAATTCCCATTCCTTCACTTAATTTTCTTTCTGTTCTCCCTTCACACATAACACTGTGTGACGCCTTGAATCTAATCTTAAGTCACATCCCATCACTTTATTATAAATGTTTTCCTTCTGTTCTTCCTTCTCTAATCTCACATCATACTGTGTGATGCCTGGAATCTAAATCTTAAATCACTTTACTTTCTGTTTTTCTTTCTCTAAGTCTAAGTCTAATCTCACATCATACTGTGTGATGCCTGGAATCTAAATCCTAAGTCACATCCCATCACTTTACTTTCTTTCTGTTCTTCCTTCTCACATCATCATACTGTGTGACACATGAAATTTAAGTCTTAAGGCGTGGTGTAAGGCCTGAAGTAATTTTTTTGCTTTTGAGCTTAGTTTTTTGCTTTTAGTATGTACATGAGTAACCGTCAAAATACAGTCATCCTAAATCATCAAAAAGTTTGTAGCGTCCTTGATTGCCATAGAAACGGCCGCCATCTTGAATTTTGACTCAATTTTCAAAATCTATCTCCTCCTTAGTTATGAATGAAATCACTCAAAACCTTGCAGTTCCGTCTTTTCCATTCATATCTAAAGAACGACGTCGGGTTTTTTCGATATTTTGGATAGTTTCTTTTTAATGAATTTTTGAAAATACTATGTATCGTGAATGTACAAAAACACACACAAAATTCTCAAAAAATTAACAATATTTTTTTTTAAATGACGTCATTCTATTAACATTGACAAAAGGAACCTGTGTGTCAAATATAATACAAATCGTTCGGTAAATGGCGGAGGAGATAGAATTTTAGTGTGGAAAAACTAAATTTCGAGAAAAATGCAAGTAAAAAAATCAAAAGAAAATAACACAAAACAAACGCTTCAGATGGGTTTTCCTTGTTGTAGCAGCCCCTTAGTCTTTCGACAATCTCTGGCATTGTTACTTATGTAAATAGGATTATAAATCTAGGTTTAGATGTGCACTGTTGTGAAAACAGACATCAACAAAATGACCAGTTTTTTTTGCTTTTCCTTTATATCCTATGCTTGTGTGCGTGTTTACATACACACTGACGCCCAACGCCTCTAATATCACTATTATCACTCAGCCATGGGAGACGCGTCTATTGGTGTCGGCAAAATGAGGTCAAGTCGTGTGTTGCCACATTTGGCGATTAATCGCCAATATACGGATTTTTACTGCCTTTCTCAGTCAGTGTCAGGGTAATTTACGTCAAAATTTTGATTGTTTTTACACCCTCGCCTACAAAACATTTTGAAAAAAAAATTATATGTCATATGGACATTTTTCTGCCATGAAGTAGATAAATGATCGTTCTACCCGATTATGCAAAGAACAGAAAATTAATCTTTTAGTTTTAGTCCAAAACTCGCCAGTCCAGGTTAAATTAATAATAATAATAGCTTATGGACCAAAGGAAGATGCCACCAAAGAAGAAAAAGATATCTTCGAAAAGTGTTCTTCATTGCATTTTCAAAAAAGAAGTGGTCGTAAAGCCCCTCATTTGACATGGTTTACAGCACAGCATAAGTTTGCCTTTCATTCATTAGGCAGTCAAAATGAAAATCTCAAGTGTAAGCAATAGAAATACAGTCGCTCTACCAATGGAAAGAAATTTGTTTCCTGAGAAATTAGATACCAAAATTATTTCTGTGGGACAATTGTAAATGAAATTATAAATTTTGAACTTCTGAATTTTATTTTTTTCAAATGGGCCAAAACACAAAATTTAAGCTCCTCCTAAAGCGCACAAAAACGATCACTCACAAAACTCGTACTTTTTGAATTATGAATACATAGAATAAGCACAATTTTTTTCACGACTCTGAAAACTAGGAGACGGCTATTTATCGATGTTAAAAAAAATGAAAAAGCAATAAGAGGTATACTTTGTCTCTACACACTGAAACATAAGACCCACACCAAACGGCTCAGTCAGTCCTGCTTACTTTAATGATGTAGTTAGTAGACGTGCCGGGTTTCCGTTGAGGAAGCACTAATCAAAGTAGGCCTATGTTCTAATGGATATTTGAATGGGCTTTCTATTTCTAAATTCTAGTGCCAGTGGTGTGCTTATTTCTTTCTGATTTGTTTACATGAGTCGCTCTACAGAACATTTAAAAACTTTAAAATCCTCAGATGAGCTCTAAGTTTTACTCAAGGTCTCAAAGACTACCCAAGGTCCGACCCGAGATTATGGTGTGGATACCCAAAAAAAATAGGGGTTTAAAAAATTCGTAACTTTCTTATTTGTTATTAATGTTGTTATTTTCTCTTCGTTTTTTAAAGTGTTCATAATAGATCAAACTTTATATTGGCACCAATAAAAGCCAGCTGTACGTCAGTAGTTAGTCTGAGTCTGAGTGGGGATGAGTGAAAAGGGCGAAATTGAGAAGCTAAAAATATTTTTGGGGCGGAGACACCATTCACACAATACACTACTTCCATCAATAAATAGATGAAAACAACGATTGGGAAATGATGAGCCGGTAAACTGATCGAAAACAGTGCAGTCTATGCTGTTTCTGACTTGTCGATCTACTTGTAGCGCTAGTGGTAGTACTAGATTCTAGTAGTAGTAGTTGTTTTTAAACAAACGCCAGAAAACGGGTTACGTCGAAGACTTCCACTTGGACTGCCAGCAGTAAAAAAGATCATAAAAAATCAAACGTTCACACTAGAGAGCCCGTTCCGGTAGGAAACGGCAGTACAGTAGTACTAGTAGAATAATAAGCCTAGAAGATGCTCCATACCGCATTCGCGTATACACGATCTTTCTAGTTATGGCCCGGCAACATAATGATCGCACACGTGCGCCAATTGTACTATGGCGTAAGTATAGCATGATCACACCCGAGCGACAATGGTAGTCTGTGAGTTAATGTCAATGACATCTGCAGTAGTGATGGATATTGTTATAATTTGTAAATGTAACGTATATTTTTAGCAGAATCTGAATCTGCCAATCAGAGCCCACTATCAATATCATTCACTGAGCAAGCACCGAACACGAAAAAAGAGAGATGTCTTCGCTAGCTGTTTTTCCATGGCTCGCCACTGGCTTTCCTCCCTGACCACCCTTGTTTACAATGAGTGTGAGAGCACATCATATTATTATAATTACACATTCCCTATCACAAAACACATGGTTGGCAAGGGCTTGAATAGAGCTTTCTAATGATGTAATTGTAAGCCATATTATATTACCACGTTGTACAGTGGAGAGGGTGCAAGGTGGAGATTACCGAAACCCACCATTGGCGCTGTAGAGAACGTAAAAATAGGGTGGTTTGGGCTTTAATATTTTTAAGCAAACTTATACTTAAACTAGAGAAAATGGCGCTCTACAAACCTGGAGATACACAAAAAAATTACAAACAACATAACAACAAAATGAAGCTACTAATTAAAGCTGCAAAGGCTGGATATTATAACACTAATAAACAGCAAAATCAACGAGTGCACAACTGTGCGTGCCCTGTTTCATATAACCAGCAAAATGACGGGCAAAGCCAGCAAATCTGACAAAGAAAATGTTCCAACCGGGTACTCAAGTATTTGGACATTATTTCAAGGAAACAATCTCGACCAGCATCATCATTCACCACCAACTTTCAAACAATTTGAGGGTGGTACGGTCTTCTGTGAATTCCAACCGGTCACCGACGAGGATCTCAAGACCCTTATAAAATCTTCACCACCGAAATCATGCTACCTTGATCCGATTGACACATCATTATTAGTTAGATATTTAGATCACCTAGCTCCTGTTCTAACAACCATTGTTAATAAATCTCTAAAAACTGGAATTGTACCCAAGACCTTTAAACACGCAATTGTAACCCCTATACTAATGAATTGAAACCCAACCTATCTCCCGAAGAATTAAAAAACTATAGGCCTGTTTCGAACCTCCCATTTTTATCGAAGATTTTGGAAAAGGTCATTGCAATGCAATTAAAGAAACATCTTCTGAAATATAAATTATTCGAACCCAATCAGTCAGCTTACAGACAATATCACAACACGGAAACAGATAAGATACAAAATGATTTGTTGTGCACTGCAGATGAACGCAGTGTCAGTCTTAACCCTGCTTGATTTAAGCGCGGCGTTTGACACTGACACATTTGACCATTCTATTCTTATTGATTTTTCAAAACTTTTGGTCTAGAGGGCACTGTGCTTGACTGGTTTATATCCTATCTTCATGATCGTACCCAATCTATCGCTCTTGATAAAGTGCAATCTTCTCCTTGTCCACTTAAGTATGGGGTTCTACTACAAGGGTCAGTGCTTGGTCCCCTACTATATACATTACATACAAAACCGCTTGGTGATTGTCAAACAGCGTGGGGTAAACTATAACATGTATGCTGACAATACGCAACTTTACAAATCTGCTATGTCTATGTTAAAATCCATGGAATTATGTACAGTAGAAATACTTTAAACTGAAATTTTGGGGACCTTCTAAACCATTTTGGTTTAAAGTAAAGGCATTTTGGTTTAAAGCAAGTTCCCTTTTTGCGATGTTTTTAAAGGGGGTAACTATGTTTGGATTGGGTTGTTTCCTTTTGTTAATGTTGATGAATAAAGAGGCCCTCTAGTCTTAGTGACCATAATATTAATAATGTAATTGTTTTGATTGTTTTTTTGGGGGGCGGGGTTTGGTTTTTTGTTTGTTTTTCCCATTCATACTCTCATTCACATTCTCATGGAAATGAAACGCACCAATGCTAAACTCTACACATCCCTATCCCCGTGTTGAAAAAGGCCTAAAACAAAGCAGACACAAACACATGCGCACGAACACACATACCAAAGAGCACACACTTAAACGGCGTACCAATGCGAAGCTATCTACACTACACTTAGGCCTTACCACGTGCTTACAACACTATACACTTACCACGAGCAAGCAAGAACATCTCGCCTGCGTGGTTCTACACCTCCACCTCCCACTTCCCGTGCCAGTCCCCCGCTGTCTTCCCTTTTTGCCGTCTAAACGATGTGTGGTGATTGAAGGGTTTGACTACCACTACCACCCCTTCCCCTCATCTCCTCAGTTACGCTCTTTATTTCATATCGATAGGCATTACGTGTGACCATGTGTGACCCCTTTGCGGAATTATTGAAATTGAAGAGGATGAAACGAAAGAAAAAGGGGGAAAGTTGTTTCGGTTTAAAGACATTTGCGCTTAGAAGCATTTCGGTTGATCATACGAACTGATACAAAGACAAAGAAGAAACTTGTACAATTTATCAATTTCTTTGCGGTTCATCGACTTTTTTCGGTTTAAAGTATTTCTACTGTATATCTCATGTAACAGCGTGGATGTCTACTAACAAGCTTAAACTGAATGAAGAAAAACCAAAATATTACTATGTAATCCAAAAAATCTCAGTTTGCCAGACGGAACTCTTTGAAGGTTGAAAACGAAGAAATAAAATTCGCGACGCTAAAAATCTTGTATTTCAATGATACATGTAATTTATCTATGATTGGAACATCATATAAACCATCTCTACAAAACTCTTTACCTCGAAATCAGACGATTAGGCCACCTATCAAACTTTCTTAATTTAAGTTCTCTTAAAACTCCGTTTTATAATTTACCTTATGTCTTGAAGTTGATTCATAAGCTCCAACGTATCCAAAACCATGTGGCCAGAGTGATTTTGAAGAAAAGAAATTTGAACACATTACCCCTATGTTCATGTCTGCATTGGCTGCGATCGATAAACGAATAATATACAAAATCGCGACTTTGTGTCCGTCACAAATGTAAAACTGATAGATAGAGCTCCAAATTGTTTAAATGACCTGATCTCTGGTTATGTTCCATCCCGCCAACTGTGATCTACAAATCAATGTCTGTTAAGCGTTCCCCAAAGAAAGGCCTGACAAAACTGTCACTGCACTCTTTTACATATGCAGGTCCTCACGTCTGGAATGCTCTTCCATTGTCAATACGATCTATGGTTGACACGTCGGAAGACACCTTTAAAAAACATCTCAAAACATACCTCATGTGAAGTTTCATAGAAGAAAAGTAATTGTTTTTATTATGTGATTTTAATTCATGTACCATACACGTTATAAATGTACATTGCTTATGTTTTTTACTATGTACGTATACATGCGCCTAGAGCTGTCGTAAGATGGGAGTGAGCGCTATACAAGTGAATTATATTATTATTATACTTTCTTTTAAATCTTAAGACCACATAATCATCTTCTTTGTCTTCATCAACTTATTTGCTTTTATTCTTCAGTTGTAACATCGTAACTGTAAGTAATAAATTTGCTAACATTAAAAACAAAACGTTGCAATACAGCAATTAGTTGCATATTGTTTTTATTGATAGCGTCGAGATGTTAGAGAAAAAGACAATGAACTCTTTTCAAACTACTGTGTTCCCTTAAATATGTGTTTTTCTTACAAATTGTCCATGAAATGTAGTTCTATGTAGGGTTTTTGTTATTTTACGTTAAAATTGAACAAAATAATATAACCATCTGGTGACAATACATGAGGTTTTAAGTAAGTTTTCAAAATTATAACATGAAACGATATAAAAAAAGATAACCTGAAAAAACTTTGCCCATCTGAAGTAAAATTGACTACATACAGTAAATTCATAAGCACATTCATGGCAACCATTTTCACTCTTTAAAAAGTTGACAAGACAACCATTAGTGCATATAATGTAAAGGTTTATTATCCACAAACAAAGACTAATTAACATGAATGAAATATTACCTCAGCCATGACACCTGGGACAATTTATGAATATGAGCATGAATTCAACGACAACAAATGCACATACGTACGTAACAATGCATGTTTAATACAAAAAAATTATGATATGAGGAAAAGAAGTGGATGTTTTTTAAACAAGAGGTGGGACGTGTCTCCACTTAAAAAGGTAACTAAGTTGGTATTCCTAGGAAACAAGAACAAAGTGGAGAAACACACATACACAAATTTTAAGTAAGGAAATAGGATGCTCTTCACTTTCAGTTTCAACCAAGAATGTCAGTCATGAAAGTTATAGGTAGAAGTAGAAGTCTCAATAAGAAGGGATGGGTGAGGCAGTTGCTGGAAAATACAATGTGTACATGTACAAATACAATGTATTGCTACACTGCTACATAGCAAATGGCGGCAAAATGTCTCTAGAAAACATGATGGGATGGGGATGAGGAGGGGCACATATGAGGCATAGAACCAAGACAACAAAAAAACCCATAGTCATATACATGTATCTCCTTTTTGAAACGATAAAAACCCAACAAAAACACAACAAAAAAAGGAGAAAAAACAAGTTTAGAAGACAGGAGTACAATCATTAATATTTGGCTCAAATTTTTGTCAACAAAGAGTAAGACTACAGAAACAAATCATTATAACATGTACTCACATTAGAATAGAATTAGAAATGTTATACATTGAAACCAGATCAATAGTGTTATTGACAGTTGCACACTGTCCCCAAGGGTATGTACAGTCTGAATAATATAATATAAACAAATCTCATGCATGCTCCTCTATCAAATCTCCCTTCTCCCTGTCCAAATGTATGATTGAAATAAAAATACTTGTGTACAAGCTAAAGGAGGAAAACATTGACAGTGAAAGAAAGAAGCCATTTACATTGACATGTTATGTACACAGCCACTAATATACAACATTGGCATATAATACAAAGGAACAGAAATGTCATCAACTGTAGTGCATTCTCTATTATATTACATGTCGCTGTGAGAGGTTGGGCAACGCAAACAATCCAATTTCTTTCTATACACTTCAATCATCCCCTGAAAATGTAATTGACTAAATTTTGTTCTCACTACTGAAATGATGCTAACTTTGAAAACTGTTGACATGACATATATTCAAGAATCATCTCAAAACTAGTTGTGAAGAAAGAATATTAATAGGACAGTTACATCAGTAAGACTGAATGCACCAAATGGCGGAATTCAAGTGAGGGTTGAGGGGGAAAATATGGAAATGGAATGGATGGTTTTAACTTTTTTATTTTTTTTTCACTCTCCACTCACTTTCATGAAAAGTCACACACACACATGTATGCAAACACACACACACAGAAAGCAGATTAACTAAATAAAAATGTGAACAAGGGGCAGTGGTGTATATTATATATAATATATTTACAGGCTTGAGAAAATCTAAGGAAAATGCCCGGACATTGAAATAAGTTAAATGCCAAAGTCAACACGAAATCAAAGGCTTCAGAAGAATCAACATTATAAATATGTAAGAAAGTAAGGGCAAAAACCCCCACCTACTATAAAATGTCAACAAAGAAATCTTTCTATCATTTTAAAACACAAGTGACTACTACAACTACAACATACTCCGCAGAAATAATATAATACCTTCTTTACCACACCACTGTACATTCATGACAAATGTGAAATGCTCTTGGAAGAGAAATACAAGCAAAAATGTTCTGTTGAATAGGAAAAAACATCAACATACAAATGCCAGTCAATGTTAGTTCTTACACACCACTCATCAACTTACTTCAAAACTACATGCAACATCCATTTAGTAGAACAGGCAACCCGGTGAAACAACATCAGCCCCTGAATGGAGCGGACGTCTGTCTCAGGTTTTACCCCACAGAGAGGGCAAGTAATCATACATACAATGATGCAGAGGGGAAAAAAGTGTCAAACATCTTGTAACTTCAGTCACACACTTCTCTACCTGTCATAAACATGATGGCCAAACAATAAACTATGAACAAAGTAAATGACTGGACAACAACATCTAAGTGTAGTCAGCAATCCATGCCAGATTTGGAGGGCTGGGTACATGATGGACAGCCATAGATGATCAATGGAGGTGAGACCATGACAAAAGTATGATAGGACATCCAATTTAAAATACAACACCAATGGATGGCTGAAGAATGAAAGTTATGATCAAACAGCAGAATGAAAATATGTGTACTACTGAATTACTTTTTAAATTATAATGACAAAGTAACAATTGTTTAATGGTAATAACACCAATACTGATAATACAAATCAAAATGAAAATGGGTAATTCAACATGGAAATGAAATGTCATAACAAAGTCATAATGACTGATAATCTTCGAGTATTTACACTATTCAGACATTACAAAAGTCAACTATCGACCGGATGTGTTTTAACAGATTTCTTCTTGCCTTTCTTTGCATGAAGTTCATCGCTGTGATAACCTGACAGATCATCGTCCGAACTTAACACAGATGATCTACGACCTTTAGAAGCAGATTTCAAAGGCTTGTCCTCTACAACATAGTCACGAATTTTATACGATGGGACAGGTGTCCGGCTTGAGCGCCGAGCAGGTGAAATGAAAGATTCTGGTTTGTCCGATGAACGAGCAGATGGTAGGGGGGAGTGGTGACACACTAGACAAAGAGGCAGAATCAGTGTGGTTGGAAGCAGGTTGCTTATTGGAAATTCCATTCACACGCGTGGCTGCTTCTTCCACTTTTTTACTTCTATTGTCTGATGTGGACAACACTGTGTCAGTCCCTGAATCCAGAGAAGACACGCGTCTATGGCAATTTTAGCACATTTTGGGGAAAGGGCGCCAGTATGCGTGGTATGGTCCGGTCATCTGGTGCACTGCGTTTCCACTGGGCGATGACTTCACTTCTACTTTAGCTTCCTTTTCAATTATTTCCTCCTGGGATTGTGAAAGAGATTCCTCTTCATTATCAATACTGTGGCCACTGATACTTTCATCTTCGTTATCGCTAGCACTGTCAGAATCAGATAGGTCAAACAGAGTGAAATCTCCTACTTCCATGCACATAGCTGTCCACAATGTCTCTGCATATTCATTGATCACATCTTTGTCCTCTGTCATGCCGTCACCTTGGTACCTCTCTTCGTCCTCATCCTCCAGCCCACAGCTCCAGTCCGCCATCTCACGTCTCTGATGTACCATGACTCCTGTAAACACCTCTCCGTCTGTGTGACTGGTGACCACAGAACCGCCAGTACAGGCAGGATCTCCTCTTCCTCGGCTACCAAGGGTATGACAGTTGGCTCTTTTGATGGGTCAACTATTGGTCTTTCTAAAGCCTTGTCTTGGCAGCGAATGACCATGGCATCTAATGGTAAGCGCATATCACATTTCTGTGTAGGTGCTGGTAATGGTTCTGGAGGACATGTGAAGGATGTGGGCCGAGGGCCTAGTGATAGATGCCTATCTCTCGGCTTTGATTAACCCGGGATAAAACTTTATAGCTAAACACAGAAGGGGGATGGGAGGGATTTTCCTCGCTCCAGCTCACTTTAGGCCGCTTGCATACTACAGCAGGTTTATACTCTTGTGAAGGTTTTGGCGAAGACTCCTGAGCAGTCTCCATATCTATTTTGACATTTTTTATGATGGCATTATTTTGGCCAGGGTCGTCACTCTGTGTGACGCTTTCACCTAAGCCATCTGGTTGTGAAATCACTTCATCCCCTTCTCCTCCTCTCCCTGTTGTGTCAGGACTGCCCAAGAGACATTGCTGTTCCCCTCACCAGATTCACCTTGGCCATCTGTTGAACAGTTCTTACTGGGGACAGAGGGCCAGAGTCTGGAGGTGGGGGTGGAGGTGAGGCGTCCATGGGGGAATCTTGCGCATCACTGACGCTAGCTGATTGTCTTCTTCCACCTCGACCTTTACCCTTTTCCTCCTTTCCCCCTTCCTCTGCCTCTCCTGCCCTTTTTCCCAGGTGATTTGGTGCCAGCTGACAGCGCCTCTTGCCTTCCCTCCACCGTTTCTCCGACCTCCATGTCAGCTTCAGCTCCTGACACCAATAAATCATCGTCCAACTGAGATGTGGTTGCGTCATGGGTATCTTGCAATTTGTTCAAGGGGGCTTGAGGACTCCCAAGACTACTCTTTGAGGGGGATTTTGGCTGGCGATGAGGTGACATGGAAGCATCATCCTCTTGCGAACTCATTTCAGAATCCTGAAAAGTTTGGACGGCAAGTCTTCCCCTAAAATTTGGGGTCCACTTAATTGACGAGAGAGTATGTCAGATTTGACCGGTTTCTCTGGAGACTCATCATCTGGTTGGAACAGTTCTGTGGGCATTCGGTAGCGCTCTGCGGCACTTACCTGGCTTTCATCTACGCTAACGACTCTCTCCTCTTCGTTTTCCTTGCCGTCACCTCTAACATCACCATAAGATGAGGCATTATTCAAACTGTCCACCAAGTTTTGTCCTTGCGTTTCACACTGTGCATCGTTACTTAACATTTGATTGCTATCTTTATCTACAGAGTTTCCTTCCTCAGAAAGTGGCAGCAGCGCATGTGGGATGAATTCTGCCTTTTGTGGAGATTTCATCTGGCTGCTAACACTGTTGATGGCATTTGTCAGTGAGTCTGGCTTGGATGAAATGACCGAAGGCTCTCCTGGCTTGGGCGGTTTGGCAGCACCTTGAGCAGCTTTGATTAAAGTCTCAATTTCATTTTGTGTCACAGACTGCCCCATGGCCAGGCTCTGCTGTGTCTTGGTTGCTTCTAACGTAATGGATGTGGACAACGCCGGAGACGGCAAACAGGCTTGCCTGTCAACAGACTAATACCCGACTTGCGAGGCGTGAAACTGGCAGACTGGTTGGCAGCCCCTAGAATGCCCTGAGTGAGAATGTCGAAGCCATGATTACCTTTGATTGACGGGATACTCTGAGTGATAATCATAGGATCCGATACCATTGTTGCATTAAGTTGTGATAATGAGGAAGCGATACTTTCGGGTTGGGACACAACTGGTTTGGCTGATGGAGTCAGTCAGAGATTCTGCAGCTGACAGGGACTCTGTTTGCATGGCACTCACACCTGAAAAATCTGGAATGGAAACAACAGGCACTCCGTCAACATCCTCAGACGCCGACTCGATGATCTGACCCCCACCTGACGAAAATCAGCCGACAACATAGATATCGTTCCACCTCGCTTAGTTATCTTAGACTGAGGAGAGGTAACAGAGACAGTGTTGGATGACTGCTGGCGGCCACGACCACGTGTTTTTGCCCCGCGGCCCCTTCCTCGCTGACCACGTCCTCGACCTTGCCCACGCAAAATGGTTTCCTCCTCCTTTACCGCTGTGTAGATGGTGTGTGTGCCATCCCCAACTGATTCAACAGACATAGCACCACTGGTAGGGTGAGTTGGCCACCAATGATGGTGCCTGACGAGGAGAGTGCTGTGAAAGCTGGCCCACTTTGAGGGCCACTCATACTTTGAATAGAACTCATCTGGTGTACGCTGGAGCCAGGAAGAATGTACCTGGGGAGATGACAACCAGGTAGTATGATTTGATTAGACAGGTGACACTCAACTAATTATGTTCTGGACATTTATTTTGATAAAAGCTGACCTCTTTATCATGGACAATTTAGCGATTCTCAAAAGTCAAACAGACCAATAAAATTAATTAATCAGTTGTCAAATTGATTATGACAAGAAACAGGCATAGGGATGAGCACATTTGCACCAATGTCAATGGTATTCCCCATAAACATTTATAGACGAAAATGAAAAACATTTCAAGCCTAGTAGTAAGCGTCTGTACTTTCCCCATAAATGTTATACATGAAAATGAAAAACATTTCAAGCCCAGTAGTAGTGGTAATTCCCACATTATAAACGTTACAGGCGAAAAATGAAAAATATTTCAAGTTGAAACGTACTTATTTGTTTCATTGAAGTTTACCCTGTCATCCACGTGCAGTGATCTCAGGGTGAATTAAAAGGAAACAGCAGAAAGATAAGTGAAAGAAGTAGTACCTTCTTTCAGTACCCGTCGACCACCCACCAAGCCCAGTAGTAAGCGTCTGTACTATTTCCCATAAAACATTATCAATGAAAATGCAATTGTAAAGGTTAATGGTATTCCCCATAAACATAATAGGCTTGATTTGATTTTATCAAATCCATAACTAAGGTGATCTTGGTAGGATTCTTAAATTCTGCGCTCTGTAAATAGCGAAGGGATTTTTAACGTGCACAGTGTAATGATCTAACACAGAATGTCCTATTTATTCTCAATCTGATGGGACTAGGTGTTGATCCGCTTACCTGCACCAGCGGTGTGGGTTTTTATTCCAAAAAATTTTTAAATAATTTTTTTTTACCTATCGGGTATACTCATGACCAAATTGAACAACATTTCAAACATGGTAAATGCTTGCACCCTTCCCCATAAATATAAACCAAAATGAAAAACATTTTCAAGCATAGCGAGTGACACATTTTGGTTAACCAACTAATAATGACTACGGTTTAGAATATACATCTGTTTGGTCGCTCTACGTCACACGGGTGAGAAGCAAAAGAAAATATGATCTCTGAATTGTAATTGTTGCTTTTTTAACGTTTTTGTTTCATTGGAATCAACCCTGTCCACCATGTATGTAGAACTCAGGGTGAATTCAAAGGAAACAGCAGAATGTAAAAGACAGAGATAAGTGAAAGTAATGAAGTAGGACTTACCAGCAGAGCATGGTAATCAACAACTCAAAAAGATGAAATAAAATAAAATGACGAGATGTGATGGCTTAATCAAGTTACAAACCTAATCATTCAGGTTTCAGTTTCATTGAAATTTACTCCCGTCCACCACATGCTGCAATCTCACAGTGAATTAAGAGGAACAGCATGATGGTCGATAAAAGAAAGTCACCTCACTGTGATGAGTTGGCATTTGGTGGGCTTTACTGTACATACATTGAGGTTTCGCCAAAGGCGCTATAAAAATGTACTATCATTAAATTACTATGTTTGATTGCTTCATTGAAACTAACCCCATCTGACATGAATGCATGTTTGTTTCTCAGAATTTACCCCGTCCACCATATGTGGTGATCTCAGGGTATTATAAGAGGAATCGGCAAGATGAAAGATATGTGAAAAAGTGAAAGGAATGTAATAAGGCCTACCCGTAAGTAGCACCCGCCAACCACCCATGGAAACAGCCCACAGTTGACTATACACGCACTTCTCACGAAGGAAATGAATCATGACATGACAAGATAGAAGAAAATGACGCATGGAAAAATAAAACTACACATCACAATAACATGAAATAAATATTGAAGCCCCATAGGAACAAACACGAGACAGCGACAAGGGAATTCGTTTGTTTGTTTCATTGAAATTCACCCTGTCCACCACTGCAGTGATCTCAGGGTGAATTAAGAGGAAACAGCAAGATGAAAGATACGTGCAAAAAGGAAGACCAAGAAATAGGACCTACCAGTAGCCCCTGCCAACCGCCCTTACGACAAGGGAAAAATCTTAAGCAACATGACAGAATCGAAACCATGACCTATATGCTGTAACTACAAGAACACAATTACAAGAGAATAGCAAAACAGCCCAAACACATGTTAGCGAGTCTACTTACTTGAAACTTTCTTGGGGCTTGCTGGTGAGGGCTGAAGGGGATGATGAATAGAGGGACACTCCTGCCGATGTAGCTGCACCATCTTCTGAGGTGGCTTTGCCAACCCCTGGTTTCAAGTTGACGTCCCTCAACAGGGGACACTGTTGAGCCACTGCCAGGCACGCTACTGGGGGTGATTTCCATCGCTGAAGACAGGGCGGCCATGGTGCTGACTGTGGAGGAAGAGCTGTCATCAGAGCGTTTCAGCTCCCTGATTACAATGTTGCCAGCCTGAGACCCAACTTCCCTTCCAGATGAAATAGCAGATTCAGCATCAGTCACAATTCTAGATGACGTCTGACCTGACGGACTGACAATGATGGTCTTTGCCGTTGTTTGGCCTCCTGCCGAAGTGCCACCACGCGGAACAGTAATGAATTGAATTGTCCTTTTGTTCCCTGCGCCCTGATTGCCAGGCAAGGTGATGTACTGTGGTAATGACAAGGAGGCAGAAGCTGTTGAGGTGGTGGCAGTAGCGCCAGCAAGCTGGTGTTACTCTGAAGGATTGATGGACTTGAAAAGCTGGACGTGTTTAGCTGAGAGGATTTGAGGCTTGTGCTAGGAAGGCGAATAATGCTTGGGGTGCTAGTAGGCTGAGTTTGGGCATTCTTATCCACTGGCACCAAAACCATCTTGCCTCCTTCATAACCAACTGAGTTACAATATTACCTCCTCCAGACGAACTCGGAATTTGAATGTAACGAGCTGGCTCCCCAGAATTCATACTCAAAGTCCGAATGGTACCACTGGGAGCAACAGAGGTTGGGGTGCCTACCTGAGCCATGGACGATGATTCAACAGCTGTTATACAGGGCTGAGGTGTTGCAGTAGCTGCTGTTTCAATGTCCTGCGATTCTGTCATGTTGCCTAGGACTGAGGAAGAAGCAGAGAGCTCCTCAGAGGGTGGTGCTTCGGCTGTTGTCCCTGCAGCCATTTCATTGGCAACAGCCATTGCACCACTCTCTGCTGTATCTGACTGAGCATTGATGAAAGAATTGTCTTTGTTATCTTCAGCTTCAACTTGCTGAGCAGTACTGCCGACTCTTCCATGAAATTTTCATCGGTCTGAGAAGAGCCAGTTGTTGCAGTTAATTTAGTCAACACTGTATGTGTCTGTGAAGAAGTGTCACCAGCAGACTTTGTGATCTGTGTGGTAATTCTAGTATTGGCTTGAGACAATGCTCCACTATGCTGTAGCAGCTGGAGAAGTTGGGCAGCTGATAGATTGTTCAAAGAGCCAGAGCCACCCTGGGATTTGAGAACCACCACTTTGCTGGCAGTGCCTGTGGATCCAGATGAGGTAGACTGTGCGCTGTTCCCACCAACAAGGATGTAACGAGGAGATGGGGAAGCACCACTACTTCCTCTCAAGCTAGAATTCACACCCGGCAATGCAGAGACAGGCAAGCGAATGATTTGGGTGGACGTTGATGGACGAGGCGTGGCCATCTGGGTGCTGCTCAAAGGAGCTGCCCTCCTGATAGTGATTCCCCACGGGGTCGTGGACCTCGGCTGCCTCTTCCACCACGACCACGAGCTATCGCAGCTGAAGACTGTGACTGTGAAATGAGTCCAGACAAAAATGTTGATGCTGGGCCAGCTTGTGCCAATGTCGTTGAGCTCATAGGTGTTCCAAACCGCTTTTGGTTCACTGAAATGGCCAGTGCATAAAAAAAGTCAAATCATAGAACAATTCACTGTATAAATGTTTCTGTCATACCTATTTTTTCCCCAGTTTATACCTGGCTCCAGTTATTCCTAATTAATGTCACCCTGTTATCTTTGCCTTATTACAGATGCCATAAAAAAATATGTCACCTAGGCAATGAGAATGGCATTGATAAAGCCTGTTGTTTCAATTTATGGATGTATTGATAAGGTATGTTGTTTCAATTTATTGATGTATCAGTAAGATGTGTTGTTTCAATTTTTCTTTAGCAACGTGTCATTACGAGTCCATACTCCAAATTACAAGCCAATGGCCAGATAAGACTTTATTTGCTGACAAGTTATGACGCTTTTACAAAAAGAAATCAGGGGTTTAGTGTTATCAGCCTTTACCTTGAACCTGATAAAATGTGACCCTAACAGTTCTAATTTAAACAATTAAAAATCACATTTGAAAGAATGAACTTTGAAAACCTAACTCATTTTTTCACGAACATGCGTCTTAGACATAAAATCTAAGTCAATTCGAACACCTGCGAATGGGGAAAAAGGAAGAGATTTAACTTGTTTAAATTTCAGTGCCCAACTTACTGCTAGACGCATCTGGGGTGGGCTGAGAACTGGTTGGCTGCTGGACGGTGAGTACCAAGGAAGCCAAATACTTGGTGTCCTCTGTGTCTCTCATGACCAGGTTGTGTGCTGGGGTTAAGCGGCGTTCCCACATCACCATGTGGACCTGACTAGGTGGGATACTTGGGATCGCTGTCTGGTAGCGGGTAATGACAGATTTGAGGTCATCACACTCCATCCACAAATTGCCTAGGTGAGAGGAGAAGATGTGTGAACATGACATCATCTGAAAAATTGACTCGTTGAAATTAACCATTGTCCGCCGTATATGGTTATCTCAGGGTAAATTAAAAGGAAACAGCAAGATGAAATAAAAGAAAAAGAATGAACATAAAGAAGTAAACCCTACCAGTAGCATGCAACAGCCACCCACAACACAGTAAAAATCCAAGGTGATATAATATCAAATGCAAAAGTATGAAATAAAAGGTGGGAAACGCCACATCATGATAGGATAAAATGAAACATAAATACAGCAGTCACCATAATTATAACAAAATACAGCAACAATGCAGTGTGTTCAGGAGACAAGAGAATGTTGTGTTTCAACAATTCCAAGGGGACACAACACATAGGGTAGGGTGGTACTAGTTCACCCATAAAAGTTGAGCATTGATAATCTGTAAACATTATAGATGTTGTAACTAAAAGCTAAAAAAAAAATTAATATCAAAATAATATCATACCAATTGAGAGCATACATTGAACTACGTATTTATATTAAAAGACTAAAAATAATTGTGACATCCCCTAATCTTAGGGAACTTAGTCTCCCATATGGGGAAATTTGTTCACACCCGCTGTCTGCTTAGGTAACTCAAATGTAATGTTTTTATTCCACCTTCTGTTTATAATTTATTTTTTCAATGTTTTATAGTGATAACATAAACCAAGTAAACAGTTGCAACACAACACTCTGCCTTAGTACTTTTACAGAAATGGCACAACGTTCATTCTTGGATGAATGAGTGTATTGAAGGATTAGAGAGAATATCTGTTGTCTGTTAGTTCAGTCAGCCTCATGAAGAGTGGCATATACCCAGATTGCGCCATCCTGACAAGAGTTTGGCGGTGGACATGGCTATTGGTTCCAATGATGGGCCAGAATTAGACTTCACAACAGTGTCGTAGCCATGTCCATTTGGTTACAAGGTGTTTCTGTCAACGTTTTTTCCAGATTAGATAGAGACTGGACGAAACAGTAAATCCTGTTATAGTAAAATACAAATCTTAAGTTTTACTTTCACAGAAGAGTACACATTGATTGTGTTGACCTGAGTTGATCTTAATGCTACATATACAATTTTATGTTAGTGATGGTAGGGGTTGTTTGATTGGTTGTTTGGGGGTATTCCTTCATTCAATAGGGCCTAACGGAGTGCATTTAATTGCCAGACATTTTAATACTCAAATACACTCATACATTGTAAAAGCAATATTACTCACTTGGAGCATTTCTGACCCATGCAATAAAATGATCTGGGTTGTTTTTGTAATGAACGATGCCTGTCACTTCGTAATGGTCCCCGTTGTGGTCAAAACTCAGTTCATCAAATCGGCTATGGGGAAGACCTTTCACAAAATGCATCTGGACAAAATCTTGGAGGCTAAAAATGATAGCAATACAAAACAAAAATGTAAAAATATGGAATATTTCTTACCAGGTCATATCAGTCTAATCACATGGATATAAATAAGATAGCTTGGATTCAAGTTTAAACACACCAGACAAAAATCATCACGTTTGTCTATAATGCGTACACCGTTATTCCCCCTTAAAAATCTGTTCAGTTGTTTGTTTTTTCCCTCTATTCCTATGCTTATGCGCGTATTTACATACACACTGACGTGCAACGCCTCTTATGTCACACAGCAATGGACTGAATCGACGAGCTGTGTTGGCAAAAGCCAGGTGACCTTGATGTTGCAACATTTGGCAATTAGCCGCCAATATACAGGTTTTTACTGCCCTCTTCTCAGTCTGTGTTAGTGTAATTTACGTCAATTTTTTTGTACTGTTTTTACCTACCCTCACATACAAAATATTTTGTAAAAAATAATGCATACATCATATGGACATTTTTCTGCCGCATACTTGAAGATAAATGATCATTCTATCCGAATAGAAATTCAACCGTTTGGTCCTCAACTCGCCAGTCCGGGTGCCCCCCCCCACCCACAGGCACTCACAATAGAAATGAATCACAATACTGTCAATCCAAAACACACGCCACAAATCTTAAATAAACAAGAATTTGCAGCGAATGCAAATGATCACAAAATGTCAGTCTCAGTCAAAATGAATTATAAAACAAAAATAATGTGAGCCTTTCAAATCAAAAGTAACTTCAGCACATGACATAGAAAGTATTACAACAATGTTCTATAAGAACATTAACAAAAGGACAAATACCATGCGATTTCGATCTAGTATCTAACGCGTGGTATTGATTATGCTGAATCAACAATGAATATGAGCATGGCACAATTTACAATTTTGTAACTATTTTCCAAAGCCCAATTTTTCTTTTGCTTTGAAGCAGATTTTTGGGAAATAATTGGTCATCTCAGGGTGTCAGGAGAAAGACTTTCTAAGAACAAGGATTTTGATAACAGCAAGCTCACAACTGGATAAATATAAATGCTGAAGTACCTGCTTTTAATAAACATTACTAAATTGTATGTATACATGTAATACGATCATTCTTATTTTCATTCCCAAGAAATCACCAGAAATAGGAGAAAAATAAAATTTTAGTAAGTAGTTTTTTTTAAATACTCTTCTTAATTTTTACAAGGCAATAGAAAAATATACTAACCCTTCAAATTTCATCCTCATTCTTTGTGCCGGGGCCTGGCACTCAAAGCAATTGCGAACAAAGCATGGTTCCTTCATGTTAAAGTCCGGGCACAGCTGGTATTGTAGGAAGTATCTTACTGTGACTGTCATCTTGAGAGTAGCCACACTTTGCACACTGTCAAAATAGTCGACACCAAGTCAGTAAAACAATAATTCCTATTTAAACACTGATATGATCTAATAATAATGAACATTCATGGTAGCAACAAAAAAGCCCACAATGTATGTCCATGTTACAATTTATGAATGCACTATGTTAGGCCTAGGCAAGACTCGCTGTTCTATTGCTCGTTGATACAACTACCGTCTTCTCTGGTCTAGTGTTGTTCGGGCGAATACAATAAAACGGCCCCATGCAGTCATGGGATTCACGGCAATGACCCTCGCGCATTCATGTAGGTGGGGAGGAGGGGACGCCAGTGACCTCCACGCTGATCAAAGTGTCGCCCGTCGCGACAGCAGAGGACAGACCCAGCGAGAGACTAGTAAATAGTAATAAACTGCTGTCACCGTGGTAAGAGAGGGTGGGGTAGTGGCCTGAAAGTTAGCTAGGCAAAAGGTTTGGCATGAAAAGAATATGATGGGAGTGCTGTAAAGGATGTAGGAGTGGGGGTAACGCCAAGCGAAAGCTGCCGTCTAGGTGCCGATGAAGAGACAAAGAGACTGCTTCAATCAGCCCCATCTCTCACTTTCATTACTTTCAATCTGGTCTCGGCAAGGCAAAGTAATTGGTAATAACAGCGTCGGTTGGTATCAAAACGGAGTTAGTATTCATCACCTATGGTCTTGAGACCGTAGTGAGATTCAAATAAAACGGCCCGAAGCCTTGTGTTTATTAGTACAAGTAATGGCTCCAGTAGCCTCCAGGTCTACACTAAGTAGTGTCTCACTCTCTTTCACAAACAAAGAGAGACAACTGGCATAATATTGTTCAACACTGCATCGACTGCAAAGTGGATGCATTTTCATTTAAATTCATGTTATAAAAACATTGGGATCTTGATTGATTGATATGGACCATCCTCCACCATATGCAGTGATCTCATGGTGAATTCAAAGGCACAGCAAAATGAAATACATGTGAAAGAGTGAAAGAAAAGAAGTAAAACCTACCAGTAAGCCCGACCAGCCACCCACTGAGATTAGAACAAAAATGTACTGCATGTTCGAAATATAATCATAATGGATGAAAACAAGCTATCAAATAACATGATCTGTTTCTTGAATCACACAAACGTACCAGTACGCCAACACATACGGCTAAACTGGTGAAAATTCAAGATATTTACTGTGTGCACTGTATACCACCACATACTCAGAGGTGTGCTGAGATGAGGCCGGCTTAGTTAGTGCAAGTACTTATACAGCATTAGAATGAAAATAACTATTCTTTTGTTGGGTTTTTTAAAAACATTTCTAAAAAGGCTATTAACATTTCCTTGTCATACCAAACAAGTTTTAGATAAGTCGAAAAAATTTCCCTTCTTCATTCACTTATCTCATGATTTGATACAATTTTTTATTTATTTATTTAACAAAGAAAGAATTTTAATAATTTAATCCGAAAAATGTTTTGATTCTTTAAAAGTATTTTTTGCTAAAGCTTTGGTTACTGAATCTAATCATGACAGTATAATTCATAACCAACCATCCGTTGGCAGAGGGGCTAATAAAAGTAAGAAGTTACGCAATAGGGAAAGGGAAAGAGAGATAAGAAAGAGAGAGTGAGAGACAGAGAAAGAGAGACAGAAAGAGAGAAAGAAAAGACAAGAAAAAAACTCAAGAGAGCTTGCCGATTTCATGTAAATTGTTGATTTTTTGAATGGGAACAAATCTTTGGATCTGGCAACACCAATAAAATTTTATTTTTATACACAATCTTCTATATGGCAGGAAAAAATTATTACAAAATTCAAAACTTTCATAATGGCTGGTATCTCCGACATGGGATGATAATAACATGTTTTGTTTCTTGAACTACACAACTGTACTGATATGCCAACACAGCTAAATTGGTGAAAATTCAAGATATTTACTGTGCGCATCGTATACCACCACATACTCAGAGGTGTGCTGAGATGAGGCCGGCAGTTAGTGCAAGTACTTGTACAGCATTAGTATGAAAATTTGTTGTTTTTTTTAATGCTTTTCTAAAAACGGCAATGAACATTTCCACGGCATACCATACAAGTTTTAGATTAGCTGAAAATATTCCCTTCTTCATTCACTTCTCATGATTTCACACATAATAAAACAACTAAAACAGAAATAATTTTAATAATTGCATCTGAATCTTCAAGCGTTTCTGCTTTGATTTCCGTAAACCCTTTTCGCTTAAGCTTTGGTTACAAATCTAATCATGACTACTTTCTGATCACTTTCATTCACAACAAACCATACATTTTGAGAAAGGCTAATAAATGTAAGAAGCTACACAATAGGGAAAGACAGAGATATATATATATATATATATATATATAGAGAGAGAGAGAATCAAAGAGGAAAAAACTCTGATAGAGTTTTGTTGATTTCATATGAATTATTGATTTTTTTTAAATGGGTTGAAAGGGAACAAATTTTTGGATCTTGTAACACTATAAAATTTGTATTTGTTCGACCATTTATAATCTTCTATATTGAGTGAATTTCCCCCAGACAGACAAAATTCAAATTTTTCATGATGGCCGCCGATATCTCTGACTTTGCATGATAACATGTTGTTTCTTGAACCACACAACTGTACTGGTATGCCAACACATACAGCTAAATTGGTGAAAATTCAAGCTATTTACTGTATGCACTTTTTGCGGTATACCACCCCATACTCAGAGGTGTGCTGAGATGAGGCCGGCTTAGTTAGTGCAAGTACTTGTACAGCATTAGTATGAAATTTTTGTTTGTTTTTTTTTAAATGTATTTCTAAAAAGGCAATCAACATTTCCATGGCATACCATACAAGTTTTAGATTACCTGAAAACTTTTCCCTTCTTCATTCACTTCTTATGATTTCACACAAAATGAAAGAAAATTAAAATAGAAAGAATTTTGATAATTGAATCTGAATCTCCAAGCGTAAAATCTTTTTTCGCTTAAGCTTTGCTTACAAATCTAATCATAACTGTACTTTCAGATCACTTTTATATTAATAACCAACCATGCATTTTCAGAGAGGCTACTAAAAGTAAGAAGCTACGCAATAGGGAAAGACAGATATATATATATATACATAGAGAGAGAAGACACAAAGAGGAAAAAACTCCGATAGTTTTGTTGATTTCATATAAATGATTGATTTTTGTAAATGGGTTGAAAGGGAACAAATTTTTGGATCTGACAACACTTATAAAGCTTGTATTTGTCGGCCATTTATAATCTTCTATATTGAGGAATTTCCCCCAGACAAAATTCAAATTTTGCATGATGGCCGCCGATATCTCTGACTTTGCATGATAATAACATGTTCTGTTTCTTGAACCACACAACTGTACTGGTATGCCAACACATACAGCTAAATTGGTGAAAATTCAAGCTATTTACTGTATGCACCGTATACCACCACATACTCAGAGGTGTGCTGAGATGAGGCCGGCTTAGTTAGTGCAAGTTATTGTACAGCATAAGTACAAAAAATAAGGATATTTTGTTTTTTTTAAATGTATTTTTAAGACGGCAATTAACATTTTAATAACTGCCCATGGCATGCTATACAAGTTGACAATCTGTCCCTTCTTTATTCAGCCAATCCACTCAAAACCTATCTCTTCATTTGACTTCAAAACAAACAAAAAACAAAATAGAAACACTTTGAATACAAAATTATTCTCATGTTCAGACAAAAAGGAAACAAAATTTATGTTGATATAAAATTCATTCAAATGGAATGAGAAGTAAACGAACACTGGTGTATGACACAAAATTTGATACAAAGATAAATAAAACATCTGCAAAAAGTCCCTTTAAGAGTGCCCCATTTCTAAAATGTAGCACCTAAAGCAAACAGTTAATTAAAAAAGTAATGGATAGCAAATTTGGTTGAAAAAGTGAAGTCTGAATAATATGGATGAAGTCAGAACGAGTCACAAGCCTGAAACATCGTTGTCACTAAAATGTTAGCAGTTTGAACATACCTTGAACACGTAACGGTAATTCATGGTAAACATCTGCTTGATGATAGGTTTCTCTCTGCATACAAGCAAAGGTAGCACCAAAACAGGACTGTTGTGCTTGCCACGCTCACACCTCAATCGTGGTTGTAGAGCCTGCCAAATCTTCTCCCTCATGGCATAGAGGATATTGATAGCCTTGCCAATTTCATCCATGTTTTCCTTGCACACCAACTTAGACGACTTAATGTCTGGGACAGCACCAACATTGCCCGCACCAGTCTGAAGACTTGCCTCTGTAGCACTGTTCTTCAACAAATTCTGGAGAAGCACCTACCAAACACAGATAACATTTAGCAAGAAAATTCTGGCTGACATGATACAAAATATCAAGAAATTTTAACTACAGCTACTAATGTGTCCATTTGTTGTGAAATAATGGTTCTGGTACATTCAACATTTGCAAGGTAATGTCAGGTTGCCTTGAACCCAAAGCTCTGTCATCCATCTATACCCCCCCCCCCCCCCCACAAAATCAAAACTGAAAAGAAAAAAAGCCCCAAATAAGTTATACATTTACTTTTTGTCGCAGGTGCCAAAGCACACACATAATTCCAATCCTTTAAAAGGTGTCTAAGTCAAGGTACATTTTAGATATGATTTACGAGAACCTGAGAAGCTTTCAACCACTAAGTATATTCTAGTGAGAGAGATGTCTGACACACAATGAAGAATCTTAGCGAACACATTGCTCTTTCCTTTAAGCACTTTTTACTTTTAAGCTTCAAAATGTCAAAACAATTTCTATCCAATTCAAACAACAGCAACAATAAACCTGTGCTTGGCGGTTGGCTTTCAAGAGAGTAATGAGCAGGGTAGAGGCCAATTCATGTGATGGGTCCAGGTTAACGAGAGGCCGTAAGGTAGGGGAGTAGACCAACATGACCAAGACAACATCCATCCAGCACATGGCGTCAAGATTCTGCCACTGGACAAACAGGTTGTCACGGGATACAGAGTCGCCTGGGCCTGAAGCTTCTGCCTTGATTTCTGTCACCAATCTAGCTATCACTGATTCTTGAGGACCTGGTAAGCACAAAGGAATACACTAAATTAGTTTAAGTAGATACAAATGTTCTAAGATATCTTTTTAAATGCTTTTCAAACTCTGTAACACCTTAAAACTGAGTTATACCTTTAACTTTTTCAGAATTAATAATCTGAAGATAATTTAACCCTTACGTTGCCACCCATTTTACACCGAATGTCTTTGTCATTGCCACCCATTTTGGCTGAAATCCTTAGAAGTGACTATGCTAAACAACCCATTCCTTTGCTAGACCAAAACCCCGGCTCAGCGCTGTGTTAAGCGAGCCGAAATCTGAACCTTTTTCGTGCTCTAATCTAAAATTACCGTCCTACGTCATAGTAAAGTCAATGTGAATGAAACTTGGCAGTCAATCAGAAGACAAGTTCTATTTTCGTTTCCCATGTGTGTTTTTGCGATTCTGTGAATGAAAGTGGATTCTTTCACACTGTTTCCGCTAAAGACGTCTGTATTTTGAAAAAAGACGAGTAGGAAAATTTTACAATCACAGGTGAGTAGTGCTATTCTTTATCTTTTTTATATGTAAATATGACAATGTTAGTCATAATAAGTTTAACGGATCTGTCTTTTAAAGACACCTACCCTTTGTCAATAGTTGCCGGCTGACATGTGCCTGACCTGACCTATATACCTGTGTGGTCACACAAGGAGCGCAGGCATGATTTTCATTGGCTGATAGAATATTTAACGGGCGAGCGAACCCAGTGTTTTCTCGTCACTCTTATTTCATAGTATTTTATTTAGGGGTGGGTTGATGTATGTGACATCGATTTAAGATGTAAAAGAAGCATTTTTATGTTAAAGATCATGTATTTTTGATTAAAAATATAACTTAGCACTAGATTTTATGCATTTTGTTAATTAGATGACTTTATTATAGAAATAAAGCAGTTAACACAGACAATGGTATTGATCGTGATGACCCCTTATACCCTTGCTCAAGAACTAAAGTAGACTTTCAAGTATCAATGAGTTATGCATGTTCATTACCGGGGCATACGAATAAATATTTGAACGTGAAAGCATCTTTAAAATTACTTGGTATAACAGACTTAGGTATAGATCTAGTTTTTAATCGTATGTGAGAAAGCACTATCATTTCTTGTGTCATGATGGGCCTATCCATTTTCCTTTGCCTTGCTGTTCACGAACATAAGATGGATCGTCATAGCCTCATAGCAAAATACAGGGACCCCGATCTCAACTGCACCAACGTGATGATTTGTTTAATGTACAAAGATGCCAATGGGTCAAAGAATGGGCAGATAGACCTGAAGTATCGACAAATTCCTTAAAAATGAAAATTGGGAGGATGCATAAAAAGGTATTGAGACTAAGAAGAGAAGCCCCAGAGAAGTTTTAAGAAGAAATTTTCACTTTTCCTGCTGTCTCACAAAACATGGCACTTCAACTGAAAGTTAATCCTATTGCTGTACAACCCTTGACACCAAACTTGTAAAAAATTTATAAAATCATTATTTATCGATGGATTTTCAAAATTCAAAGACTTATTCTAGTTTTAAGAAGCCCTAGTCTCAAAGTGTTTTATTATTGTAGAAAAGTAGTATAAAATTTTCATTTAGCATAGAGCTTTACCAGGGGAAAAAATCTCATCTCTAAACTACAATAGATATTCAAATGAAACTTTCAGGACATACTAATGATATCTTGCGCTACAAGATTAAATATTCAAAATATGCAAATAAGATTATGTGACCATGGCAGCCATCTTGGATTTTGAAAACTTGTTTTTTGGTCACATCTTAGTGAAAATGAGTTTGTGGTCACAAAACACCATTGTGAAGCATATGGCAGGTTTCACAAAAATGGGACCCAATGATAACTTGAACTCTTCAATTAATCTATCTCAAAGTGTAATTGATGAATCTTCTTAACATTTGGTCTATGTATAGCATTGCCATCGCAGATATAAAAAACATAATATTGTGTAATTTGCTTTTAATTTGTGTGTTTTGTGAATATGTTTTAGGTGTGAAAGTCAGCAATTGAGACTGCCGTCATTTCCCTCTTTTAATAAGTCTTTTTTCACCTTAAGGTAGGAGGGGTCAACGACCTTTCATTCTGTTTTCTTTAATTCCATGTGAAAGAAAATTGTTCAAAGAAAATTTGGCGAGTTCAAATTAAAAAAAACAACTTTTTGAAGTGATCATGTGAGGCAGGTTTCAAATTTTCATTATTAAGTAACAATTGTGTTCTACAAATGAACACACAGTAAGAGATGAAAAAAAAAAAACAGTTGAAAAAAAATCACAGGTAACTAAATGAGTGAGAATACCACGAGACTACTAGCCACAAAATTTGATCTGGGATCTAATAACGTAATATCACGTCAAGCTATTTTCTCGTAGTTCATCTTGTGTTAGACTATTGAGAAATCATAAAATTTTTGTTTTTAAATTGTCCGGTCGGCTTTGCGGAATATTTTGTCTTTGGATGTCCCTTGCGGCCACCCACTGACGTCCGCACAAAAATGTAGACGATGACCGGCCATCAGAAAGGAGACTGTGATCAGGTTAGATTCGGAGACCGTTCAGGTTGGAATTCGATTGCATTAGCAAAACCCAAACCTGCCAACTTTCCCAGGGACAAAATAGGGAAAATGAATATTTTTAATCGTGACATGTCGATCAATTCACATTTGCAATAACGGACGGTGCACCCCCTAGCAATTGTTGATGCTATCGCAGATGTTTTTGTGCGACCACAAGCAAATTTCTTAGCGATTTCCGAATCTGTGCACATTTCTCTTAACAGAGTCCCGAACTGATTACTAACCGAGACAGGCAAGTTTTTCTCAATAATAAATTTTGTCCATAAAACCTCTGCCCTGATCACAGAGCAATCTCTGTCCTTAGTCATGAAGCCACTGATATTCCTACTCGATAGACCATCCTTAAATGCAGTGGCAAGCTTTGCAGTTTTCACATGTTTTCTGATGTCATCCTTCCCACTACTGGCAATGCTAACACCTAAACCACAAGGTACACAAAGTGCAAAGCTCTCCCCTTTCACAGAAGGTTTAATGCATGGCCATTCCTTCCTATATTCCTCCCGAAACTTAACACTAGGTTTAAGTTTCTTGCTTGGTTGAGAACTATTAGTATTACAACTAGATCTAAAGGTAGGTTCCACATCTTCTGAATGTTCTATTTCCAAAGGCCTTTTTTTCAGAAATCGATCCATGCCCAATTCGAAATTCGAGATAAAACGTTTATTTTATCTAGATATCAGTTGTAGAGCCTAGTATTCCAATTTTAGACGGTAAATCATAAAAACAGCAGTAAATTAATTAGTAAATCAGGAAATTTGGCACGTTTGAGTAAATCCAAAACGAATGTAAAACTAATCAAAAATATAATCCAGGTAAGATCCGAAGAAAACAGACACAATCAAGAAAGCGCCCTAGATATAGAAAATAATATGAGTCAGTCATCATAAACAAAGGCAAACAAAGGTGATGGTGGCCTGGAGAGTGTTTGTCTCGTCTTTGTTCCTATGACTGAACGAATGATAATACACTGTATGATTACAATTTAAACCTAACAAAGCGAACACAGTTTCAAGCCAAACAGCATTAATGGGTGAATATCGAGTACTCAAAATCACTGAATGTAATCTACGATTACTATCAATGAAACTATTTATATTTAGTATCGAACCAATAAGGTTTTATTGTCTTCGATTATTTCTACCAAGTACGATTATAAGCTTAGTGCTTAGTAGAAATTACAATTCGCAATTTTCTTCACCAAAATAATTTTTCACTCTCGAGAACAAAATATCAGGAAAATTGCGGCCATATCGGGATGTTGGGAATGGGGATTCCAAATCGGGAATTTCCGATAAAATCGGGAAACTTGGCAGGTCTGAAAACCTGCTTTGACTTATCGTGAGTGAAACTTATATAAAGGAGCCTGGCAATCAATAGGCTTTCATGATTTATTACGTTCTAATAAATAAAGACGAGATAATTGGCAAGAAGTCCATTACAACGATAGTGACTACGTCTCCACTATGCACAGTCTTCTTCGCTACAATATTACTAAAACGCATTTAAACGAGAGAGAGAAAATAATACTAATAACACAGGTTCAAGTAGAGTTTAAGATTTGTCAGCCACCGCCTCCCCATCCCGTCTCATATTCCGAAGCAATTATCGATCGATAAAGACACAAGTTTGTGCTAGTCTAGTGGGGCGCTCTATGTGACTGTAGATAGTCGGAGAGGGTGAGTGGGGGGAGGGACTATTGTCGTCAAAAGCGCTTTCTTTTCAGTGAGGGTTTTGTTGCTGGTGCCTTTCTTTCTCTCTCCACCTCTCTTTTTCTCTCCCCCTTCTCTCTCTATTGGCAAATATCGGCCTATACGTATCGCATCCTCACGCGTTATATAAGTCCTGAAGTTGACAGTACCGGTTTCAGCAAAATGGTAAACATGATAAATCCGTAACAAGGATAGTGTAAAGGTGCACAATCACAGAATTTCACACAAAAAAGTACCGGTTTTCATCCATCCACACGATCCGGAACACGCGAGTCATCTGATCAACATTAAGGCACCGGCCGTAGACTCCACGCCGGAGGTATCGGGAAACATAAACACAGACTTCACATCTTATTGAGAACTAGGGAAAAGTCAGGAACTCTCCCAACCAGATGCCCAAGCGTTACGCCACTAAACAAACGCCAGGAAAACCTCGGTTGACGGACCTGTGCAGTTCGCATAACATTATGTCACTGGCATTGGACCTAGCATTTTCACACGTATACGCTTTGACTGAAAAACATGACTTTTAAAAGCTAATTTACTCGCCTCACAGTCCTTTGCTATCTCTTTAAGTCATATATCTGGAATCCCCAGGTTCTACGCTTTTTACTTCACCAAATAAAACCAGTAAATATGTAGTAGTCACATGTCCATGTTTTTCAATATTTTACACTTCTCTTATTTAATAATTGACGCTATATCAAGCAATTTGCCACGCCCTTTTTCTAAGTACACTTTTAAAGCCAGAAAGATAGGGGGGAGCAAAAAAGGTTTTAAAAGTTTCAACCAAACAGGCATGAACCCTAACCTTTTAGTGAGAGGCTGAAATGTTGCATCTGGATCACTGAGTCCCTCAAGTCAGATAATAAAAAAAAAAGGCGCAGTATGAATGATAAAAAACTGAGCACTTTTTTTAAAGAATGAAAATAAGAAATAGCATAAAGGAGAAGAGACCCTAGAGGAAATATACCACAAATAACCTACCAACAGTTTGTGAATCTTGTGAAAATTTCAAATTTGCCATGCTGGATTTGACCACTTCTACACCGTCTTCAGCCACCCTTCGAGTGATCATGGCCACAGGCCGAAATTCATCCATATCAGTGTCTTGAGAACTGTTATCCGTAGCAGACATGTCTTTTCGCTCTGAAGATGCTATCAATAAAATGAAAAGAGCAAAAATGTTAATACAAAAGATTTCATCTTTGTTCTTTTAACAAACG
Organism: Doris montereyensis; assembly: GCA_037039925.1. Lineage (NCBI taxonomy): Eukaryota > Metazoa > Mollusca > Gastropoda > Nudibranchia > Dorididae > Doris > Doris montereyensis. The sequence continues at coordinate 261,209 of JAXRKP010000106.1, read as the reverse complement.
AAACAAAATTTCCCAATTGTTTACATATGTAAAAATGACGTATTTATTACAAAAAAAATACCTTTTCTCAAAAATTTTATAAGATATAAAAAAAATAAAACCAACGTCATTCTATTAACATTAACGTGAGGAACCTGCGTGCGAAAGATTATACAAATCGGTCTGTAAATAACGGAGGAAAATTTTATCGTGAAAAGGCGACACTTTTTGAGAAACATGCAAGTAAAGAAATGAAAAGAAAACAGAAGCACTTCAGATGGGTTGTCCTTCTTGTAGCAGCTCCTGACTCTTTCAACAGTCTCTGACATTGTTATTAATGTAAAGAGAAGTGTAAATCTAGGTTTACATGTGCACTGTTGTGAAAAAAAGACATCAAAATGACCAGTTTTTTTGTTTTTTCCTCTATTCCTATACATGTGCGCATGTATACCTGAGCAACGCTAGCCTACACTTCTTATGCCACAAAGCGCTGGACCGATTGCCGTGCTGTGTTCCCGAAAGCCAAGCAAAAGAACTGTGTTGCCACAGTGGCGACTAGCTGCCGCTAGAGAGGTTTTCAGTGCCAATATTCTTGGTCAGTGTTAGGGTAATTTCCGTCAACATTTTGACTGTTTTTACCTACCCTCGCCTACAAAATATTTAACCCTCTTGCCCTCAGAAAATTTTCAAGTGACCAGCCTCATTTCCTCAAGTAAAGGGAAATAACTCCGTCAAATTATGGATTGATATCTTTTAAAAATCAATAATAAATACAATTTCAAACACACACACAGGACACATACATTTTACAATGTCAAATAACCAGAGAAACTAATAAAAATAATTTTGATGTGATCTATTATTATTTGCACCATTATTTTATACCAAGAATGAAGCAAAATGTTGACATTGAACTGAAATAAAAATAAAAATGTCACAAAAAGCACACGTCTCTATTTTCTGAGTTCAGTATGGTAGGCACCAAAACAAAAGTCTTTGCAGAGATGCACCTGACATAGGGTGCAACCGAAAAACAGTCTCTAGCACACAATTTTTGGCATTCCTGTTGTTTGTCTTGCGGCACCACGCGCAACACTTTTTTCTCCCGAAGAGCCTGATGATCACGTGGTCCGTGGGATCAGCTGCTGTAAGCCCAGCTACACTTATGCTGTCTGGTCTCCTCCTTTTTCTGCATGACTTTTCCTCACAGAGACTCATGAGGATGCTGAGGCGGAAGTCAAGGTGACTCAGCTTGTTTGTCAGGAAAGATTTCCAGTACAGGGTCCATCCGTTGATAATTGCAACCTGTACCAGAAACCACACGGTGCACCGCCACCACTTTTCGATCTCCGTCCGACAGGGTCGTATGATCTGAATTGACCCCTCCCATTGACTTGTTGTAATCCACGATTGGACGGGGGATCCCCTTTTGAACAGGGCCTTCCTTCGTCCGACGTTGGACGGTAGTCGAAAAGGGGTTCGATACTGTTGATAGAACGGTGACCGGACGTTTGTCGACCCAAAGCGTAGCCACAAGGTTCCCGTTCTGGCGCATTTTTGTAGTGCCTTTTGGCCCCTTTTTTTTTTGAGAGCTCTTTGGGCCAGCCTTGGCGAGTTGGTCGAATAGTGCCACAAGAGTAGGTGCCCTGTTGCAGGAGGTCAGTGGCGAGCTTCACCGAAGTAAAAAAAATATCGTAAAAAAAAAGATGGTTTCTGTTGTAGAAACACTCCCGAGCTTGGTGATAACATCATAGCCAAGACCATTGGGTCCTAGCTTAGACTTGCCTGTGTATACACAGAAGTCGAGTAGATAGCCAGTCCTTGGGTCGGCAGCACACCACACTTTTACACCCCAGGGTGTGGGCTTGCCGCGGATGTACTGTTGAAGAAGAGGCGGCCGGTGCATTGGATCATGGCCTCATCAAAGCTAATGTCTTGGCCAGGCAGGTAAAGGGAATTAGACCTATCCACCACCAGATCCAAAAGGGGACGAATTTTGAATAAGGGGTCGTGCTCAGGATGACCCCTTGGATGAGCCGTAGAGCTATTGCTGAGGTGAAAGTATTGGCAACTTTTCATAGCGATGTTTCGTGATGACAGATGCCACTGCCTCAACACCAAGGAGAGGGTGCTCAGAGAAATAATGAGCATAATGAGGAGTCTCTTTATGCCAAAATAAATTTTCAAATAAAAAAAAATCTTGATGTCACTCACAGTGCAGGGCTGCCACCTTTCATCATTTCCATTCTTCTCCTGGGACTGTTCTGCATATGTATTAGTCTGGACAGCAGAGTCCTCTATGAAGGCCTCAGTGATGAATAAATGAAAATAGTCTATGGGCTGGGCATCCTCAGACAACCCATGAAGGACTGTGCTGTTATAATCTGTGAACTCATTCACATTCACATCTGATAATCGATCAGTCCAATCACTTGATCGGTCGGTACCCCGACGTTCACTGGTCTCACAACCTAAACCTAGATCTAGACTGTCTCTATCATCCTCCTCATCACTATCTACAACTAAATCACCTAATATGTCTTCATCAATGTCACTCTCATCATTATTGTTCTCTGCACCATCATAAAATGAAGCATTATCATCGATAGTTGACGTCGCGAAGCATGCCTGACAAGAATTGAAACGCCATTCTGACTGTAGAAACGTTCGTTGCTCTTTCTCTTTGTTTAACAAGCTTCGCCGGAAATATGCCGGTCGAATTTTATATCATTACAAAGAGGAATCACTCTAATTTTCATTTCCGTTGTCTAAAAGAACCTGCCGGTTTGATTTCGCAGACTACTATGGCTACAAGTAAACAATGTCTGACGCGGCATATGACGGGCGATGCGAGGGGCGAGGTAGTAGCGCGTATAGCAGATGATGTGAGGGCAAGAGGGTTAATAAAAACAAATATATACATCACATAGACATGTTTTTACCATAAACTTGTAGATAAATGACCGTTCTAGCCGAATATGCAAAGAACAAAGAGTCAACATTTTGGTCCCAAACTCGCCACCCCCCCCCCCCCAGCAATGAAAGGACTGACAGAATGGCCACTTACAGCAACAACAAAAAGATTGAAATACATACCTTGACCAGCTGTGAGGTGAGAGAGTTCAGCCAACATGTTTAATCCACTCATGCTGTTATCCATTACAAAAGCTGAGGTTGCAGTCACAGCTTCAGCACTTGCTTGAGGATGTTGCAGAGGAACTTCTTCCATGGCAGCTTGCTGAGGTTGTGACACCTGCTGATGCTGTTGTTGGGCGGCTTCCTCTGTAGACTGAGCTTCTTCTGTCCCACTGGAGTCCATGACAGATGTGATGATTCTTCCATCATCACTTTGAGTATAGTAAACTTGTTGGCCAGGTACCATTGTCTGATTGGCGTCCATGATAGTGCGAATAATACGACCACTGGAATCTTGCATATACACAAACTGCTTGCCTGGGGTGCCACGTCTGTGGCGGATTGGGCAGAGTCTATGGGAGTGAGATGACCATTTAAATCATGGGCATAGATGACCTGTTGCTCCACTTCGATGGGGCTTCCGGAGTTTCTTCCATCGCTGGCTGCTCTGCCTGAGTCGAAGGCATGCTACCCGAGTTGACTATGGTTGTCTCGATCTGCCCATCTACACCCATGCATTGTTTGTATACAACAGAATCACTGTATGAGGATATGTCATTTGGATCGATAATTGAAGTTACAATTTCGCCAGAGTTGTCAGCCATCTGGATAAAGTACACGGCATCTGAAGTGCCAGTCTCCTCTGGCTGAGGCTGCACAGTGTCGCCTTCCTAGCGGCGTCATCTGAGTTGGTTCAGTTAGGCTTTCAGATGTCATGATCTCAGGTTGACCTTCAAGACCAGTTTGAATGTCAGTTTCTTCAGATGCTCCCGATGGTCCCTTGGCCATAGAGAGAGAGTCAAAATTATCTGACTCTTCACCACAGGAGGAGGCTGCAGCTATCCGTTGTGCTTCATCCATGGGAGGAGGAACTTCAGCTACAGATTGTGATTCATCCACGGGAGGAGCTTCAGCTACAAAATTGCGATTCATCCACGGCAGGAGCTTCAGCTACAGATTGCGATTCATCCATAGGAGGAGCTTCAGCTACAGATTGCGATTCATCAATGGGAGGAGCTTCAGCTACAGATTGTGATTCATCCATGGAAAAAGCTTTCGCTACAGATTGCGATTCATCCATGGGAGGAACTTCAGCTACAGATTGCGATTCATCCCTGGGAGGAGCTTCAGCTACAGATTGTGCATCCATGGAAAAAGCTTCTGCTACAGATTGCGATTCATCCATGGGAGGAGCTTCAGCTACAGATTGCGAATCATCCATGGGAGCAGCTTCTGCTACAGACTGCGATTCATCCATGGGAGGAGCTTCAGCTACAGATTGCGAATCATCCATGGAAGGAGCTTCTGCTACAGATTGTGTTTCTGCTACAGATTGTGGTATCTCCACGGGAGGAGCATCGGCGACAGGTTGCTCTTCATCCACAAGAGAAGCTTCAGCAGCAGGTTGTGATTCGTCCATAGATCGTACTTCAATCATGGGCTGTACAGTATCTACAAAGGTACTTCAGCCATTGGTTGCGATTCATCCATGGAAGGTGCTTCAACTACAGGTGGTGCTTCTTCAATGGAAGGTTCTTCGACTACAGGTGGTGCTTCTTCAATGGAAGGTTCTTCAACAACAGGTTGTGCTTCATCCATGGGAGGTGCATCAGCTACAGGTTGTGCTTCATCCATAGGAGGTGCATCAGCTACAGGTTGTGCTTCATCCATAGGAGGTGCATCAGCTACAGGTTGTGCTTCATCCATGGGAGGTGCATCAGCTACAGGTTGCGCTTCATCCATGGGAGGTGCATCAGCTACAGGTTGTGCTTCATCCATAGGAGGTACTTGTGCTTCAGCTAAGGGTTGTGTTTCAACAATGGGTTGTGATTCAAAAAGAGATGAAATTTCAGTACTTGATGATGTGTAAATGTCTGTTTCAGAGTCCACAGTGTCATGCTCAGAAGTCACAGACTTAATCTGCTGGGTTTCCACGGATTCCACACTAGTTACTAAAGACTCTTGCGTTGTGGTGACAAGACCAGAGTCGATGGCTGAGGTGACAGATTGCTCAACCACAACACTGGATTCATCCTGCGAGATACTGGAAGCGGCCTCTGAGTCGATGTGAGCATATGAGTCTACCTCCATGGCTTCTGTCTCTATCTGACTAGATGCTGAGGCAAAGGCTGCAAAAGCACTCTGAAAACCAGAGCTTGAAGTTTGCGAGAATGGTGCTACAGAGACTGCTTGAGTCACTGGGACCTTTGACACAAAGTCTCCAGTTTCATGACTTGAGTTATCTGACAAGACAGCCACATCTGCCTGGCTTTGAGTGGCTACCGAGGACTCCACAATTGGATGTTGTCCTGGATTTTCCTCTACCATAGTCTCATCAGGATCTACTGTGGTGCTACTTACCACCCTGCTGCTTCGGACAACTCATTCGTATTCTCCGGTGCACAGACACCATGACTGGCGGAACCAGTAGGGGAACATCTGACGGAAGCTCCCTGTGTCATTCTGAGCATTTGATTGTTCTACAGGAGCTTCATCCTGCTGTACAATTCCTGTAATGGGCATTTTTTAAGTTATATATTGAGCACTAGCATCAAAGAAACAATGCCAGTTTATCTGACACTAGTTTAAATGAAGATTATATATCTACAGAAATTGATAAATACTTCTGTGACGTACGCCAATACAATGTAAGACATTAAGGAATTTCATCTGCAACGTTTGGTGTACCAACCGTGTTTAGTTAATCAAGTTTAAGTTTACTGTCTTTGGATACAGCTCTGAGTTTCACATTGGATGAGCATCTGACTATTGCACTTAGAATCTTGTGAAATTTTCAAAGTTTCTTGGTCTACACCTTCAGTAGCAGCTTGAAAGTGTCCACCAGACTTAGGTACAGTGTCACCAGAGGAACTTGGTTCTATGATGTTATCCTTTCTGACGATCTTTACTTGAAGGGAACCATCTACAATCTTTTTCAAAGTTCCCGGTGACACAACAAACTTTCTGATCTTTTGGTTACTATGAAAAGTTGAAGGAAAATTTGCTTGAGAAGATTCAGGAGATAAACAGTCCGACTGCTTGCTCGACTGAGAGGACAAATCTGAGTCACTAGCTTTCCGCTTCCTTTTATTTTGATTACTACCGCTTCCTTCGCCAGGGCTGTGATATCCAGTGGAACTAAGACTATCAGAATCAAGGAAAGGGATGTGATTGATTGAAGAACTGCTTTCTTGTGTTTTAAACTTTCTTATTTCAAAGGCAGAAAATGTATGAGCATGCCCACACAAAAATGGCGCAATGGGAACAATTGTTTTTCGATCCTCAACAAAATCTTTTGAGGATGCTGAGGGAGACTCGCTGTTGTAGTCAAGAGACTGTGTGTTGGTAAAGTGCTTGGTACTGACAACAGACGACGGTGGCTCAGTAGCAGGAGTACTTGGTCTGGAGGGGAAGTCCACAGTGCGATGCGGTAATGGGGAACTTTGAGAGCTTTTGTGAGATCTGGCTGATGAATATGATGGTTTCTTTAAGATACTTGACCTCAATGATGAAATATCCCGTTTTATGACAAGGGACTCCCACCTTGTAGATGACATAAAAGTGCACTGAATAGAATAGAATAGAATAGATAAAATATGTTGAATCTGCTCAACCAAGAGTTGGGTCTAAGCAGTAAAGTGAGAGAGCGAGAAAGAGAGTCAAACAAAGAAAAAACACATTGACAGTAATAGTAAAAGGTAAAATTTGCTGCAACTTATGCAGGCATATCAGAAGTGTCGTGGACATCAACAGATATCATATGTATGATATAGTAAACATACATTATCTTGTTTTCATATTTTACCAGCCATGGGTTGTGGCCCGTGACTACGTAAAAATGTACATTACCAAAATGCATGATCATGGACCGTATATATTGTTGGAGACTACTGTATCAACTTGAACCTTGTGTGAGAGAAAAATCGATACTCATAAGTAGGCTTACATGTAATAGAATACAATACTGCAGGTGCCTGCATTAATCAGGATGCTGTATACTTAATTCTTGTATTGTGAGTGTTTGTATTATGTATGTGAGTGAGTGAGTAAGTGTGAGATAGAGAGAGAGAGAGAGAGAAAGAGGGGGGTTCCTTATAGTTTTATGCCCTGTAGTCTTTTTTCTTCGGGGGGTTCCATTGTGAGGAATAAAATTAACAAAAGAAAACGTTTGCCGACGGTGGGAAATAATTGTCGAACCAAAAGGAAGACAGAGAGGAGAATTACTAATCCGTAAGGCCCTGTTAAACCTATTTGTGAGTACTTTACATCGACATTCTTGCACATCAATATGGCATCATCATCATTGAGCTGAAAAAGCTGGAGATGGCTGTTAACACCGAGTAAAGAGCATTTCTGACATAGCCTCTTTGAAGTCTTCTCATTGGTCTGAAAAGTCAGAGAAAGTAGAGAAAGCAATTATAAAAAAAATTTAAAAAAATGTTTTCATCACCAAACTTATTTCCTCAATTAATTTGATTTAAATATTTCCTTATTTTCATAATCTAAGACTAAAAAGAAGAAACAATAGTATTCACTTCATATAACTTTCTTTTTTTCTCTAGTTAAGTTAATCACTTCAAAGCAAACTCACCATTGTGACAACTTGTAAAGACAAAATATAAAAACAATTTAAAGTCCTTTTTTATTGCATCAGACAAAATGTACATTAAGTAAGAAGCAAAAACCAATTATAACCTGTGATATTATAAAAATTAACATGTAAAGTGTTATGTTAATACAAAATACACACAATAAACTGCAGACATAAAACCACAGGACAGCACTACAGAAAAACAGAATGACATATAACACGTCAGAGCAAAACGTGTGTGTGCGAGTTCGTGTTATATCTGCATGAGGAGATAAACACAGCTCTGAGAAGAATGTGTAGTTTGCCTTTTTAGGAATTGCAGTTTTGTTAGAGACACGTTTTCCTGGTTTCTTTCGCCAAGTGACAGAGTGATCACCATTCATAATTTTACACCTGCAAGCAAAACAAGGCGCATTTCATTACAAAACTGATCCCTCTTGAAAAAAGAAATGAAGTAGATAATGTGAAACCACAGCCTCTCATGCATGTATTTGCATAGTGAAAAGGCAAACTGCATAGTTGTCTGCATGTGGCTTGTAAAAAGGACTGCTTCTTTCTGTCGAAAAAAATGACATCATCAATAGCAGTGCCTTCTTAGTTAAACAGACAAATAAGCTCAGCTAAACAATAATATACTTTCCCTAGAAATCTTATACAAAAAAAAAGCATGATACAAACTGACCAGTGAATCACAGCAAATAGAATAACAATGTTTTATTACAAATCTTCTACATTTACAGTATTAACATAATTCTTGCTTTAAATAATTGTTTTCCTAAAGGTTTTTCAATATTTTGAAATTTAGAATGATGCAAAGGATGTTAATATAAAAGCCTTGTAGATATCAATGTTGACTACACCAACTTACCAATATATTGGAGTTGGTTTGTTTGTTTTTCCAAGGTTGAGTTTTGTTTAAATTCCATTTTTATTTCAGTAATAATAAACAGGGGCATACAAATGAATACCATCAGAACCTGACATTTTTTTTATTTAGAGTTACGAAATGTAAATCTCTTATTATACAGCAAACGAGATTCTAAATGTCTCAAACAAAGAAAAGCAAAAACATGTATTACTCATGTTCAATTTTGGTTTGTACTGCGTTTTATGATGGCATCCTTCATATAACAAATTGAAAGTCAGTCACTATTGATATAATTGATTCAGCCCACTTCGATATGTGTCACACATTTGAACTGCTCGTGTAAAATTAACCTGTCCATTGCTTTGAGTCACGCACTGTGTCAGATTGCCCTTTTCAAACAGTCATGAAAAATTTGCCACAACTGACTCAAAAATATAACCCCCCAAATAAAATGTGTTCTCTATTATGTCACTTGTGGGCAAAATTCAGAAATACGTGAACGTTAACATCTCAAGCTATCTTTACACTTCATGAAATCACATTTCAATCAAAATCAAACCTTTTTGAGATGATAATCCACCCAGATTTAGATTGTAGTGAGTAGAAACTACAAATGGGGGCATGGAGGGGGTGTCAGGTAGGTTATCAATTTGCTGGGTCTTTTATAACAGACTTAAAACTATGTGGGTCAAGTTTGTACTCATACATTTAGAATGCCTAGAATTTACATGTAGATTGTAGATCTAGTCAACTAAAGGTACAGAATCATTTAAACCCTTGTGCTTGGCCTAGTTTGCACTGAATTAAATGCGACTCAGGAAAGTAATAGCCGCAGTTTGGTACATGGACTCTTGATCATCTAGATCTAGCTCTAATATTCTAAAAAAAAAATTTAAGTGCTTCCATGGTGCACAGAGGTCAAAATACTTATGCGACATTGAAAGAGGGGGAACATGGGGTTGTAAGTGTTACGGTAGGGGAAGAGAGTTAACCATTGTATAGCCATTTTAAGGATTGTGTTAAAATCTTTTTCTAGATCTAGATTAGATTACATTCTAAATGTTTTCAATATTTTTCATTCCTTCATTTAATTCTATAAAGGTTCACTCTCGTTTATGGAAGCACTTATTTGCACATCCCGGCTTCGCAGTACATGTAGCATCTGCCTTATCTTTAAGACCCTAAGGAAGTAGAGCCTAGTCACAGTAGTGTAGTAGTAGTAGTGCTACTACTAGAGTACTAATCTAGACTAGAAGTAAGCTCATGCTGATGAAGCTATGGTCATGGAAACACAATAAAAAGGAACATGAAACATTTCCATCATAGACTAGAATTTAAGTCAGATCCCATTCTAAAAACTAAGACTAGAATAAATTATAGGGATTCTAACTCTATTCTTTTTCCTCCTTAAAAAAATATACTAGAACTACTCTAGGGCTAGATCTAGATCTATGATACTCTAGATTCTAGAATCCTAAGATTTCTAGTTTTCTAATTTTCCAACGTAGCTTGAAATTAAAGTGCTGATTTTAATCTCATCCAATTTCTTCATTTTCAAATTAAACAAATTAGCTCTAGCTTCAGTCTGCCAAACATAATATAAAAATTATCAATTATCGAGGCGTCATGAAAATGCAACGAAAACAAACACAGAATAGAATGTTTTGATAACGATGCTAGAATAGACGTCCCTAGCCTACACAGCGTCATCAGTCGATGACACTATGCTTACCTACACTTGGCCCCTAAATTTCTTCACATTACAACCATGAATAGCCTTGAAACCATATTCAGATACCTTACAGTGAACAATAACGAGTTTTATTAAAAATTAGAGCTAACATTCTTTACCATTCCTATGAAACAGGAATCTTGAGACTGTTCGAGATATTCCTCTCAAATAATAGCGAATTTAGGCATGGCGCCGCCATCTTATGCTCAAACTGCAAACTAAACGGAGAGGCATAGTGGGAAATCATGTTTCGAATTTCAAATATAATTTTTACTTGATTAAATCGTCAGTTATCAGAATAAATGAATGCATATTTATAAAATATTTCTCAAAATATAATCTTATTTTAATTATTCTCTGTACAAAAAAGTATAATTAAATTAAGCCTACGTTCTAATTTAACGTGGATTAGATATAATAATTGTATTATTATTTTTTGGGAGGGGAAAAAATTGATTAATGTTATTTTATTGGATTTGATCATTAGTATTTTTGTTATAAATTTATTTATTTACTTCTTTTAATTTTTTATTCAAGATTAGATATAAAACATACGATTTAGTCTACTCCATATTTCTTCGTGTGTTGTTATGAACGCTTTAGATCATGGCTGCAGCTTCGACCCGCTGGTAAAGTAAAGGCTGTAAATTATTGTAAAACTTCATATTTAGATCTATTCTAGTTCTACCCAATATATCTCAATCTGGTTGACTAATGTTCATTGCCAAGTTTCGTTTTATTTTCCATCTGAGAGAACAGTCAGTTAACTGTGATTTAGATAGATCTTTATATCTACAAATATTGATCTCGATTCTCGATTTAGACTACTTTTTTTTATTTTGCTTATTTTAGAAGGATAGAATGATCATATCATATTATATTAGATCTAAATCTAGATTAGATCGTATAACTTATCAGGATATATTTTTTTGTCATTGAGATCTACATCTAGACCTAGATCTAGAGTCTATGATAATCCATCTATTTGGGAATCTAAATTTCTGACGATCTCAAGTGGTCAAAACACATTAGCCATGTAACAGACCAAATTCCATCCTTGGGGTAACAAGAAGAAGACTTAAAAAATGGCCAAAAAAATTAAACAACAGGCTTACAGTTATACTTATGTGAGATCTGAGCAGTTTTGTATTGAGTGTGCGTTTGAGTCCGCCTACACTGTCTGCGTCTCCCCTCTAACACTCACCTCTTTTATTGAATGTTTTGATTATTTTGAGCCCATCATTTTGGACTCTCACCTCCCCCTCCCCCTTCTGGACTCACCCCAACCCCCTCGCTGTTCTCCTCATGACATTGTTGTTAGCGAAGAAAGTTGTTATCTTTTGAGCCAATCAACTTTCGTTGCCATGGAATTGTTGCAAGATAAGAATATTATATTGTCTTTTTGGACCAATCAGTTTATACTCAACCCCGCTTTCGTTGCCATGAAACTGTTGTGAGTTAAGAATGTAGTTTTGTCTTTTTGAACCAATGACTCTTGACGCCCCACATTTCCTTCTGATCTATTATATGGCAAGTTTCACAAAAATGGGACCCAATGATAACTTGAACTCTTCAATTAATCTTTCTCAAAGTTTAATTGATGATTCTTCTTAACATTTGGTCCATGTATAGCTTTGGCATCACAGATATAAAAAACATTATATTGTGAAATTTGCTTTCAATTTGTGTGTTTTGTGAATATTTTTTGGATGCAAACGTCAGCAATTGAAACTGCTGTCATTTTCCTCTTTTTAATAAGTCCTTTTTCACCTTAAGGTAGGTGAGGTCTATGACCTTTTATTCTGTTTTCCTCAATTCTATGTGAAAGAGAATCGTTCAAAGAAAATTTGGCCTGGTCTAAAAAAATATATATTTTTTGCAGTGATCGCGTTAGGCAGGTTTCAAATTTTCGTTATTATGTAACAATTGTGGTCTATAAATGAACACACAGTAAGAGCCAAAAAAAACGGTTGAAAATTACGTAGAAGAGCCGTTTTATGATCTGGAGTGAAAGAAAACGTATATCTACGGCCATCTATCCTGTACAAGACCAAAAAAAATTCATAGGTAACTTTAAATGAGACTACTAGCGGTCTGCATGACCTTACAGTCGGACAAAAAATTATTTTTTTGATCTGGGATCTAATGACGGTAACATCGAGCTATTTTTTCGTTGTTCATCATGTGTAAGACAATTAAGAAATCATGAAATTTTTGTTTTTTTACCCTTTGGTTGCTATCCTATTTGCAACTATTTACATCTCAAATGCTAAGGCTTTTTGAGAATTCCTATCAATAAATGGTGCTTTTAGAAGAAAAAAATCTAGCTCTCAAACGAGACATCACAAGGTAATGAAATTTTCAGGCAAGTTAGGAATACGGACAAGCTAAATATTCGATTGATATTGATCGTTTAGCATCCTCCAAACCCACTCTGGTCAGACCTCTCTCTGTCATGTCCACTTCCTCCTTCTCTGTCCTTCTTCGTCACCATGATCCGTAGGCCTAGGACTAACATCATGATTGTCTAAATCTAAATCTAGTTCAGGCCTATCAGCTTCAGAAATCGAGCTAGAATCATCACTCCCGGGCATAAACTCATCACCAGAGTCAATATCATGTCTATATGTATCAGCCTCATCATCAGATTCCACCGCTAATGTAAACAAACCAAGAAAACAAGAAAAATCGTCAAAAATTGCAGTTCAAAACACACACAAAAAATTATCTTAGTCGAATAAAGTGTTGTAAGCAAAGGGAGCTACTCCCACATTACTACAGGCACTGAAAATAAAGAATTTGCCTTTTAAATGGTCCTTTTTATGAATTCACCTATTGGCGAACGTCGCAATTGAAACCCATACCGGAAATTCACCTTTCGGCGAATATAGTAACCAAAGGGTTAAATTGTCCTGTCGGCTTTGCACAATATTTGTTCTTTGTCCGTCTCATATGAACGTCCGCTGGTGCACGAAGAAAAATGTAGACGATGAGCGTTCATCAGAAAGGACACTGATCGGGTTAGATTTGGAGACCGTTCAGGTTAGATTCGCTTTCATGATATATTACGTTCTAATAAATAAAGACGAGATAATTGGCAATACGGGAGGTTTAGAAGTCCAGTTCACCGATGGTGACTCTACGTCTCCACTATGCACAGTCTTTTTCGCATAACAATACAATATTACTAAAAACGCATGTAAACGAGAGAGAAAAATAATACTAATAGAACAGGTTCAAGTGGAGTTCAAGAGTTGTCAGCCACCGCTCCCATTTCGTCTCGTATTCCGCGAAGGAATTATTGATCGACAAAGACACAAGTTTGCGCTTAGTCTAGAATCATCACTCCCAGGCATAAACTCATCACCAGAGTCAATATTATGTCTATATGTATCAGCCTCATCATCAGATTCCACCGCTAATGTAAACAAACCAAGAAAACAAGTTTGAGCTAGTCTAGTGGGGTGCTCTATGTGACTGTAGATAATCGGGGTGTGGGGGGGGGGTGATAATGGGACTAGGCGGGCACGTACGGGGGATAAAAAGAACCATTGTCGGCAAAGGCGCTTTCTTTTCAGTTGGGGTCTTGTTGCTGGTGCCTTTCTTTCTTTTTCCTCTCTCTCTCTCCTCCTTCTCTTTCTCCCTCTCTCTCTCTCTCTATTGGCAAATATCGGCCTATACATATCACATCCTCACTTGTTATGTAAGTCATGAAGTTTACCGGTTTCAGCAGAATGGCACACACGATAAACCCATAACACGTAATAAGGATAGTATAAAGGCGTACAATCACAGAATTTTACCAAAAAACAAGACAAAAAAGCATCGGTTTTCATCCATTCACACGATCCATGCACGAGTCATCTCATCAACGGTAAGGCCGTGGACTCAAACACAGACTTCACATCTTATTGAGAACTAGGGAAAAGTCAGGGAATTCTCTAAACCAGATGCCCAAGTGTTGTGTCACTAAATAAACGCCAGGGAAACCTCGGTCGATGGACCCGTGTAGTGCCATGTAACATTGCGTCACCGGCATTGTTCCTAGAATTTTCTCAGTTATGCCCTTGACTGAAAAAAACATGACTTTTAAAAGCTAATTTACTCGCCTCACAGTCCTTTGCTATCTCTTAAAGCCACATATCTGGAATCCTCAGGTTCTAAGCTTTAACATGGTATATAACACTTGTAAGAAATATAACATGGAAATTTTGACAAAAGAGGGAAATGGGGATGGACCATTTTGTGAAACCTGCCATATATAATCTGTTTATTGACTTGCTCATTCTCTTCTTGCTGTGTGCATCTGGTTATGAGATATGTGTTTAAGAATTATCCAGGGGAGATGCTACGGTATTGTTAAGTCGACAGTAAGAAATTGTTCAGTCTGATACAGACAGACAGTGAGACCTTTGAATATATATTCTTAATAAAATTGCTGTTGAAACTCGAACCATATAAGTGACCTGCCTTCCTCACTATCATTGGACAGCTGTGTTTGCGGGAATGTAGAGTGAGAGAGGCTTGTAATATATGTGAATGTGTGACACTTATGTCTTCCTTGTTCGTCCCATTTTGGAATGAGGCGTCGCATGGGACCCTCACCTCCAAAGTGAAATCAACATATTGGAGAAAATTCAATGACAGGCAGTAAGATTTGCCTGCAATGATTATGACCAGCGAGCAGTGTTGCTCCAACATGATGCAACACCTAAATTGGAAACCCCTAGAAGAATGAAGAAAAGACAACTGACTAAAATTCCTCAATATGATTCATGAGAAGGTTGCCATCCCAATCGACCTCTTCACTTACAACAAATGACCAGAGACATCAAAACCAAATGGCTATAATATATGATATACTAACATCTATGGCTGTCATTATTCCCAACCGTAATGGGAATACTTTCTTTCTGTCTTTATCAGTTCCCGTTCTGCCTTTCGGTGTATGGGTTTAGATGCCTGAGATGATCTTCCTCCAGGATGTCCTGTCCTGGCATTTTCGGTCCCCTTCCAAAAAAGTTAAATTTCTATGCTTTAATGCCTCTTTTACATCTTCTTCCCACTTTCTCCAAGGTCTGCTTTTTGGTCTTTTACCTTGGGCTTTAGCACTGTATACTGATTTAGCTATTCCATTGTCATTCATTCTGTTTACATGCCAAAACCATCTCAGTTGATTTATTTCTATCTTAGTTTTTATGTCATCTGCTTTGGTTTGATCTCTTATTGTTGTGTTTCTGATTTTGTCTCTTTGAGTTTTGCCTACTACTCTTCTTAGATATTTCATATCAGCTGCTTGTACTCTGCTGTATTTTCCACTGTCTAAGGTCCAGGTTTCGCTGCCAACTGCCATAGAGGAGTAGGACAATAGACTGTGTTGCATACTGCCATTTTGGTTTTTGTTGACAATTCTTGTTTATCTATGAATGCCTTTCCTAGATGGTTATATATTGTCATTGCCTTTTAGATTCTCTGGCTGATTTTTTCTCTTAGTTTTTTCTCAGAGTTAATCATTACTCTTAGGTAATTGTTGGGAATACTGGTACTAATTGTTCTTATTCTTAACACTGGGTTTTGGGACTAGATCTACTCCTTATTCAATATTGCTTTTGCAAACTTTTTAACAGAGAGAGAAAAGAACTCAACACACATGAGTGTGTATCAGCATCTAGATCTAGATGACTAGGATCTCAATAAAAATAGAATTTGTCGGCCAGCTAGCACACGTGTGCTACGCGTTCGAGGACAGCTCTAGAACTAGATTAGTGTCCGACTCCCAAATTTAAGTTTTTGTGCATGCAAAGGAGAGAATATTATGGCCTTTGACCCTGTTCAGGGAACATTTTTGTAGAGTTAAATAAGCTTTTTTGGTTCACTTTATGAAAGGGAACCACAGGTCATTAGAAGATAGAGAGAGGTAGCTGAAACGACCACAGGCTGCACCCCATCTCTCTCCCTCTCTCTTTCTCCCTCTCCCTCTCCCCCTCCCCCTCCCCCTTCCCCTCTTGCCCCCTCCCCCTACTCCCTCTCCCTCTCCCTCTCTCTCTCTCTCTCTCTCTCTCTCTCTCTCTCTCTCTCTCTCTCTCTCTCTCTCTCTCTCTCTCTCTCTCTCTCTTCTAAACTGCAATAGATATTCAAATGAAACTTTCAGGACATACTATGCATAAATTTTGCTATAAAAATATAAGAATAAAATATTAGAAATATGCAAATGAGATCATGTGACCATGGCAGCCATCTTGGATTTTGACAATTCATGTTTTTTTGTCATATCTCATTGAAAATGACAGTTTATGGTCACAAAATACACCATTGTGAAGCATATTATGATCTTATCATGATTTGTGGATTGTATGGTATTGTGAAGAAGACAGAGAAAAGGGTAGAATTAGACAGTGAAACAAATAAAGTTATTCATGTTGTTTGATAAACATAAAAAATGTAAATGTTAAGAAAAAAGACACAAAATGACATGAAGACAGTAATCAAGAATGTTAGAATATATTTTGCTGAGTTGTCCTGTCTACCTAAGTCTTCTATTCTTGTGTTTTCTGTGGTTGTGTGTCATATATGTCCAGTGCCAGGCACTAGCGGCAACAGTGCCACGCCTCTTCTTATTTGTGCTCTCTCCCGAAGAACCTCATACACTTTGTTGTCGCTATCAGAGTCAATAAGCTCTTGAACACCTCTATCATATTCACTGCACTATGGATCATCACTATCTTCAACTCTAGCCTGCCAGAATCAGATTCATGACGGTGCATAATCTGTAAATCTATGAGATGTTGGCGCTCTATAAAATTATAATGTATAGCCTCTGTCCATAAAGACCACCAATAATCATGGCCAGTGATATTCGCAAGTATGACGGATAGACTTTGCCAAGTGGGGGGGGGGGGGGGTGTCAAGATTTCAGAACATTGTTGCCAATCTACTCAGTCGCCTACACTCCTCGAAAAGGGAAGGAAAATAGAGAGCAACTACCAAGGATTTTGTGGTGGTGAAAAGTCTACATTCAAGCACTCATTTGAAATTGCATATGCCCAAATACATTATGTATCTTTGCTTTTCTGGACAAAGCTTGTGGCTTCAAAATATAAGAGGAAGGAAGGGGGGGGGGGGGGGGGGGCATCGTTTATTGTTTTAAATTTAGATCTTTTTATTAATCAAAACTCAATTTTCATTTCCAGAAATAATTTATTGAATGGATGTCCAGAAAAGATCTGCAAATCAATAATGGACTGTGGTGGATTTCTTGTCAAGGGCTCAAGACCCCCATCTGCGATGTCAGATCATCGACCAAACTCTTCACCAAGTAAACACCATGGATACCATGTTGTCTCCAGAACCTCATTTACAGATGAATCATTATTTGGGTAATTCCTCAAAATATCTCGCTGTATTTGTCTTGTGTTATAATATATATATAGGCCCCAATATATGACCTCGAGGTCAGGGCGGCACCTGAAGTGATTTTTTTGCTTTTGAGTTTAGGTTTTTGCTTTAGTATGTACATGAGTAACTGAAAATACAGTCATCCTGTATCATTGAAAAGTTTGTAGCTTCCTTGGTTGCCATAGAAACGGCCGCCATCTTGGATCTTGACTCAATTTTCAAAATTTATCTCCTCCCTCAGTTGTGAATAAAATCACTCATAACCTGTGCCGATCGTTTTTTCCATTAAATATCTAAAGAGTGACGTCAGGGTTTTTCAATATTTTAGATAGTTTTTTTTTAATGAATTTTTGAAAATACTAGAGTCAGGTCACCGGTACTCG
The DNA here is from genome assembly GCA_037039925.1 of Doris montereyensis. NCBI lineage: Eukaryota > Metazoa > Mollusca > Gastropoda > Nudibranchia > Dorididae > Doris > Doris montereyensis. The sequence goes on along the minus strand of JAXRKP010000106.1, from coordinate 243,126 downwards.
CACACACCCACATCTCGCACACTTCGTGCTTTGGCGTCGATTTTTACCGAAACTACACCGTTTCCCCGCCACCACGTATCGCACATGCGCAGTTATCCTTTCCTTCGTTTCCTACCTATTTTTGAGACGACACGTCCTTATCTGCTATATTTTTTACAAGAAAATCTTCAATCGAGAGGTAAGTAAGAACATCCGCCATTTTTATTTTTCGCTAACGGGACCTGGAACTTTACTTAGTGAGATGGAATTATGGGAATAATTCTATATTTAGTTTTTGTTGTTGAGAATGACTGGAAAATCCCTTCTATATTTAACTATGCCTTGGAATGCCACATGTTTGTAGCTATTATACTGTTTATGGGGCTGTGCGAGAGGGGGTCCGTTTTCGATAGGAGTGCCACTAGTCGCACAGCGCCCAACTCTCACTCATATTTGAGTAAATTGAGTAGTAAGGCATAATACGATGCTGACTACGGCTATTTTTTGTGGGTTTTTTAAACTACGTTTTGCTGGAGAGAGAAAAGAGAGTTCATATTTTAATTTTTGAGTAACAAAACTGATTAACAAATCTTTCACTTTCAGAAATGACTTCAAAATCAACTTCAAAATCTCGCCCAAAGAATTTAAAATATTCCGAGGCTGCCATGAAGGATGCATGCCAATCAGTGTTGGGGAGAATAAAGGGCTTCGAGAGGCAGCAAGGCTTTATGGTGTGCCTCCATCAACACTGAAAGATCGCCTCAAAGGGAAGAAGCCTTTCCATGAGGTGGAGAGGACTGTAATATTAGCCAGAGAGGAAGAACGGCTCGTAAAATGGATAAAGGAATGTGCCAGGAGGGGCTTTGGCCGCAGCATGGGCCACGTTCAACGAGCCGTTCAATCCATCCTCAACCAACGGAAGGCTGTTACTGTTTTTCGCAACAACCTGCCAGGAAGAAGTGGGTGACTCTCTTCCTCCGACGGCACACGGATGTCACCCTTAGGACTCCACAAGCACTTGGAACCCAGAGAGCTGCTGTCACAGAAGGCAAGTTGAGGGCCTGGTTCGAGACAGCACGAAGCGAAATTCAAGCTGCAGGTAGTGATGTCTTGGACCATCCCTCAAGAATCTTCAACTGTGACGAGACTGGGTTCCAGCTTGGTGGGGGTGGGTTCTCAAAAGTAATGGCCAACAAGGGTTACAAACATGTCTACCAAGTAACGACAGACACCCACACCCAAATCACTGTCCTGACCTGTGGGAGCGCCTCTGGGGAAGTCCACGACCCTCTCATCATATTCCCTGGCCAAAGGTTCTCATACGACCCTACGCAGGGCTTCCCAGAGGCGCACTTCGCCAAATCCCACAATAGATGGATCGACGGGGACATTTTCATGACATGGCTCGAGACTGCCTTCATCCCTGCCACCCAACACCTCCCCAGACCGATTATTTTATTTGCTGAGGGACACAAGACCCACCTGACTTTGACAGTAAGTGAGCTCTGCAGAGATCATGACATTATTTTGTATCTGCTTCCCAGCCACTCTAGTCATTTAGTTCAGCCTTTGGATTTGACAACTTTTAAAATTCTGAAACAGGTTTGGAGGGAGGAAGTTTTGAAATTCCAAGAAGAAAACAGTGATATAGTGGGGAAGAGTGGAATTTGCGGGGGGTTTTAAAAAAGGCTTGGGAACGTGGCATTACAAAGGATGCCTTGATCTCTGGCTTTAGAGCCGCTGGACTGTATCCCTGGAACCCTGACCACATAGACATGACCAAGTTGGGACCATCACAACTGTACACGACTGCGACTACTGCTACTGATACAGAGACAGTCAGTGTGACAATGACAGAGGGACCATCACAACTGTACACGACTGCGACTACTGATACAGAGACAGTCAGTGTGACAATGACAGAAGGACCATCACAACTGTACACGACTGCGACTACTGATACAGAGACAGTCAGTGTGACAATGACAGAGGGACCATCACAACTGTACACGACTGCGACTACTGATACAGAGACAGTCAGTGTGATAATGACAGAGGGACCATCACAACTGTACACGACTGCGACTACTGATACAGAGACAGTCAGTGTGACAGTGACAGAGACACTACCAACCACGGGACTGGTTTCAGGGACAACTGAGACCGACACTCTGATAGTAACTGCGACAGCAGACGAGACGACCGTGCATGAAGATCTCCCCGTCGATCCACCATCTCCCACAACCTACCCCTCTCCTCTACCTCCACTTTCCCCATTGCCATCATTGTCATGTGACACCCTGGAAATTATATACATGTACCATCACCCTCCGCATTATCATCTCATGTCATCTCTTCACCTGTCATCAATGTTACAGCATCCTCCACATCAACATCCCAAGTCCCATCATCATCATCTATTAATACATGTATTGTGAACCCTGTTGCTTCTTCTTCCTCTTCCTTGATTGACAATGTGACGACAAAAGAGTCTCTGGACAGACTGCTAGACTTGACTGCTAAAGCAGGACTTGACAAACTAGTTTACTACAGGACTCTTCACTCTTTAGGACTTGAGACGGACGACCCTGAGGAACGACTTTTTTGTCTTCTCTACTCAAGACTGACAAGACAGAGTGACATTAGTGCCAACTCAGGGTGTGTAGTAGAAGGACGGACGTTTGACAATTTATCCCTCCCATCATGTTGGACGAGAAAAAAGACAAACACAAATACAGCCCCCCAAAATGGTTAGTAGTAACGCTTTCAGACAGTATGTGGCAGACGTGGACACAAGGAAGAGGAAGATGGAAGAAGATAAAGAAACAAAGAAGAAGGAGAGGGAAGAGAAGAAGATAAGAACAGAGGAAGAAAAAGTGAGGAAAAGAGAAGAACAAGAAAGGAAAAAAAGAGAGAGCGAGAAGAAAAGAAGGCAGAAAAAGAAAAGTTGAAGAAGGCAAAAAAAAACAAAAAGACAAAGCCAAAGAGACAAATTGGCAATGACGATACAAGTGACAATGACAGTATTACTTCCTCTAAATGTGTAGACAACAACAGTGACATTGATATTGTACATTTAATAAATGAAAATGTATGTTTTATTTGTGTTGGTGAGAAAGACAGTGAATTATGTGAATGGATTGGCTGCGATTGTGGGAGGTGGTTTCACATAGGTTGTCTGAAGGATGCAAGTTTGCAAGGGTTGAGCATGAATGAGATTGAGAAAATAGCATATGTTTGTGAAGGTTGTAAAGTATTATCATAATTAAAATTATGACTTTTATATTCAACATTTGTTTCTCAGCTCTTCTGTTTTACACTACAGTGTGTGACTGCTTGTGCTGTCTGTGCAACATCATGTGTTTTAATTAAGGTGTGCGAGAGTGAGTGGGGGTGAGTTAGCCATTGTTAGCAATGAAACAACTCTCAAAGCTTTTAACTGAGCTAAATTGTATCAAAACTTTGGATTCGATCATAAATCGGGGTCATTTACAGTGCACTTTGAGACTGTGCGAGTGATGGAGCACATATTGTGCGACTTCAGGCAACTCTCAGTTTGCCGTGCGAGACGGGGGAACAATAATTGGTCGTGCGGAAGAGGGTCGTGTGCGAAACTCAATAACACAATGGGCTCGACACGCTACCTCTCGCTCAGGAAAAGATAACTCTTAAACATGGTAGCATCAAATTCAGGATCAAGCACAAAGAGCGTAAGTTACAAGAGTGACATGCCCCTTCCGGCCGTTAGTGTGCGAGTGCTGGCGACTTCACTCTATATATCGTGAATGTACAAAAACGGCATTTTTATTACAAAAAAAAAAAATTCTCTAAAAGTTAACAATATATTAAAAAACAACGATATCATTCTGTTAACATTGACAAGAGGAACCTGTGTGCCAAATATAATATAAATCGTTCGGTAAATGGCGGAGGAGATAGAATTTTAATGTGGAAAAACTACATTTCGAGAAAATGCAAATAAAAAAATCAACAGAAAATAACACAAAACAACCGCTTCAGACGGGTTTCCCTTGTAGCAGCCCCTTACTCTTTCAACAGTCTCTGGCATTGTTACTTATGTAAATAGGATTATAAATCTAGGTTTAGATGTGTACTGTTGTGAAAACAGACGTCGAAATGACCAGTTTTTTGTTTCTTTCCTCTATATCCTATGCTTGTGCGCATGTTCACATACACACTGACGTGCAACGCCTCTTATATCACACAGCGATGGGAGATGCGTATATCAGTGTCGGAAAAACGAGGTCAAATCGTGTGTTGCCACATTTGGTGATTAACAGCCAATATACAGGTTTTTACTGCCATTTTCTCAGTCAGTGTTAGGTAATTTACGTCAAAATTTTGATTGTATTTACCTACCCTTGCCTACAAAATATTTTGTAAAAAAATTATACGTCATATGGACATTTTTCTGCATGAACTTGTAGATAAATGATTGTTCTACCTGAATATGCAAAGAACAGAAAGTCAACCTTTCAGTTCAAAACTCGCTAGTCCAGGTGCCCCCCCCCCCCCCCCCTCCCCCATATCTCAGTATCCCAATTCAAGTAAAATATATGGATGGCGTCAAACTTTTGTATTTTTGTAGCATTGTCTTATTTATTGTTAGTAATATTAGTGATGTTGATATTTTCTGTTATCTGGTATGAAATTATGTGATGCATGTTCTATCATATGGATGGGAAACATTTCAGCGTTTGTAGAGGCATTAGCTCACAGCGATGTTACTATCCTTGTCCTGACCTAACACAGGTGTGGTACTGTGACCAGGGTTGCAAGTAGGTGCCATAAAATTCCTTCCTTCAAGGCAATTATGGCCATAGAGCCTGAGCTTATCCCCGTTTCTGCGTGAAGCAGAACAGATGATTATAATCATCACTTGGACAGGAGGCAAGTGTTTACTCCCAAGCTAGTGCTTGTACCCATTTGCACCCTGCGTTGAGTGGGGAAAATGTATGTCAAGTGTCTTTCCCAAGGAACACAACATCAGACCTTGCTTTGCTTGGATTCGAATGTGGGACCTCATGTTTCAAAGTCCAGCAGTCTAACCACTCAGCCACCGATGTCACTAGTTGGTACCATAAGGTGGTGATATTCTAAACGTTCTTGGCATAAATGGCCACAAACTGAAGACTTGATATGTATTTTTCTTTCTCTCTCCACCCTCTGTTTGCAATATTGCATTAATGGGATGGCCACAAACTTCTCATTTAAAAATTATATAATTCGTTGTCTCAGCTGAATTTTGTTTTTAAGTCTTTTGATTGTTTTGGCTAGATTGAATTTCACTTTGAAATATGCAGACCTTTGTTGGTAGATGATCACAATATACAATTTATAACTTTTTTCTTCTTTCTGAAACACATATGATAATTGATTTTCGCAACAGGATATACTGTTACAATCAGTGGTGAGAACTTGAAGGACAATCTGAAAAAATATTGGACATGGGGAATAATCAGTGACCCTAAGTGGATCTTTTGGCAACTCGGCAACGCTGTTTGTCAGATTTAAGTTTCCCTAACTGTTTCTCTCTCTCCATGACTCAATCTCTGTTCTTCTAAGTAATCTAAGTCTCTGTTTTTTCCATTTATCTCTTCCATTTTCTTTCAATTACTTTGTGTATCTCTCTGTCTCATCTGTCACCTCGCCATCGAATTTGGTTAAAGTAGGTTGTTGAGTATAGTATTTATAAGCCTAATGACGATTAACCAACAATAAACACATGCCAATAAAATTATAACCTACTTATTTGGCATCATTCTTTTTACCATTGACTGTGTATTTTCCTTTCTGTGTTTGCATTCCAGATCAGTGCATCCGTCAAAATTGAATGATCCTGTGAATAGTTTCAAAGCGCCATGGGAATATCCAAAGCCAGTAACCCCAGGAAATACGTATGCATCTGTAAGACATTACAAAGCAGTGATTGCAGCAAACAAAGAAAAGCCAAAAGCTCACCTTTGATGTGGTGTCCAACACCTGGATCATCAAAGTTTGTCGTTAGATCAAGCAAAGATGCAAAGTTTAATTCTAATGACAACAGCTGTCCCTGGAATACGAGATCACATTTCCGACATCTTAAACACACTCCTACTTTCGTTGATGAAAGTTTGTTTGGAAAGAAACTTGAACAACCGACATTTGAAGCTCCATGGAACAATTACAAGAAAGAGGACAACACAAAACTTTCTAAACCCTTTTGTGGGATGCATCTGAAATTCTCAGATTCAAGCTCATAATGGTGTAGAAATTGATCTTGAAGAGAGCCGGAGACCTTTGACGGCGTCAAGACGCCCTAAATCTGCCATAGGAGTCAGTAGAAAAAGTGACAAAAATTTTTGTAATTCAAAACCTGTCTGGAAACCTTAATTAGGCATGTAACAAATTGTTTTTATGGTGATGGATATTTTATTTTTGGTGTCTAGAAGTCATTTGGTTTTTTTTATTTATTTGAATGATTGTGGTATGTGCTTTTTATGTTTATTACAAATTTTCTAATTGAAAGAAAGCAACATATATATGTCGAAGACAAATGTTCCCAAAATTGTGTAGATATTTAGTAAAAGTATAAGAAGGGTCCCATCCCAAAACGTAATGTATCCAAATGTCTCAAAACAAAGAAAAGTTAAAATATGTGTTACTCATGTTCTTGATTTGTCAGGTGAACAACTGTTATCTTAATGACATAAAGTATGTTTAAAAGTGAGAATGACTTAAATCAGACATATGTACTTTTCTCAGAATCGAAGCTTTAATTTCACTTTTTTTCTCAAGATGCGACACATCCATCGTCTGGGTTCTTCACAAAACACCATATATCAAGAAAATATGAAAGTAACACTTCCTCAGATTTAAAAAGAAAAGGGAAAAGAAGAAAATAAACACTGAATTGATCATCAAATATGTTTTGGGTGCTAAAGAACACAGAAAAAAGAGAAACTTAAACAAAGAATCAAAGTGTTAAAAACAGCCAAGGATAAAGCCTGCCATTGAAAAAGCTTGCACATCCGAGCTGTGGGTATGGCTGGATGTTTGTCATTTGATGAGTTCTGATTGGCTGAGAATGCATGTATCATGTTTAGTGGGAAAACGATCATTTGCGTATGTCACAGTTTGTGACAAAACGTCGAATTGTCAAGCTGAAATGAACGGGGTATATTGCGTTTTTTACCGGTAGAGATTTCAAAATGACTTATTTTCAATTTTGATCTATATTGCGTTTTGTGACGGAATCCTTCCTATACATATGTATAAATAAGATGACTTGTGGCAAGATTTTTTAATATGTTTCTGATTAAGTTCATGTGATATTGCTCAAATTTCGTTTTTCCTTATTTAGTTATAAATGTATATATTTCACATGTGTTGCCATAATTGTGTTAAATTTGTTTTTTACAGCTGTCATGAAATGTTCTAAACTGGTTTTGTGATTGACATTAAATAAAGTTCCTTCAAGGCCCTTAAGGTCTATAGAGCCGAAGCTTATCCCGGTTTCTATAGCATGAAGCGGAACAGGTGACAATAATCACCTCCTGGCCAGGACTCGTCTGACGAGATTTTTACTCCTAAGTTCGTACTTGTACCCATTTGCACCTGGGTAGAGTGGGGAAAATGCGTGTTAAGTGTATTTCCCAAGGAACACTACATCAGACCTGGCTTTGCTAGAATTTGAATTCAGGACCTCATGGGCCCAAGTCTGGCAGCCTAACCGCTCGCCACCGACGCCACTTATTGATAATAAGTACATCTATTTTGAAATTTCTCTTCAATATACCACTGATATAATTTGTTTCGATTTCTTGTTTTATTACTATTTGTAATATTGCTTCCTGGTGCTGATGTGTTAATTTAGTAGAACAAGATTGATTCTAATTGAATGGTTCACCCTCAATACAGTGGAGCTCGGTTACAACAGGACTGACAGGTTATTGTGTACAACGCTAGACAGATAATGTTATCCATGACTCTAGTGTCAACTTTGATCAAAAACACTCCAGTGCTGACTGGTGTACATTCCAAAGACTAAAGCCGTTCCAGTCTACCTCACTGTATGCATTAACCCTGACAAAAGCAACATGATACGCCAGTTGATATCGCAAACACACACACACACACACACAGTCACAGGCAACTGTTAGCCTGATCGAATATCATAGCATTGCCATGTGACAGTAAGTACATGTAGACCCTAGGCCTAGATGATACAGGCTAGTAAAAATACTCATACAGTATGGCATGTGATGGACTCCATGTATAGGCACAATAATAATATTATGGTAGCCTATATGATGATGTACATGTATACATGTAGTATGTGCGTCTAGCCTATGGGGAGTATCACAGGAGAGCACCAATCCAACTCTTCCTTCTAATTATTATATATTTTTTATGTTAGAGCTTTTCACATAGATAAGATTCATTTTTTCCTTAGATAGACTGCAATTTCTGGCACAAAGTCCTGTATAGCCGTGTAGGGCATTGGCAGATGCCATTTGAAGCAAGCATATTTTAGATAGCTTCTGAAGATATTAAAATGGAGATTTTAAAAAGTCCTGTTGAAACCGAAATCCTATTGTAATGTATCCGATGCCATTGAAGGTGAGCTTCACCGTACACCAACAGATGAGATGAGTGGAAATTTCTCTACAGTTTTCTGTAAAGAAGATGTAATATTGTCAATTGCTCCAACTCCGTCTGTTTTTGTAGATAATTTGTCTTACCATTTTCGTTTTTCACAAATTGCAATTGAGTACAAAAGATATTTACACTCAAACTCAAACCTCGTTATGCGAAAACCTGGCGTTTTTAATCGACTGGGCACACATCACATGTGCAGTTTTAATATTTATTGCTTTCCGTCTCGCATTGGCCCTATCCATTGTACCGTTGGGTCTTCGTAGCGAGCAATGGTCAACCCACCTGCGTGCTCATTGTCTGAGTGTTAAAAGAATTTAATGGTTTCCAGATGTCTCTTTTTCTCGCATTCAATATTATGTAAAACTAAGGAGTCTTCTAAAACAAACGACCTAGTTGTGAATCTTTATCTTTGTCTAGCCATTGATCACCCCAATTTTTTGCCCTTCCCAAGTATCGGCCATGCAAATGGTAACACTAGTAACAGTCTAACCTTTTCACATGCAGTAGGCCTACATTGTTTTGTCAGTGATTTTTTTTTACCTTCTTGGTTAAGTCAAATATTGATTATCTCCCTAATTGAAATACTGAAATGGGCCATCCCCCTTACTATTACTATAACTATAACACCAAGTTACTTGAGATATTTTCATGCGCCACATGATTAGCAAGATTTCTACCCAGACATTCCGACGTCTTAAGTTACACTACAGAAAAGCTTGATAGTAATCTGTAAACTGTTACCCATGGCTTTTCTTTTATAATTTTGCCAAGTTCAGTAAGGATAATGAATAACTGTGGACTGTTTTGAAATAATAATACTATTAATACAAATTTGTAGTGCCAAAAGCTGACTGCTTTTTTGACAAAAGTTTGTTATCCAGTTTGGAAGGTGTGTGTGATATACATGTCATGTAGTGTGTTCTTTCAAATGCTGTCCATCTCAATTTACTTGCTGACCTGTTGTGAGATATACACTCTTCAACTACATGGTCATTACAATTTAAACGATCCTGTTCTTCTGACATTTGATATTTACATGCACCAGTTTCATGGTGGCTTGAATTATGATTCCATCTGTGTTAAAAATTGACATTCCACTATATTGTATCCATGTATTATGACATCTTTAACATTACGAGAGTGCGAGGCCCATGAGTGATTGACATAGTATGAATTATATTATATTATGTTAATTATTTTTTCTGTTGTGATTATGTATTGTCATATATGTCAGCTTTATGTCACCAAACACAATGTAATTTCCTGTTTAAGGATTAATCAATGTTATCTTATCTATCAGTGAAACAGCCTTCGGCTCCAGGTGGGTTGTTCAGTGAACATGTAATATTGACAGAGAAAGATTTCGGCTGCCAAGGTGCTTGAGATGGTTGTCTGTTTGAACATTTCTCCTAATGTCTATTATCTACAAACATAATAATTGAAAAGTCTAAATTACAAAACATTATAACATGCACATACTTCAGGGTAGAAATCACCAGTACATGTACATGCATGCAAGTTACAAGATCAAGAGAAACTTCTTTCCTCATACTATACTTGAACTTGGAGTGGATGTCTTTTATTCTTTTGTTTCGCTTGCAATGACGATGTATTCAGAAAAAATCATTTTCAATTTTTGTCATTATATTTATGTAGTAATACTAGTAAGTCAATAAAATAAAATTTATTTTCAATCCTGACCTGGGAGATGTTTTTGTTGCTCTTTCAGTATGTCAATCTGAGTACATTTAAATTTCAGGAACAAAACCAATCAATATTTGACAGCAATATGGTGTCATTGTCAATTCACTGTGTTACTACGGTTGCTGCAATTTAATGTAAATGTGGGATGAAATCACCTTCATGGACATCTGTATCTTGTAATATTGTCTTATTATGTTGTGTTTTAATCAGTTTGTGTCTCTCTTGCTTCAACTCTCTTTAAGCTCTTCTTCACCCGTCAGCGTCAAGACAACTTTTAAGAATCGATGTGAAATTTTCGTATACCAGCTGCAAGTGTGAGTCCTTTCCAAATGTCTACATGTCAACTTTTAATTTTAATCGAGTGAATGTCAAGGGAATTTGAAAACGTAATGACTGTCCATCGCAATATTCATTCAAATCAAGGCTTGTTTCTTTAATATATTAGGAAGTCGACCCCTTCATCCAGCCCAAGGTGCATTGAGGGGATGAGATGCAAAACCCACTATACACCACTTTAACTTTAAGTTTTACATACATGTATTGTGAGGCGGTTTTTTTTACCATCTCATAATTTGAATGAAGAGTCTTCTGATGATGAAATCCTTTTTGTTCAAAACTGGCTATATTCTATTATAATTTGGCCCTTAACATTGCGTATACTTTCAAAAAAGCTATATATCTGATATTATTTCTGGTCAAAGCTAGACACATGCTAGGAGAAACAATCAGGCAGAAGTATTTAGTCACATGAATGCTGTTTTTCAAAATGGCGATTGTAGGTAATGGAGAGAACAACAGTTTCACCATTGAAGTTTTAAACACCTTTGATGGCCTCAAGGACACTACCAAATTACCACAAGGCTAGAAAATGAAAGAAAGATCCATTAAGAAGGAAAAGAAGGAATCAGATAAAGGTCGCTCGTTACTCATTTTTAGACAATTTTATGATATGTCTGGCTTTGCACCAAAAGTGGTTATGAATAAACATGTATCTGGTTTTACATTTGGGTTCAATGGTGAATCAATGTTAATTTCATAAACAAAGAAATCAGATTTTCCAATTAATGCACCTAGCATATACAAGCATCAACAAATGTACAATGCAGTATCAAATTGATCTGGCTTAGGTTAGAAAACATTTATTTTCTCAATTCGTCTTTTTTGGATATAGTGGTATTTGTACCTCACCCTCATGTAATACATAAGCTTAGATGACAGCCAATTTAGATAAGGTTCTAGGAATTAAGTAGACCATGACATCATGCATTAAGTCAGCCCTTGCAATTGACAACATATAGATAGATGTCTCTTTCTTCCTGCAACACCATTTGTGATCTAAGCCGTATATATGAAGTCATGGTAGACTGCCTAGTTTGTTTCATTGACGTTGAAGTTTATCCTGTTTAACATAGGTTAATATCACAGGGTGAATTGAAAGTAAACTGATGATAATTGTAAAATAATGAAACAAAAAGAATAGGACCTCCATGTACAAACGTAGCAACAATATCCACCAACCACGTGCCCCAAAAAATAGCGTTCAGAGATATTCAAGTCACAAACAGAGCGCTGACATCGAGTCAACATCAGAAAAACAACAGCAATTATAAATTTTTAAAAACATAATTTGAGATTCAACAAGACTCCCTTAATGCATACAATTACAAGCATCATAGACATGGGCATACAAATATGGTGCAACATGCATTCAGTGAACACATGTTCTTTCGGATTCATATCTCCAACCAAATGGCATCCTCCAACCCCCCCACCCCCCTTCTTAACGCAAAATTAAACTCTCAGAACTATTTGTCTGACGATCAAGCAGTGCAAAGCGATCTATTCCCATCTATTGAGACTAAAACCCCCCACAGCAAACGACCGAAAATAGAAGAAGTACTGTTACTGACCCACGCCGCTGTGCAATGTCATCTCATCAATCTTTTGACATACTGCATTACCAATCTATTCACAATTCGCTGTTCGTCCCAAGTTTGTGTAATTAATTTTTTTTATATATATACCTTAGATCTACATTTCTCGTATGGAAATGGCGTACCCCTGAAGCCAAGAAAAATTCCATGAGGTCCTTAAATACCTGTAGTTTATTAAGTATAAATATAAGGGTAGTTTCCCTTGTCAACTAATGCGTTTACATGCTCCCTGAATCAGATTCTTTACCCGTTGGCCTGGTACGTTTGGCGAATGCATGTTGTAATATAGTTATACGTTTGTAAACTGAACACATTTCATAAATTTAAGACAAGAAATGCTCAGGTTATATTGCAAATATTTTATTTTGTTTACATGTAAATGGTTTAACAAATATCTTACAATAACTGTATTCACAAGGCCTTACATAGCATGGCCTAGTTTTCCCACCCATTGAACATAATAAAAATTCAACCTCACAACAAAAACAATTACATATTCACATGTATGTATGTTTACATGTAAGCAAAGCCTGACATTCAATACAATTATGTAAAGTATTGTAATATAAACCAGCCTGATGAAAATGCATGTATTACGTACTTATAGCATGGACTACATTTCAAAGAGATATTATCTACACTAGCATAATGTGTTGTACAAAGTATGGTGTACCTCAGCATTACTTGCTTTGTATATCATAACATTATAATAAATTACAACACAGTGTCACTTAGCTATACAGGTCGTTCATAGTTTTCACGTCATAGATCAACAAATAAAAATGCAAATTTCTGTTAAAATTAAGCACCCCAACCCCCATCTAATGGTGTCGATAGCCAAGTGGTTATGCTGCCAGACTGGAGTCCGAATCCTAGCAATAGCAAAGCTAAACCCAGCGTTGTTTTTCTTGAGAAAAGACACTAAATATGCATTTTCCCCACTCAACCCAGGTGTAAATGGGTACAGGCACTAGCTTGGCAGTGAAAAATCTGCGCCAGACTAACGTCATGTCCAGGAGGCGATTAACCTAACCTATTTCTCATTTTTAAATGATAAATTCCTGCTCTATGGGCCGTAAAGGCCTTGAGGGAACTTTACTTACTTACACCCCCAAATCGAAGACAAAAACACTACCAAAGTCTATAAATCCATTTCTTCTCCCGGCACTGGATCACCTCGACACCGCTTACTCTGCAATTTCTCGTCTGATTTCTGGAGTTATTTCATGATGATCATGGTATGTGATTAATTTCAGAATGTGAGACTTTTGCTCCTTTGTGAAGTCATGTTTGTAACGCTGCACCAAGGTTAGGAGGCACTGATGCCACAGGACAGGCATTAATTCATCCACCGTCTTGAAGCTGGCAAAATGGAGAGAAAGAAAAAAAAACAATACAAGATAATAACCCATCAGAACTTTCAACAATGGCAATGGACAAAGGATGCTTTGTTTGTTTGTTTTATTGAATTGTACCTCGGTCCACCATTGCGGTGACCTCAGGGTGAAGTAAGAGGAAACAGCAAGATGAAAGATAAGTGAAAGAAGGAAAGCAACAAAGAGTGAATGAAATCACACTGTAGAAATCTTATGAATAGAAGATGTGGACATCAAACATTCAACGCTTGGCATTTGAACACCCTCAACAAATAAAGTATAGACAAAATAACATGATATGTGCATGCCAAACTAGAAGCATGACACGACAAATATGTGAGCAAATCAACACCAAATCATAGTTCTGCCCCCTTCCCCCATAAAAGACAGATGACATAAGTAATGTAACATTTCTTTGGGGCTTCAGAGCTTATATTCTAACCATTCTAAGCCAGAGCTTATCACAGTGAAGTTTCCCCTACAGATAAAACAGTAGACCTGGCAAAACTAGGATTCAAACTCATGACCCTATTTTTTTAACTCTAACTGCCTATACCACCACAAGACCATTGATGCCATACATGGTCATGAAATGATTTGATTTATGAACAATCACAAAAAGAGAGCCATTCCCATAGTCGCTGTTGTCATCGACTGAACTGTTGCCAGATGTAGAGCATTGTTGACACAGTACATGCATGAGCAGTATTTATTTTTAAAGCCGAAACAGTAAAAATGAATGCATGACCAAAATATTTTTTAAAAGCTGGAATATGAGAAAACGCATGAAAATACACTGAAGTCTATCCTGCATTGACTTGAGTTGAAAATCAGATAGTCGTAGAGTTGTACAAGAAGGTAAGTCTCAATATTTAAAATATGGAATTCTTCATCTGCCCAAAATAATTATGTCCTTACAGAAATAACAGGCAATCTTGCTTTTATCACAAAGGAAAAAATAAAAGAATGCAAGAAAGTTTCATGTAAATCTTTGCTGAAAAAAAAAAACAAAGACAAAAGAATTGAAAATATCTGTGATTAAACTTTGTACGATCCGCTTCCAGACCTACTTTATAAAATGTTCAACGACTGCATCAATGGCTGACAATGGTAAGGAATATTTCTTATTTAAGATGACCCTCATAAAAATGCTGTTGGCTCCATTATATTCCATTCTTGAAATGAGGATGAGAGCAGCTGCAGAATAACCAACAGGAATAGAATTCTGCGCAACAACACTTGCCACAATAGTTGCCTCCCGCAGAGAGCAGTCACCAACCTGAGGATCAATAAGTTTTGATTTTTATTCTTGTGATTGCCAATGATAATAACGGCAATACATCATGAAAAGGAAGTAAAAAAGAGATGACCAATCAGTTTAAATTTTATGATTGCCAACGACAGAGTCAAAAAAGAAATCAAAACACTGCTAACACAAAAGTGTCCTTAGAATAAAATTTCATAACAACCTGGAATAAACTAGTTCATATGTCATATAATTACACTTTTTTTCTTTATTATTTTTAGATGGTGCATCTATGTTATTGTCATTTGGCACCTTTCACTAAATTTCTTGCATTCAAGGCCAGCATAAGGGAATGTCAAAATAAGGTTATATATGTGCATATAGACTCTACATGAACATGATCCAACACAGATTTGTGACACAGTCACAATGTGGAGACAATAGGATAGAAACACTTACCTCACACAAAGGTAGAACAATGCCTTCATAAAAGTCCCCTGGTTTATACATTGCTCTGTACAGGGCCTGGAAAAAGTAGAAAAATGAAAAACAGAGTGTGATGCATCATGGTCAAAGTTTAATAAAATTCAGATTCTTTGTGGTTTATCTTTTTGCTTTATAACATATTTTAATGGAGTACTCTAATCTGATTGATATATTATTCCAAAAGAAACATTTACAAACTGTTTCGATAGACTGATGCAAAAAACATTTTGGATATTTACAATAAATCAGACTGCATCAATCATCACTCAATATTAATATATTCTTAACACATTTAAAAAAAATTATTATCTTCAAATATTCATGGACATTTTTTAGTCCTTGAAAATGATTAATATCCAACCCAGACAGTTGTGAGTAAGATAAGTAGGTAACGGACCCTGAGATTACCGGTTTACTTCAGAGAAACAAACAAAACAAATCTTGCTCATGAAAATGTTTTTTCCCCATAACTGGCTGATGGATTCACTTGGCGTGTCATGCTTATTCACAACATGCAAACGAGATAATAGCAAAAATGAATATTTTAAACTTTCCAGAGTTCAAATTAGTAAGACTTTAACACTTTGATTGCCAAGCTCTATTAGGCCGTATGGAATCCCCATTGCCAAGGGTTTGGGAAGAAAATGGGCAAAACAGGGTCATGTTACAAAAAAAAATATCTCCATAAGTACACAAGCTAGGTGAGTGATATTTGGAGGATGGGTGGAATAATAAATGAGCTTTCAGTACGTACCATCAAATATGCAAATGAGGTTACGTGACCATGGCAGCCCTATTGGATTTATCGTGAATATGTAAATTTTGCCTGTTTTTTTTAAAAATATTTGCTTTGATCGAGCACTTCAGTGACACTTTATATGGTTTTTTTTAATGATAATGTTATGCAGACAACCCAAGTTGAAAAATAAAGCGTAATATATCAATTTTCAGGATACTTTCCATGAGTTCACAGGTTTTAACACATCATGAATAAGTTCTGTCACCAAATCAGGAAAAAGCAATTTGAAAAATGTTACTGGTTCAGTGTTTCGACATATGTCGAAGATGGCATCCTATCGGAAGAGTTCGACATATGTCAAAGTTGGCAATCAAAGTGTTAAGCAATGACCAGCAGTCCAACTTAAGCCATTTGATAAATAAACAAAAAGAGAAAAGTATGAATTTATAGTCCATTTCCCCGCATTAATGCAGATATACATCCCTAAGCAGACCACTTAATTCAAAATCCTACATTCCTTAAAGAGGATACAGTGCAGCTATGTGGTAGGCACCATCTGGGTTTCTTTTCACCATTTTCATTTGATAAACTTTCAATGATTCTCTCTATCTTTTCATGGCAACGTTTATTAACATTCAATTCAAACCAAAAGACAGTACAAAATTACTTTCAACTCATTGTGCTTCAATAGAAAGCCCAGGAAGAAAGTACAGTAGTTCACTGTATCCCCATGACCTACCTGAAAGAGATGGAAGTTTAACCTTTTATATTCTGCCATGTCGTCCCTGATGCGTGGAAGTAAGATCAAAGAGCAAAACCTGAAAAAGAAATAAAGGAAATGAAAAATAAAGAAGCCTGAAAATCGCAAGGTGTTATCTTCTTGGTGTATTACAGCATGGGGTGGCAATCTAAGAAAAACAATGAAAAGAGACTGCATCGTGTCGTGCGTGCCGGAGAAAGAACGTGTGGAGATGACTTTCTGAAAATCTCTCTCCTTCGCAAAGAAAGATGCTTAAAGAAAATTAACTCTATTTTGAAACACAGAGAGCATCCATTCCAGAAACAAAGTTCATTCTCATCCGGGTCAGGGAGGGTACTCTTGAAAAAATGTAACAAAGAGAAGTACCAAAGGTCATTTTTACCACATTCTTTAAGATTCCTTTCCAATTCACAATACAATATTTTGGAATTATGTTTTAGTAATCAAATTTTTACATAGCTATTCATCTGGTGAGTCAGGATATTCCTTAGAAAGCAACTAAAGTACTAGATAGATGTGTAGAGGAAGAGACAAAGATGGGGGGGGGGGTAGAAGAGAGAGAGAGAGTAACTACTACTACTTTTACTAAAACAATATGACAAAAACGATAATAATAGAAAAAGGCAAAAATCTTCATACCTGAGGGTAAACTTAATCAGCTAGTTTAAAAAATTACATTTCAATGTTCTAGGATGCATATTTATCAATGTTAATCATATTTGTTATTGGGATCCCTACCTATGGTTTTTCGAACTGGATGTCAATGTGCCACACTATTTGGCTCGTAGACAGAATAGCCACAATTGATAGTGGTGTGATGTGAGATTGAACATCAACTTTACCAGCATTCACTGTTCTCTAACACTGGCATGTTTTGCAACTTTTGTCTGTTTGTTTTATTAAATTCACCCTGTCCACCTACACGGCAATCTTAGGTTAAATTAAGAGGAAACAGCAGGATGAAAGAGAAAGTGAAAGAAGGAGGACCTACCAATAAGTCCCACCAACCATTTTCAACAAAGAAAAGTTACAATTTCAAGACAGTGTGGAAATGGAAAAATGATGACCAATATTGAAACTTACTCTTTAAACTGGTACTTGGGCAAGTTGGACACAAACATCCGAGTGGCTGCATACATAGAAGCCGCAGTCCATTTCTCAGGTCTGGTTAATTCTAACAACTGTCACACAAACAGAAAACAAGTTACATATGACCGCCAATCTCCAAGTGAAAATCAAAATTCAATATGTATTAGAGTTCACAAAGGTTTAACACTTGAAACCTAATTATCTCCCAAAAATGATACATTCGAACAAAGAGGCAGGTTCATAGCAGTTACTTATGAAAGCAGCAAACAGTAGTAAAATTCAAAGGTTTCCAAAATCATGACAAGTGTAATGTTGCATTATAAATTCTTAACAAAGTAGATGAAACATAATATATGTATGTGGATGCGTTATTCGTCTAGCTAATAATTTCACTCTAAATGTGAACGCTTACATGGATTTTCATTCCTTTTTCTTTATTAGCAACTATTTTGTTTTCCAATTCTCTCATTTCGTACCATTATCAAACACCGGACACACAGAAAGTATCTGCCAGTTCATTATGGTTCTTTTTAAATAAATAATTTGTACACAACATGACAACCATGTCAAGTGAATTAAAATACCTGTTGCCAGTTGGCAAAAGAAGGAGCGGCTTTAAAACCTTTCGGCAGTTTTCCACTGCGATAGTGTGACAATACTTCTCCAATTTTTAAAAAATGCTCTCTGACTGTTGGATCAAGAGCATCGTCAATAACACCCTCACTCATGACCTCTGTGCAAACAGAAAAACCGACACAAGTGAAAATTTTACCTTAAATATGATATAATTTAGCACCAAAATGGGATTTAAAAATAAAATAAAAAATACTTTCAAACTCAAATGTTCACCTGCTGTCTTGATTTAACATTCAGATCAAATCAATGTCAGGGAGGAGAAAATTTTTCTCAAATGGAGGTAAGATCAGTATATACACATGACAAATTAAAGAAATTTTGGCATCAAAATAAAGCTTTTTTTTTTAAAAACCCTGTTTTTAAGTCACCTGTCATTGCTGTTTTTTTTTCTCTGCCAGCTTTTCACTAATAATATCAGCTAAGGTCTTCCTCTCTTGACAGCAGGGTTCATGAACCGTTTTAGGTCTTCTTCATCTT
Source organism: Doris montereyensis (assembly GCA_037039925.1). Lineage (NCBI taxonomy): Eukaryota > Metazoa > Mollusca > Gastropoda > Nudibranchia > Dorididae > Doris > Doris montereyensis. The sequence continues at coordinate 224,039 of JAXRKP010000106.1, read as the reverse complement.
CGTCATTAATTTGCTGGAAGAAAAAAGTAAATAGATAAAATTGATAAAGAAAACAGTACAAAAAAATACTCTTACCAATGCTACAACCCCAGAAAGAAAACCAAAACAAATGAGCAAAATAAGTTATAAAAAATTTCAGTAGCTGTTCCATTCAAAGCATAGTTCTGATGTTTAAAAGATGATTTAAAAGAGCTGTGACTTACAAGAATATCTTTTTCCATGGCAGAGAAATGGTCAAAGACATGCTTGCCAGTATCTTCATCATCAGAATCACTATCACCCTTAGAACTTGGACCTAGATGAATTTTTTAGGCATCTGTTTGGGAGCCTTTGGCCGAGCACCTCTGTAAGTAAAAAGAAATCAGGAAACACCATTTAACATTATTTATGACAAAAAAGAGAACTGCTTTTATTCGAGTCTTTAAAAGTTATTAAATATTCAAAATAAACCATGATTACAAATTAAGGTAGCAGCCAAATCGCATTAGAGACAATCTTTTGTTTTCAAATACAGAGTAAAAATACGCCTTAAAAGTTGATGACGTTGGTTTCCATTGATGCCAATATGTTTTCACTGTCCCTACCCTATAAATGCAAAACCATTGCACTTATCAAACTGATATGCCTGAAACGGTATTCACACTCCCTTGGGAGAGTGCTGGAGGCTTGAACAAGAAATTTGAACTAAGTTTCCAGAAAATACCCCATGAATATTGAAAGACACAGCTTCCAATGTAAACCTGGTGCCTAAGTAAAACTGAAATTTATTACTTACAAAGTTGGTAAATAACAATCCTCAACCATTGGATGAGACTTTAAGATTATCACTAAAACAAACTGCATGCAAATTTTTCTGAATGAAAACTCAACATACCCAAATGTGTCATCTGCTTCTCTTTGAAGATCTTCTCCTTGCTTTCTAGCTTGCTTGAGGATTTTCTTTGACAGCTTTTGGTCAATAAACTGAGAGGGAAAAATATAACATCTTTTCAAATATGTCACAATTTTAAAGAGGGCACAATTATATAAAACTCAAAAAGATAATTCTGCACAAGCAGTACAAGGAATGCTTGCGATACCGATACCTTGATATACAGTAATCTCTGCCAAATTGCATGATTTGTCATCATTAGGACCCCCAACCCCTCTTTGTTTATATGTAGATTTTGGAATATTCAGGGGGGTCCCCCCCTGAAACCCCTTTTTTTCTCCACTGAGTTTTCTTGTTTCGGCTAGCGCATGTGTTGCCAGTTGGTCGGCAACATACATTTTCGATTGAGAAATTGTCATTTCTTTTGGTTGGGGTTGTCTATTCAGGGTTTGTAGAGTTCTTGAGTCTATTAAGCGGTTTTGAGTTTTCATTGAGACTTGCCGAGGCGTTGCTCAGGTCTATTTCCCAGTCCAATAGCCCAACCTTCACACCCTAGGGAGGCGCCCCTCAGTTTAAGAACCCTGCTTTAGGGGGACAGAATAATATTCAAATCATTTCTAGACTATTTAGAGCTAATAATAATTAAATTTAATTCTACCATGACCTTACCTCGTCATCCTCAGCCCTTCGTCTCTCTTTACTCTGTCTACCACTGGGTTGAGCTACTTGGATGTCAGCTATTTGTTCATGAAGACGCTTCCTTTCCACTTTCTTAATCTTTCCCATTTTCAGGCTGAGTAAAAAGAAATCATTTACAACTGCTGTAGACACTACAGCTTTAGAAAGGTTGGGAGGATAGGCCTACTAGATCTACGTGATGCTCTATTCACTAATGTACCATGCGGTGAATGGCAACATGTAAACACGATGTAAAAATTTGGATCGATAGTCGACAGTCATTTAGGCTATTTCGTTTTTCGTCAGGACCTTTCTTCTCGACTTCCGTTTTAGCAGCCAATCAAATCATCAGCAACACTGCCGGCTTGTCGTCGTGTACAGTGTACACACGTCGTCGGTCCAAGCCCTGCAAAGTACGGTGTTGGGTTCGATCGTGTCTACACATCTGCTTTCTTTGAGCCCTTACTCTTATTCGAGAGTGAATTTTAATTAAAACTGTTGTGCAGTCAAAGGTATTTGGCTTTGAATTTGCAGTTCATTTTTAGTTTTGGAATGTAAAAAAAGAAAACTTGATACTTTATTGCCTTTTACATTGTTTAGACACACGCCTCACTACACAGGGCTGCGGGCAAGAACAGATGAGATTTTACCCGGTCACTTTCACTTCCTTTGCTTTCTTGTCTTGCTTTTCTGTTGTAGAGGAGGGGGGTCGTGGACGGTGAAAGTGTGTGCCCGACTATGGGAGCCCTTCTAGTGTCGATAGTATGATTATGAGGTCTGGTCTGGTACTTAATACTTGGTGCCATGGCACTGTGGGTAGGTAACTCAGGTTACAATAACAGCCAGCATCAATGGGGAAATCATGGAGATGTTATTTTTGATTGATATACACAATGTTCACAGCTTGTAAAATTCTTTGCAACAGACAGAATTTTTCTCTTTAATTTTAGTAGATTGCTGTTACCAAAAATAAATAAATATCATATGGCAGGTTTCACAAAATGGTCCATCCCCATTTCCCTCTTTTGTCAAAATTTACATATGTTATATTTCTTACAAGTGTTATGAACCATGTTAAAAGTTTAGAACCTGAGGATTCCAGATATATGACTTTAAGAGATAGCAAAGGACTGTGAGGCGAGGAAATTAGCTTTTAAAAGTCATGTTTTTCAGTCAAGGGGCATAACTGAAAATTCTAGGTCCAATGCCAGTGATGTAATGTTACGCGAACTGCATGCGTCCGTCGACCGAGGTTTCCCTGGCGTTTATTTAGTGACGTAACGCATGAGCATCTGGTTTGGAGAGTTCCTGACTTTTACCTAGTTCTCAGATGTGGAGTCCACGGCCGGTGCCGTACCGTTGATCAGATGATTTGTGCGTTCTGGATCGTGTGGATGGATGAAAACCGTGCTTTTTTGTCCCGTTTTTTTTTTGTAAAATTCTGTGATTGTACGCCTTTATACTATCCTTATTACGTGTTACAGGTTTATCGTGTGTGCCATTCTGCTGAAACTAGCGGTAAACTTCACGAATTATATACGAGTGAGGATGCGATACAAGGCCAATATTTGCCAATAGAGAGAGGGAGGAGAGAAAAGAGATATGGAGAAAAGATAGATCAGCAACAAAACCTCACCGAAAAGAAAGCGCTTTGACGACAATGGTTCTTTTTCCCCTGTGTGTGTGTTCATTTGAAGACCACAGTTGTTACATAATAACGAAAATTTGAAACCTGCCTCACGTGATCACTGCAAAAGATTTTTTTAAATGAGAACTCGCCAAATTTTCTTTGACCAATTCTCTTTCACGTGGAATTAAAGAAAACAGAATAAAAGGTCGTTGACCTCACCTACCTTAAGCTGAAAAAGGACGTATTAAAAAGAGGGAAATGCCATCAGTCGCAATTGCTGACGTTCGCATCAAAAAATATTCACAAAACACACAAATTGAAAGTAAATTTCACAATATTATGTTTTTTATATCTGCGATGTCAAAGCTATACATAGACCAAATATTAAGAAGATTTATCAATTAGACTGAGAAAGATTAATTGAAGAGTTCAAGTTATCATTGGGTCCCATTTTTGTGAAACATGCCATATGACAACCAGATTGCTGAGATTGGAAAAGCAGGGTTCAGTTTCATAATAATAGCAAAGAGGCATACTATGAATTGTGTTCTGCCTTAACTGGAAACCAGTCTAACATGGAACTGGAAAGTAAAAGTCCCTTATTGATTTTACGCGTTCACAAAATTTATTTCAACACAGCAAGCTGTATCAAACCAGGATGTGTTTGATGCCAAAGAAGGAAGATGCTTTTCATCATTATGACAGATAGACTTTGCTACTATCTGTATTAGCCTAAGAAGAGCACCGGCCCTTTATTTAGGCGTGTTACCGTTGGCCCGGGAAGCGCTGGCCTTATATTAAGGGCTGCCGTCATTGGCACAGGAAGCGCAGGCCCTCTATCCTATATTAAGACTCAAAAGACATTGGCACTGGTGAAAGGATCCGCTCGGAAAACAATTAGTGTATGAGGCTGGGAACAATGAAATGATGCGCTTACACGAGAGCCAAAATGATACTCGATTCGGCATCTGTATTCGACAATACGTCCGAATAGCATTTTTTTCTCAGGTATTCGTCATAATGACAAATAGTCACTTGAAAGAATGAATCCCGACAAAGTATGTCGATTGAAGAGTGCTTGCCTGCTTGAAAGAAAAGGACAAATAAAGATGAAACGGTAAAAAGGATACGAGAGTGGCCCACCCACAATAAAATCGTTATCAACAAAAACAATCAAAATATCACACAAAAAGATTCTTCGGTCACAACTGTATGTGTAGTCCTATTCTTGCGCCTTTTCTTTTCATATGCACAATACTATTAGTATACGAGTAACTTGTAATATGAGTACATATTTATATGTTATTGTATTATAGTATGTAATATTATAACTATTGTACATAATATATGTATTGTGCAGTTTCCTCAGTCTAGAGAGGAACCTAAAATGGAAAATTATGGTCGCTCCTTCCGATTCCGTTTAGACAGGCTCAACTTTCTCTTCCATTTTATGTCATTTTTCTTTTCCTATATGAAAGACCATTAAAAATTAATATATGACCAAATGGAGATGATGGGATGGGATTTACAAGCACAGTATTTGTCATTGTTAACTTATGTTCCTTTTTCGTTTTTCATCTTCATTTCAGTAGAAGCATGAAGGGAAATCAAGGCATCTATGGCCTTCAGTGGGTCATGCGCATGACCCCAGAGAAACAAGACACATTGCTGAAAATGTCAATTCTAGCAGTGGCAGCCATTTTGGGTACGTGTTCAAAGACAATAAAAAAATTATTTCATCCAAAGAATCAATACCTTAAAACGCCTAAAGGATTTTCTCTTTTATAACAGACAAACTATGGGATCACTTGTTTCCTAATTTATGGGAAATTTTGTGTTTTCATGGGTAATTCAAGGATGGGGCAGGGGCTTTTTTTTCCTTCTGTTTTTCAAGTTCAACACACACAAACTGATTAATGTGGAAGAGTTAAAGAATTTGTTATATGTACGGCCTTTTTTATCAAATTTGTGATAATGTACATATCTTTACTCTGCACCTTTTACCTTCACAGCATTTTCAACTCGTTTATTTTCTGTCCTGCGGTTTGAAAGTGTCATTCATGAGTTTGATCCTTACTTCAACTACCGCACTACAAGATTTCTTGCTGAGGAAGGTTTTTACAATTTTCACAACTGGTTTGATGATCGTGCCTGGTACCCTTTGGGAAGAATTATTGGAGGAACTATATACCCAGGTATGCAAGCAGTTTCTTCTGTCATTTTCAATCAGAGACCTGAAAGATAAATAGGGAGAAGGGAGTATAAAGCTCCCCTTTTTTCTTAGCTACCTCAATGATAATGAGGCAACAGAAACTATCATTGGCTAGAAGTAGAGAAGATGGCGGCAACAGATCTTGTATTTTGAGAATAAATGATCACTGTCTTAAAATTTAGTAATGTCAGCATAGGAGCTTTTGCTGTGCCATAAATGTTGGTGAGTTTGATGGTGATACGTTTTTTTTAAAGAAATATATCCATTGTGAAGAGTGTAAACAAAAGCCAAATGATTGCATTTGCAGCAATTGTATCTCCCATGCTAACGATGCTGAGGAAAGGTGAAATGTTAGTAGCTTCTTCTTTGTGCTCCATTGCATTTTTATAACAAGCATGCCCGTAGACAATGATGGTTACCACATTCTTCTTTCTTTCCAATGATGAACTACACAATAGGTTATTGGATACAGGGTGACATCAAATACCGATACCGTATTCGATGCTTAGGTTATGTGGGCTTTTCATTGCATATCTAATGACCGGAAGTGATGGAATGAGTAACAGTAACAATAAAAAGTTTCGTGGATCGCAGACAAAACAGTCCTTTTCCAATCAATTAAAATACTGATTTGACCCAAGAATTTATTCGCTTAGAACCTATAGAAGCTATTTGAAATCTCCTGTGAAATATGGCAGTTGTGGGTGCAATTGTTCCTGAGATTAGTGCGGTTAAAGTTTGAGATGTACAGTTTTATATATAGATAATAATAATAGCGGACATTTATAATGCTCAGCGTTTCCCCGATTAAGGAGGTCTTGGCGCAAGAATCATCACTTCTGTTACCCCAGTGAAAATTTGCTCCTAATGCCTTCTTTCACCCTCACTGCGACACACTCGTTTTGATGTTTTGTCGTGTATTTTATTCCACAGGTTTGATGCTGACATCAGCGCTGATTTACCATGCGATGAATTTCCTCCATCTTACCATAGACGTGAGAAATGTGTGTGTGTTTCTGGCACCACTTTTCTCCAGCTTCACCACCATTGTCACCTTCTTCTTTACAAGGGAGCTGAAGGTACACCAACACATGCCATGGTTTAGTCAATAGTTTGATTAATAATTTATTTATTTTAATGTTATGAGGTTTATTTTAATTCATGTAATAGAAATGTATCTTTTTTAAAATTATTTTTTTACTTCTGAATTTCCAATTTTGTTGCAGGATACATCGGCTGGGTTGGTGGCAGCTGCCATGTTGTCTATTGTACCTGGTTACATCTCCCGTTCTGTGGCTGGCTCCTACGATAATGAAGGAATTGCCATTTTCTGCATGCTTCTGACCTACACGCTGTGGATCAAGTCTGTCAAGACTGGCTCCATCTTCTGGGGAGCTCTTTGCGCCCTCGCTTACTTTTACATGGTGAGTTTCAATTTAAATTTGTTTCTTGGTACATGATATTATTGTATAGTAAAGTAACTGTTCATTTGAAGGTAGTAGTAAAATAGTGACAAAGAATGCTATTTTGCGAAGTCAGTTATCCAGAATAGTCATAACAAATTTATGTATCAGTAATTGTTCATTGGGGGGGAAAATGTGGGGCGGGGGATGGTATCTTTTGCACAAGTTCAAGAAAGTAACGGTCATTAGCTTGTTAAAAGAAATCTTTCTTCCACTGGTTCATAAAACATCCATCCTTTCTTTATCTGTAATTGAACTAGGAGCAAATTGACACTCTTTGACAATTGTATCAGATTGCAAATGCCTTACTATCCTCTAGGTTTCATCTTGGGGAGGCTACGTTTTTCTCATCAATTTGATTCCACTTCATGTACTGATGCTCATGGTCACAGGCCGATTTTCACACCGCATTTACGTAGCTTATTCCACGGTAAGTAGATATTGTTTGATCTCCCTGGGTTTGTCTGAATTATTCTTTTATTTAACTCACTCACTACCGGCCCCTGGGCCAAGACCAAGCCACTCACTACCGGCTATTTTAGACAAATTGCAAAAAATCACACAGACCTGACCAGACATGTTACATGCATGAATGTACAGCAAAATAAAGCCATTTACAAGCACTTTGTAATACAAAAAGAATTTTGATTTATCTCTTATGGTTTATTTTTTGTGAGAATTCAAAAAAAGGTATATTCTACCTACACAAACTTTTTTTTTAAAAATCAAATTTCCCCACATCCTTTCACACAATATGTCCATAAGTGTCCATACAACCAATGATTTTGAGTGTCAGTACTGTTACTGTCGTTGTTGTCAGTGACTGGGTGTATGGGTGTGGTTGAAGTGGGAGGATTTAGATTTAGTGACTGGATTCTAGAATTGGACGATCTTGACGTAGATGCGTAGGTCTAGATCTACCGGTACCGGTCCCAGTAGGAGTTGAAGCCTGCGACGTTTTCTGTCACTGGGTGCCGTCTCATCGTCTGAGTCACACATAAGATCGTCCTTTCTCATGAAGAAAGTAGGGTCAGAAACACTATCATCCAGATCAGAATCAGCGATGTCTGATCTATCTTGCGTAAAAGGATCTAAAACTTCAAAAATGTTTCTTCTCGATGCGACTATTAGAAGCCATAGCTGACTGAAATGCGGCTGTCCATAACTTTGTTACTCGGCATCTGAAGATCTACTCCTCAATCAAGGGAAGTCACTATAAGTAATTCGACTTCTGTACTGAGAAAATAAATAAAGTGCAGTCCTGTGTGTAAAATACCAAGGCCGACTATGCGTCGGTTCATGTAGAAAAAAATTAAATACGAGGCCGACAGGGTGCGGTCTCGGGAGGGAGCGGCTTATGGCTTGAGGCCGACACATGTGCAGTCATGGTAGTGAATGAGCTAAACACAAACAAGTTTCTCCACTTTTTTTATTGATTTTAATTAATAGAGGAATGTTGTGTATCACTTTGTACATACCACCTTTTTTTTTATGAGAGAAAGAATATATCATCTCTGATTTTACTAGGTACATGATCTGCACCGATTATAATAATGCTAATGAATTTGTTAAGCATCTCTCTTCCAACGAAATGTTCCTTAGAGGTCAACAGTAAATTATTAATTAAACACAATTTTCAGATTACATAGAATGCATAGTAAGATAAGTATGGCGTTTAGCAGTTTGATTAAGAATCACATACCGTAAGACAATTATGGCTCATGCTAAAAAATAGGATTTTACATGAAACAATTCTTAAACTAAGACTGACAACGTGCTCTTATAAAAAGTCTGGTTTTAAGGGGTTTTAAAAAAATTTGAAATGAAGGGCTGCTTCTTGTGTTAAAGGAGATGTCATTCCATCAAGAAGGGTCAGCTTGACTGAACGTCTTTTCAATAAAAGACAATTTTTGTTGGCAGGGTGATTAATGGAATGTATGGGCAATAAATGGAAAAGAGTTAGAATTAGTTGAAAAAAATGGAAAAATTCAAAGTAGACATTTTGGCTATTACAGAAGCAAAGAAAAACGACAAAGAATAGAAAATGTAGGCCCAAAACGTATTTTAATCTTCTCAGGAGTAGATGTCAAAGCTAGAGCAGGAGTAGGTCTCCTATTGCATAAATGGCATGAAAAGCTACTTGAAAGCTGGAAATTTATAAGCCCACGGCTATGAGAGGTAAATATTAAACCAAAAGGAAGAGAAATTAAATTATTAATAGCTTATGGACCAAACAAAGACGCCACTAAAGAAGAAAAAGTTACCTTAGAAAACGATTTACAAATAGCTGCAGAGAATCTTAAACACAAAACAGGAACTAATGGTTTTAGGAGATCTAAACGCTAGAGTAGGCAACAATATAGAAACATCAGGAGGAGTAATAGGTAAAGAAGGAGGGACGGAGGGACAACAACTTCTCCCAATGGAGAAAGACTAATAGATTTTTGCCTTAAGAATAACATGAAAATAGCTAACACATTTTTTTCCTCATAAAGATATCCACAAATATACAAGAATAAATGAAGACAGGTGTGAAAAATCAATCATAGACTACATAATAGTTAGCAGCTCCCTTTTTTACAGTACATTGGATGCAAGAGTAAACAGAGGAGCAGAAATATTTAGTGCTCATCACCTAGTGATTGCCAAAATGAGATTACTGACTGAAGAAAACAAACAGAAAGTGAAAGAGAAGAAAGCTACTAAACTCAAAATAGAGGAACTCAATAAACCAATAGTAAAAGAGATATACCAAGCAAGGATAAAAGATTTATCAGTGAAATGCAGATGGATCTGAAGGATAGCACAATAGAAGAAAAGTGGCAATTGTATAAAGAAACACTCCTCAGTTGTGCTGAAGAGGTCTGTGTTAGGAAGCAAATTAAAGGAGATGGGAAAAGAACAGCATGGTGGAATGAGAATGTCAAAACTAAGATCAAAGAAAAGAAGGATGCCTGGAAGAAATACTTGCAAACAAAGAGACCAGAGGATAGGATAGATTACGTGAATAAAAGAACTATCGCCAAAGAGGAAGTTAGGAAAGCAAGACGGAACAATGGGAAGAATTGGGACAAATACTTCAAGAAACCTATCAAGGAAATCAAAAGCTGTTCTGCTGGGGGGGGGGGGGGGGCAATGAAGAGCATGAGGAAGACTAAAGCATGCCCAATACGACAAATTAAGAATGCCAAAGGAGAGATAATGAAAAATGACAGCCGAATCATGGAAGCGTGGAGAAAGTATTTTCAACAATTACATAATCCCTCCAGAACATATGAAACAAGGAGAAAAGATCAATTAGTAAGAGTAACAAGTAATCCAGAGGAGACAACTGAAGATGTAGATATATCAATGGAAGAAATCCAAACAGCTATAAGAAAAGTGAAATTAGGAAAAGCCCCAGGAGCAGATCAAGTTTATCTAGAAATGATTAAAAACCAAGGGAGAGAGGCAGACAAACTACTACATGCAATATGCCAATAAGCATGGAAGTCCAAACAGGTGCCCAACGACTGGAAAAAGGGAATGTTAGTACCAATACATAAGAAAGGATCAACTATGGAATGCTCAAACCATAGAGGGATATCACTACTTAGCGTTACTGGAAATGAGACTAAGGAAAACAGTTTAGGATCAGATTGAAGAGCATCAGAGTGGATTTAGACCAAGAAGAAGTGTACAAGACCACATACTTACAATTAGACAAATAATAGAAAAATTCCTTGAGATTGAGAGAAACATTGACTTGCACCTGTGTTTTAAAGATCAAGAAAAGGCGTTTGACACTGAGGAGGGATGAACTATGGCATTCCTTAAAAGAACACGGTGTAGGGCAAAATTTAATAGAAGCCATTAAAAGTATTTACACTAAACCAACATGTGCAGTGAAAGTAGCTGGAAATAGATCTGCAGAATTTGATTTAAGACAGGGTTGTATCCTAAGTCCTAATTTTGTTTATCACATTTATGGATTCAGTCACAAAGGCATCCTCAAAAATGAAGAAAATGAATGTAGGTATGTGGAAGCTCAAACAAGTAAATCTATCAATGCTTTCATTTGCCGATGATTGAGTTCTATTTGGAAAAACAGAAAGTGACCTTCAGTCGGATATCAACGTTATGAACAGTGAACTAAATAAAAGAGAAATGAGAGTAAATGCAAAGAAAACCAAAACAATGCTAGTAACTAGGGAAGCTAAAACACAAAATCTTAAATTGGGCAGGGAGAATTTAGAACAAGTTCACAGCTACAATTACCTAGGAGTAATGATTAACTCTGAGGGAAAACTAAGAGAAGAAATCAGCCAAAGAATCCAAAAGGCAAGTGCAATATATAACCATCTAGAAAAGGCATTTGTAGGTAAACGAGAATTGTCAAGAAAAACCAAAATGGCAGTATACAACAGTTTATTGTCCTACTCTCCTATATGGCAATGAAACCTGGACTTTAGACAGTAGAGAATACAGTAGAGTACTGGCAGCTGAAATGAAATATCTAAGAAGAGTAGTAGGGAAAACTAAAAGAGACAAAATCAGAAACACAACAATAAGAGATTAACCAAATCAGTATACAGTGCTAAAGACCAACAGGCAGACCTCGGAGAAAGTGGGAAGAAGATATAAAAGAGGCATTGATGAAGAATAGAAATTTAACATTTTTGGAAGCAAACAGAAAATGTCAGGACAGGGCATCCTGGAGAAAGATCTTCTCGGGCATCTGAAACCATACACCGAAAGGTAGAATGGGAACTGATAAAAAAAAGAAAGAAATGATGATTAAAGGGGAATTTGACGATCTTGACATTATTTACTATTACCTGACAAATACCACAGGCTAAATATTCAGAGTTTGGGGTTGACCGCACTCTATATGACTACAAGAGAATATATATATACCCCATTACCCGCGGCACACTGTACTTCCACATTTTGTTTCCATCTCCAGTAGCACTCATTGCTGGATCATCCTACCCTATAATATAAGGGGATGTCTTTACCTTAAAAAAAGCTTGAGTAAACATTTCCATTCCCCGTCACCATTCAAAGTTCACTCATCAAGCTTGTAAGCTTATCTTTTAACCACGGGACCGTCTATCTTCTTCTTCTTCCTCCAATGGGACTTGGATCACTTGAGCTTCAAGAGAACCCTGAACTGGCAACCATCTTACTTGCCTCGATTGACAAAGTCCAGTTACAGATGCCTGCAGCTCAAATTATATGGTGATTGGGGGATTCCATAGATATATTAGGTAAAGAAGAGCTGTTCTTCCAATGTCAAACCTTGCTTGGCCCCATCTCTAGGGCAGGTTTGCTATTGGTCGCCAGCTTAAAGATCCCAGTCATTTTTGGCTGGGCTCTCATGAACCTGTTTACCATCATTGTGGGGCAGGAGGGGCGTGTCAGCCCGGGAACAGGGCTGGCTATCATTCGCTCATTCAATGTGGTTATGTTGGGGTTGGGGTTTTTTTGTCTTTCTGATGCTATCTCTTCTTTTTCACTCCCCCTTGGCCTGTTAACCTACATTGAGAACAGTCAATCATCAATTTACATATGCGGAAACACAAGACCCTCTGTTATCTTATAAAGACAAACAGTGAGGCAAGGGGCATGTCGGAAGTGAAGGTAATGACACCTCGTGTCATTACCTTCACTTCTGTTATCTTATAATGATTTCATAATTCTATTTTCCTCCAAACAGGTGTATTGCTTGGGTACCATCCTGTCCATGCAGATCTCTTTTGTCGGCTTCCAGCCAGTCCAGTCTAGTGAGCACATGGCGGTGAGTTTGGGTTATTGTTGTTGTGATGACATCAATTTTTCTTAGAGGCACGGTGGATTGGCAGTGTTGTGAGTTTGTGATCAAGACAACGCTTGTTCCACTACATTGTACTCTTAGGAAAGGTATTTGACTCTGCTTTCCTCTTTCGGCTCCGATGTGAATAAGTATCCAGCTATAGATGGAGAAATATCTTGTCGTGTAAGTGTGAAGTGCCTAACAGTCTAGACTGCGTTACTGTATACTCCCCAGGGGATTGAGAAGGATCTTGAATGAAATGGTCTGCTGGGGGATAAATAATGATGTGCAGTCTGTGAGCTTGCTCTCGTACTGGGATACAGACTATTATGATGAGCTCTAACTCTATAGACCCTCCCTGAAGGAACTTCACTACCATTGCCTGGGGGAGGGGGGGGGGATTTGACGGGGAAATTGGTTTGCATGTGAAAAAGTGCCACAAAAAAATATTAGCTAAAATTTGTACCTGTTGAGAACCAGACCCAGTGTAAGCATTACAATTTGTCTCAGTTACATATAAATTAACAAATTATGTTATGTTTTATTTTATTTTTCTTAGACTTAGAGGCATAAGTGAACCACCAAATATATTATGATTTCTTTCGCATCCAGGCTCTCGGAGTGTTTGGTTTATGCCAGATCCATGCCTTCGTTGACTACTTGCGATTCAAGATGAGCAAGGATAACTTTAATGTGCTTTTCAGGAGTTTGGTTCTTCTGGTCGGCACAATTGTGTTTGCCGCAGCTGCTGTTGCTACTGCTCTAGGAAGTATCCTTTAAAACCTGTATTGTTCCATATAAGGTTTGATATGATTGAAGACTTGCTAACTTTAATGCGAATATGCCAACTTATAACTCACTTTGGGGGAGGAGGGGCACCTGGATTGTCGAATTTGGTACCAAAATGTTGATTTTCTGTTCTTTATATATTCGGGTAGAACAATCATTTATCTATAAGTTTGTGGCAGAAAAATTCCCATATGACGTATAATTTTTTTTGTTACTTAATATTTTGTAGGCGAGGGTAGATAAAAACAGTAAAAACAAATGACGCAAATTACCCTAACACTGACTGAGAAGATGGCACTGAAAACCTGTATTATGTATAACATTCCAGCTATCTCCGCACAACGCTACATCTAGTCTGTCAACACCCCCCCCCCCCCCTCCGACTAGACCTCGTGTTGAGTGATGTAAGAGGTGGGGATCATGTACAGGCTTGAATTGAAATATTCTTAAAGCATGCTGTGACTGTTATGTGTCTGAGGTATTGCATGTTCTATCCTTTTTACTATTGTGGTTCGCAGCACAGTCTCTTGTGTAGGAAAAACGCTGAAGGAAATATGTTGAATCATGTTCGTTAAATGTTCCTGACCTTAACTTTCTGTAGAAATCGCTCCCTGGACCGGCCGTTTTACTCCCTGCTCGACCCGTCTTATGCCAAGAACAACATCCCGATCATCGCCTCTGTCTCAGAACATCAGCCCACCACCTGGAGTTCCTTCTACTTTGACCTGCAGTTGCTTTTGTTTCTGTTCCCCGTGGGATTGTACTACTGTTTCATCAAACTGACGGGCGCTTCATTTTCATCATCATGTATGGTGTCACAAGCATTTACTTTGCTGTGAGTGAAATTAGTGTCAAGTTTGTACACATGCTGTGAGGATAAGCAGGAAAATTTTAATTTATAGAATACCATTGTGTCAGACTGTGAGCCACTTTCTTATCATGTTTTTCTTACAGCTGTTTCAACCTGGGTGCTCCTTCCTTCTTCTCCTTGCTTTTCTTTAATGTGGATACTATTACTTTCTTGATGTGGGTTAGAAAATGCTGGAACCCACCAGTACCTCCAACTATAGAGTGAGATGAGAATGTTGATTTAAGTAAATAGAATATATAAGGGAATTCACATGATATACTGGCTCATGGAGGTGATTTGGTCTACATTAGAAGTGATGGTAATTTTTTACACGTGTATCGTTACCATTCTGACGAGAAACAAATATACATGGTAAAGTAAATTTTGCAGGAGACTTCCAGGAAAATGGATTTTCTCAAATGTGAAAAGACTTGAAAAAAATGTTTTATGTGTTTTTGTCAACCCTCATAATTGATATGTACGCCTATACAAGATGATTGTTTGTCAATTTATGTAAAACAAGCGCAAACTTCGAAAATCTGATATTTCTGTTAAAATGATAGCAATTGATAGTCCTGTATCTTTTAGGAAGAGAACAAAATGGTCAAACTTTGACAGAGACAAAGAAAAGTCATAAGTAGTTGTGAAAGAAGGAACAGGCCCAGACTGGTTTGTCAAAGGACCAATTTTGACAGGTTGTTGGTAAAACGTTATCCACACACCTCTTCATGCTGTCGCCGCTATCATAATGTGAATTAAATTTAGATGTAACTCTCTTAACATGTCACTTTTAGAAAGTAGTCGATGAAGAGAGGCCAAGGTATGACTTCCTGTTGATCAGGGCTGGTATCCCCTGTTACTGTGTCACCAAATTGATCATCTACTTTAAAGGATGTTTATTTATCAATTTATTTGCTTATCTCCCAGGGTGTGATGGTGCGTCTGATGTTGGTCTTGGCTCCGGTCATGTGCGTGCTGGGTGGTATTGGAATGTCATCCGTGCTGACCACTTACATGAAGAACTTGGACAACCCCATGAAGAAAGAGAAGAAGACCAAAAAGATTGAATCCAATTATCCCCTGAAGAATGAGGTGAGTCCACTTGAATATATCTCGCCCTTGTCTGTTTTCATGGTCTCAACAAGATGACATCAACAAGTTTGTATTACATGTATATCAAATTTACTTGGAATTTATATTCCATGACAAAGATGTCAATTTTGTGTCACATTTGTTCTTCATACCAATAAGCGATACATGTCAATTTTATGTCAAGTTTGTTCTTCATCATACCAATACATGTCAATGGTGTCAACCTGTGACACTAACTAATGTTTCCCTATCCTGTGTCGCAATATTTCAGATTGCTAGTTGTGTGGTCATCCTGATGACGTCGTTCCTCATGTTCTACACTTACCACTGTACTTGGGTCACCTCGAAGCCTACTCCTCTCCATCCATCGTTCTTTCAGCCCGAGGTGGTGACGGCAGCAGGATTATTTTTGATGACTTTAGAGAGGCCTACTATTGGTTGAGACATAACACCCCTGAGGTGAGTGCCAATTTTTACAATCTGGCTACCTTTTTTGACACACCAGTTGCCTGATCACTTTTGTTGTTATGAATGGCATTTAGTGTTTTAGATAAATCTGATCTGTTGGTCAAAAGCTCATGTGGTGTTGCTTAGATGACAGATAGCTGACACAGTTGACTATTCCCTCAACGCAACGTGGCTTGTGTGACCCGTGGGTATTGAGCAGTTTAACAATTTCTTTCCATTATTGCTTATTTTTCTTTTGTTTTTTTTAATCATGAGATGAGTTTGGGGAAATGGGGGGGGGGGGGTTGCAGCTGATCTTATACTTGTATGGCATGTATTGACATGTTATTTGCCCTCTTACTCTAAAAAAAAAAAAAAAAAAGCAAAAAGATATTTCTTTTCATATTTTTTTATGCTGTACAAGTATGTGCAAGCCGGCCTCATATCAGCACACCTCTGAGTATGTGGTGGTATACGGTGCATACAGTAATTTGAAATCTTCACCAATTTAGCTGTACATATTGACATACCAGTACAGTTGTATGGTTCGAGAAAGAACATGTTATTAATTATCATCCATTGTGGCTGTAATTTTAATGAGTTGTGGCACTTGTAGCCTAATAATAAGACTACTACTGGGGTGAGATCCTGGGTTCAACACCCATAGGACAAGGTATAAAAGGGTACCAGTATCTGCTGGGGAGTACAAATCTCCAACAGACCAGAGTACTGTCCGGGAGGCGATGTATTATTTCTTGTTCCTCTTCATGCTATAGAAAACAGGATAAGTTCTGGCTATGTTGGTCATAAGGGCATTAAAGGAACCTTACTTTAACTCATTCAGCCTTGACGCTGAGTATAATACTCTATTGGTTGACCTACCATGAATATTATCCTAATATGACACAGATGTTTTTACCCATTTTTCTGTCACTTTCATTGGTCCATCCAAAGGAAACAATACTACTAATTGGATGAGCTTGTCATGTTTCTATAAATAATTTGGCCAAAAAAACTGCCATGTTTCAGTTTACACACCGATCAGTCAGTTAGTTTATGAAAAGCACTGGAGCAAGTTGTAAGCATTAATTCTAATATCATTGCTGAATCAGATGTTCCAGATGCATTATAAAAGTGACATACAATTAAACGATATAGATCTAGAATGACTTTTGAGACAGTTTCTAAACTTTTGTCACTCAGCTAGAATTTAGGTCTTATAATTTACTAGTGTGTTCTGTGGTGATTTATGGCATAATTCAATAACTCTTTATGTGTCTATGTCTGTCTGAACGTCTGAAGTATGAAAGTGATTCATTATTAGTTGGGGGAGGGGGGGGGGTGTTTACACAGTGTTTTTAGATTGGGTCAAAATCCCCAATATCAATCAGGACATTAGCCAGGGCTGGATGAGTTTAACCAAATTCATTGTCATCTGTAAATGTTCTTCTTTCTTCTGCTTTCCATAATGACGGATTTTATTTGTTGACTTTGTTCTTACTGCCAGGATGCCAAGGTGATGTCGTGGTGGGATTACGGATACCAGATAACTGCCATGGCCAACAGAACCATTTTAGTGGATAACAATACCTGGAACAACACTCATATATCCCGTGTGGGACAGGTAAGGACTTCTCTCTCTCTCTTTCTCTTCTCACTGTGTTGTCATCAGTTTAGCCATTCACAAGCTTTTTATTTTGGGATGTGTTTGGTGTTGTTTTAAAATATTTAATCTTTTTTTGTTGTAAAAGTAAAGATACCTTGATCTTGCTAGCTTTAGGCTTTGTTGTACAGCCTTGTTGCCTTTAAACTGTACAGCTTTGCTACCTTTAGGATGTATACCTTCGCTGCCATTAGACTAACAAGACACCAACAAAAATCGAAAGCAATGTAATTGTCCATTTATTTTTGTATTACAACACTGTTTGCTTTTGAATTGGCAGGTTTTATTTGGTTCAAATAACTCAAATAAATGCTAATTTTGAGACAAGTCAGACGGTCTATTTGTTACTGACATATTACTTTGGACTTTATTCTTTAGAGCTGCACAAATTATCTGCATTCTAAAGGTAAGATACAGTTTTTCAATCTTTCTTCTCTTTTTTTTTCTCAGGCGATGGCATCTCCAGAAGATAAGGCATATGAAATTATGCGAGAATTGGACGTAAATTATGTGCTCGTCATATTTGGGGGTCTGACAGGTTATTCATCAGATGGTAAGAATTCAGTCATCAATCACTTATGCTCAAAACTTTTTTAATTCACTCACTACCATTAGCGACACACATTTGGTCCTGTCAATAGACTGCTTGCTGCCAAACTTGGCACCAGTCGGTATTGACTTTGTATTTATCTTTTTTTACTAGTTCCCAGTGACTTTTGGTATCAGCATTTTTCATATGTGTAGTCGAATCATTTGTACGGAGATGTGACCTAAAAATTATTATTGGTTAGTTCGTCCTTTGTCAGTAGTACTACTAGTTGTCAATTATTTTGCCCGTGAAAACGAAAGTTTGCTTTGAACCCAAGATTCAACTTTAAATCTAACAGCAAATCTGCTTCTGAATCATCACCATATATATTAATCTTTATGATGATATATGCCTAAATCTACCAAAACAGTTTATGGAAGACCATTCCCTCAGAAAAAGTTTTTATTTTTCACAATTAAAAAAAAAATTCTTTTTTTTTCCAGAATAAACAAAATTTTACATGCAGGAATGACTAACACCTCAAATAGTACAAAAGCAGTGATTTTTAAAATAATATATCAAAATACGCGCCATTTCTAAAGCGTCTGAACTGGAAGTGGCCAGCAGTGAGTAAGTTAAGAAATAAATTAATTATTTTGATAGTCAGCACACACGCATGTCACTTCTGGCTTTATGTGTTGGATTTTATGCTGAGGGCATGGATTTTTTTATGTTTCTAGAATCAACAACATCATTTCTTGTCATAGTAACATCTCTAATAATTTATAATGGAGTGAATTTATTTATTATTATTTCTGAGAGCCCCTCCTTAAAAATACTAAACAATGAAACAAAATATTTTGTATTCTCTAACCTTGTAAGATAAACATTGATGAAAATTGAAATGTCACGCCTGTGTTTTCAATTCTTATCGTTGCCAGATATCAACAAGTTTCTGTGGATGGTGCGTATTGGTGGCAGCACAGATCGTGGCAGCCACATCAAGGAATGGGATTACTACACACCCCAAGGAGAATTCGGGTTGACAAGGAAGGCTCTCCTATTCTCCTCAACTGCCTTATGTACAAGATGTGTTATTATCGTTTTGGCTCTGTTTACACGGAGGGAGGTGAGTTATGCGCAATCCAGTGAAAAATTGTGGAGATAAATGATACTGTTTCACTCGTGTCAGATGCTGTCAGAAAAGAGTCTATTTTATCAATTTCTCTTTCTGTTGCCATGACACATGCAAACACATAAGATCTGACTTATGGTCTTCTATGTCAAAAACCCTGAAAGCGTCAGTTCAAATCTTCACCTAGCACTTTGATATTTTTATAAGTGTGAGAGGTTTTAATGTTCACTCTTATGAAGAACATAACTCATGGAAATGTATCTTAAGTTTAATAGAATGTAGAATCATTTCAGCCACACTTGATTTTTTTTTAAGTACGTCTTGAAATTATGTCACATTTGCTTTGTTCTCTTCTACTTTGAGTGTGGGCGGTTGGGCGTGTGTTTCTGGTTTTGGTCCTACTTCTTTCACTTATCTTCCATAGCTGTTTCTTCTCAGTTCACTCTGAGACCACTGCACATTTGTGGATGTGGTAAATTTCAATCAAACAAACTTCTATTCTAAACGGAAAGAAGAAAGGTAATCTTTCCACTGGTAGCCTGCGCCTAATCTCTCCACATTAAGATACGTTATTTTTTATCATTTCTCACCCATTGAACAACTCATCCGGCACATGGCTTAAAATTGTTTCTACAGCAATCAGAATAAGAATCGATATTAGTTCAAGGTACATGTATATTTAATCATGAGCCTCTCGAAATGGTGTACCATAGAAGAAATGGATAATGTATTTGACACAGAGGAAAATTAGAGTTAATTTTCATGATTTCTCTTCTTTTTTCTTTCCTTTATCGTCACAGGCAAACCCACCGGCTATGACAGGGTTCGCAACACTGAAATTGGCAACAAGGAGTTTAGCTTAGACGTGCTGGAGGAAGCCTACACCACAGAGCATTGGCTGGTCAGGATTTACAAAGTCAAGGATTTAGAAAACAGGGGCTTGTAATGTTGTGTGTCAATGAATCAATTCTATGTCCTGTGTAGGTTAATTGTAAACTGCAGAAGAATGTTTTCATATATCTGTTTAGAAAGTGTGTGTTGGAGAACAGGTGTTTGTTTATACATGACTGCTGATGTTTTTGTTTTTTTTAATATAGTAGGTATTATATTCTGTTATAAAATGTTGGACTTTGTCAAAGACATGGCATTGTTTTGTTACGGGATTTATTTGCTACCATTGTTTGGACAGGGAGGAGAGAACGTGAGGGGTTGTTTGTCTGAATCTTTTTTTTTTGGGGTGGGGGGGGGTGGGGGAGTGGTGCTCTATTATTTCTTCTCTTTCTTTTTTACCCCAGATTTAATCTGCAGCATGACTGATGTCATAACTCTAGACTGAATTATGGATACTACCTAAGGGATTATGGAAAATGGGGCAATTTTTTATTGACGGGCACGCGTTACTTTGTTGATTTGTTCATGTCATAGTTCATGTAAGAGTTCATAGCCTCTGCAAATCCTGTTTGCATACACCCTACTGCATTATTCATAAAACTAATAAACATTTTCGTTATGCCATATCATGCTCCATCTGTCTTTGTGAATTGATGCCGTAACTGAATGTCATCTACACTGTCTCATATATTTGTATTTAAATGTTATCCATGGGTAGTTGGCAGACAACCAATTCATCATGCTGTTTACCTTCAATTCACCCTGAGCTTACTGCATATGGAAGATGAGTAAGATTTTAATGAAACAAGCAAAATCCTTAATGAGGCAAATGACATTAATGGCTAGATTTGTTTGTTTCAATGAAATTTTCCCGTACACTGTATGCAGTGACCTCAGGGTGAATTAAGAGGAAACGGCAAGACAAACAGTGAAAAATTGAAAGACAAAAGCAGAACCTGCCAGTGGCGCCAGTAAAAAGACCAACGTATGGCTGGACAATGCTCCTCGGGTGATTTGAGACCAAAACCAATTCAAGAAGGCAGGTGATTTTGAGATTTTAGCGCACGGGGTGGTTGATATGGGAAGAGCAGATTTGGAATATAATTTTGAGCAACAGACTGCGTGGATTTGTAACATAAAAGACAAGTCTTGTAATCAATTCTTGCCTTTACTGACTGGAAGCCAGTGAAGAGCTTTGAGCAAATCTCTGAAGCTACTGTCGAATTTGGTTTTCCCAAGAACCAGCCCTGCCGCACAATTTTGTACCCTTTGGATTTTTTTTATCCTCCCATTTGTGAGACCCGCAAAAAGAGAGCTGCAATAGTCTATTCAGGAGAGAACTAATGATACAAGAAGCAACAAAGTGTGTGTTTTTTTGTATTGACCAGTGGTCATTACTTTACACTCCCTATTTTGGTACGATAGAGGTAACTTTGTGACCCCACATGTCAAAGAGAAAAAAAACAAACTATGTCTTAGTTTTATCTGTATATTGGAGGATAAAACAGACACCTCCTCGTGCAACTGCTAGTTCAGACCAAAAGAGAAGAACGCGCGTCAGAATGTCTAAAATCTCTCTTTACCATTGATGTCTGTTCTCACAGAGCTACATTTGACAGACTTGCGCTTTTTACACGTTTATCCGTCTTTTCACTTTTGACCCTGCAATAAAATTTCAACGCTATCGTCCGTCAAATCAGTGCGACGTGTCATCTCAAGGGCTTCCTGCCGGTACATCCGGTCTGGATGGCTGGTCTGGGCAAATCTTTAACTGACCATACTGAAGTAGGGAAGGGTCGTAGATAAATCTGATTACATATTTAAAATCAGCGACCAAAAATAAAGGTGACTCTAGAGCAGAATTTGCTTTTTCTCAATGATAAAGAAAATATTTTTGTTATTGTCTTCGATTAAATACATTTTAATGGTATGATAGTTAACTGCATGGTAGATTTTAAAATGAGTGTATAGTTCTCATTTGAAACAGCTGCAATAGACTACACATTTGTTAAAGAAGTCACAAACTCTACATCATGGACACTGGATTGTGATTTACTCATTAATGTTGTGTATAAAAGACTTGGACTATGACAAAACAAACAAATTGTATTGTAATAGACTAGCTGTCCAAACTTGGAAGGAAATCAATATTGAATGTATGATTTTTATTTTACACAAAAAAGATGCTATCTTGAACTTAACATGTTTATTGAATGTTTTATAGCAACCATAATATACTATTAGTAATTAGTATGAAATCAGGGGTTCCGCCTCTTTCGTTTGCAGTTTTATCTACTTTATCCTCATTTCCTCCTCATCCTCCTCATCATCATCATGTAATTGGTCTTTTTTTTTTTTCAATGGAGGGCGAAATCAAGTGAAGCAATGTGTTGAATGTCTTCAGTCTCATACGAATATATGACATACATTTTTCCACGTCTGCAAGTAGGCCTACTTGCGGTAGTAGATAATGATATTCTCCAACCAACAATAGATGGAAAAAATGGGATGGACCCAAAATCTTCTTCCTCTCTTTTCATTTCGTCGTTTTAGCCAAACCAATACCAGCAACCTTGCTTTGGCTTTTTACTTGACTACTCGGAAGAGCGATTCTTTTTATGTGTGAATGCATTTAGTTGTCCGTCATCGTGCGTCCTTTTGGTCTGAACGAGCAGTAAGGAGAATATAATTCAATGTATTAATCATCTTACCATTACATCTCTCCGTCTCTCTGTCTCTATCTATCTATCTTTCTTGCCCTCTCTCTGACTCTCAACTTTGCTTTTCCTCTCTCTCTCTCTCTCTCTCTCTCTCTCTCTCTGTCTCTCTCTCTCTCTCACTCTCTCTCTCTCTCTCTCTCTCTCTCTATATATATATATATATATATATATATATATATATATATATATGTATATATATGTATATATATATGTATATATATATATATATATACGTATATATATATATGTATATATATATATATATATATATATATACGTATATATATATATGTATATATATATATATATATATATAATTATATATATATATATATATATATATATATATGTCTATCTATCTACCGGGGGTACCTATCTCCATATCTCTTTCTTGCCCCCTCTCTCTCCCCCTCTCTGTGTCTCTTTCAGTCTCTCCCACCCTCTCTCTGGCTCACCTTTTCTCTTCCCCGTCTCTCTCATCTCTGTTTCCAGTCTTTCTCTGTTTCTCTCCCCCTGTATGTCTCTGCCTCTCTCTGATTATCTCTTTCTTCTCTCTCTCTCTCTCTCTCTCTATATATATATATATATATAGAGAGAGAGAGAGAGAGAGAGAGAGAGAGAGAGAGACAAAGAACAGAAGATGAGTAACCAAATCATACTTTCATTTTCTCGGGTGATGTGGCTGAACCGTAGAGTTGTTAGCTTGGATGACGTCACTATTTCAAGCCCCACGGCCGGCACATGTGAGTTGGTTTGTTTTCACAATGTTGTACTCTTTGGAATTGTATCACTGTAGTGATAGTACTGAAGGAAACAAAGAATGTCATTGTCATCAATCATCAATGGTTATTCAGACCTTAGTTTAAGTGGTTTTTGAGAGGGCGAAGCACAGCAGGTATCGGCTGGACCCATAGACGGTTGATAAGCAAAGCGCTATCGGATGATACAGAAATATACATAACTAGGAATAGACATGTCAAGCACCTTTGATAGAAATGGTACCATCAGTAGACACCAGCTCCTCAAAATAATCTCAAACATAATAGTATTATTAATACAACTTACTACAAGAAGATAAATTGCGCATAATTTGATACTTACTCAGCAACACTAACCTACAGATCAGCATGTTTGTCATTCAAACATTGGAACGTCACAAGGAGAAAGTCTAAGTCGTTTATTCATGTACTGTTCATTATTTACCTCGAATGTGCACTCAAAGGAATTATACAAAATACACAAACCATATTTCCAAACGAACTGGCATACACGCCGATGATGTAGCCTTTGTGCCCACTACCACCAGCTTTAGAGATGTAGATCTAAATGAAATAGAACATCATCTCGTGAAAGTTAATCTCATAGACACCAACAACACTGACTGAACACACGATCATCATCAAGAGAAATGATGATGAACACAGGTAGAAAGGTGAAAAAAGTAAGATCACTTCTGGGGGACAAAGAAGGGATATATATGCAGAAGAAAGCAACTCTCACGTGCAGTGCTATACAAACTAGCATCTGTTTGGATCAGAAGACAGAATCAAGCAAAACACTAGACTGAATATGTAATAATGTAGAGCGCTCGTGAAATTAATTCTTCTTTATAACAAAAGTCTGGAACATGAGCACTCACCAAAGATGATGAATAAAGATTAGACACTTTCCACAGAAAACAATTCGAACTATTTTGTACATACGATATCAAACAAATATATAAGAATATGAATGGAACATCTTCATCGCAGTGTTGCAGAACAGATGTCGATTATTCGGACACATCCTCAGGCAAGATAAAAAACACGCCAAGTAACAAATCCATGATTAACTACTTTAAAGAGCAAACTACAAAGAGACTAGATAGATCAAAAACAACACTTGTGATAACCCTCAAACAAAAATCTCAAAAAGAGTGAAACTGCAATTCAAGGCACTATAAGACCTCGAAGATATAAGCAACATTGCACAAAACAGACAGGAATAGAGGCACATCTGCAACAATATACAAATACAACTAAAGGGTAAAGATATACTAAGCCCCGTTTGAAGACAACAAATGAAAAATAAAATCCGAGCAGGCCTTAATTACAAACGAAATAGAGACTTGACGAACAGACAAGTTAACCTGTTCGATGGCAGCGAGATTGAAATGTCGCATGCTGCATTCTATTTTTATCCTTCAAGACGAACGAGACTGGTATTCACACATGGCGTCGCTGGCTGACAATGACGTCACCGGGCTTAGCGGGGTAATTTTTCATTGCAGTACCAATATCTTTTTAACGTTTGATCAGACAAAAGATCTGATTTCATTTTTGAAACGAGCGACCACAATTTTAGGCACTATTCGAGCAGAATTCATATTTTTTCAATAATAAAATATTAATAATATAAGTAATTATGATGAAGGCAACAAATAGCGGGCGTGGTATATTCATAGTTTTGTATCCTTCAACTGTCTTCATTTTGAAGACAACAGTCGGACGGGCTTAGGGCAGAATTATACTAAGACCGTCTCACAGCGTAAAACAGCCGGATTCCAAGGAAAACGTAATGCAGTGAGTTACGCATTAAGAATTTAACGGGCAAGATACTTATACTACCCCGTCAACCGTTTAACATTACGCCTCAGACGGGCAGCAATGCATCGTGTCACATTTTCATCCGTCTGTAAGGAACAGGATGGGCTTGGTGCGATGACTCATGACCGGAAAAATCAGCAGGGATGTTTTTTTTATCAAAAATTTAAAACAAAAATATTGCTTTACATCACTTTTATGATGTCAGAAATGAAATCAGCATATTGAAAAACCTGTAAACCCGTGAAAATCTGCATCTATAGAGTGACTATTTGTTGATTTTGATGTTAAATTTTTAAATTTTGTTTTGGCGGGAGTTTTGCAAGCGCCCCTTTCACTCCAACGATGATACTATTGACCAAGTCTGCTCTCTATAGAGGCCTACTAAACTCGCAATCTTATTTCCTTCGGTTTGTGCTTTTTTTGATAATGTTTACCACTTCTTTAAATGACGATGATCTTATTGTGGCAGTCCAAACAAGGCCTTCTATTTTTGCCAAGGGGGACAGAAACCACAGCAACAGAGATTACGCGATGAAACTATGGAATGAGATTGTTAATAGGATGTACAGATATGCTGCGATATATATGTGTTCGTCTTCTTCTATTTTTACACCATAGCCACAACGCTAATTTCTGCTTCCCAGTCAGCGTCATTTCCAAGAAAGAAAGAAATTTACAATGGTCTGTGTATCAAGTGGATACATTCAGACGGCGAAAGCCGGGGTTAATATAATTAGATGTTCACGGCGTAAAAAATACGGCGGCAACGGACGGGCTTAGTATAATTCTGGCCTTGTATATCTTTAGCCTAACAGGTGGCCCAGGCGGAAAAGTCGGATGACTCTTCAGCGGAAGGGAAGTTCATAGTGAATAGCTTAGGACCAATCGATCACGCCACCAGCTACAAACATATTATTAATTTAATTTCTCTTCATTTTCGCTTGATATTTACCTCTAATAGCTGTGGATTTAAACATTGTTTCTGATACCCGGTAGCGTTTCATGCCTTTTATGCATTAGGAGGCCTACTCCTGCTCTAGCTGTATCCTTTACATCGACTCTAAGAATTTGAAAGTATGATTTGGTCCTACATTTTCTATTTCTTGTCATTTTTCTTCGTTTCTGTGATAGCCAAAATATCTACATGTACTTTAATTTTGTCTCCAATTCTTCAGCTAATTTTCTTTTCTATTCATTGCTCTTACGTTCCATGTTGCAAAATTCAAAGTCCGTGATTGTTTCCAGTGGCGTCTTCCCAAGGTCAATCCGGATATCATATCTTCGTTTCTCGGGATCAGTTGGTTTGGGTAAGCAGGATCAAGTGATTGTACCCTTGGTAGTTGGTGGGGCTGTCACATTGGGACCCTCTACCATGCCTTTTTGTGACTTTATGTTAGGGTTAACTCCATTAGCCTTTGGTCAGCCAAGACACGCCTGCCAGGCAGTAGGTTGTGATTTTCTTTCTTTCCGCGAGGTTAACTCCTTTAGCCTTTGGTCAATCGATATCCGCCTGCAAGGCATCAGGAGATCCATTGAGGGCAGGGCTACTTAGTCCTCGTACATGTGTAAGCAACTGCCCGCTGCCCGGTGAGGGAAACCCGAGGTTTAAAAAAAACAACTTGATTTCATTTAACAACATCCACAACTAAGGTGATCTCGGGGTTTTTTTTTTTTTGGTAGGGTTTTAATTTTGCCCAGACTGTCACGTAAACAGCCAAGTGATCTTTAACGTGTACAGAATGTTGTGATTTGCACATGATACCTCCTTTTTATCGTCCGTCTCTGATGGGACTAGGTGTCGATCTACATACTTAGACCAAGGGGAGGGGGTGGGTAGGTAAGTTTTACTCGAAAAAATCGAGAAACTCTTGCAACCGTTGGCGGGGTTTAGACCCACGATCTATTGGTTGAGAGGCCGACGCCTTTCCTCCGACTAATGAATCCCTCGGGAAATCTAACAGAAGAAATCAGCCAGAGAATTCAAAAAGGCAATGACAATGCATAACCATATAGGAGAGGCAAAAAGCAAAATGACATTACTGACAATTTTATCGTCCGACTCTCATTTGTGGCGGTGAAGTCTAAAACTAAGATAGAAATAAATCAACTCAAATGCTTTGAGTAAACTCTGGACGGTAGAATGGGAACCCATAAAGAGAGACAAAGTGTGTATATGGACGACATTTTAACTGTAGTGTGTGTGTATGGACGACATTTTAATTATAGTATGTGTGTATGAACCACATTTCAATTGTAGTATATGTGTATATAAACGACAGTTTATTTGTAGTTTGTGTGTGTATGAACCACATCTTAATTGTAGTGTGTGTGTATGAACCACATCTTAATTGTAGTCTGTGTGTATGAACCACATCTTAATTGTAGTGTGTGTGTATGAACGACATTTTAATTGTAGTGTGTGTGTATGAACGACATTTTAATTGTAGTCTGTGTGTATGAACCACATTTTAATTGTAGTGTGTGTGTATGAACGACATTTTAATTGTAGTATTTTAATTGTAGTGTGTATGAACGACATTTTAATTGTAGTGTGTGTGTATGAACGACATTTTAATTGTAGTGTGTGTGAACGACATTTTAATTGTAGTGTGTGTGTATGAACACATTTTAATTGTAGTGTGTGTGTATGAACGACATTTTAATTGTAGTGTGTGTGTATGAACGACATTTTAATTGTAGTGTGTGTATGAACCACATTTTAATTGTGTGTATGAACGACATTTTAATTGTAGTGTGTGTGTATGAACCACATTTTAATTGTAGTGTGTATGAACCACATTTTAATTGTGTATGTGTATGAACGACATTTTAATTGTAGTATGTGTGTATGAACCACATTTTAATTGTAGTGTGTGTGTATGAACCACATTTTAATTGTAGTGTGTGTGTATGAACGACATTTTAATTGTAGTGTGTGTGTATGAACGACATTTTAATTGTAGTGTGTGTGTATGAACGACATTTTAATTGTAGTGTGTGTATGAACGACATTTTAATTGTAGTGTGTGTGTATGAACGACATTTTAATTGTAGTGTGTGTGTATGAACGACATTTTAATTGTAGTTTAATTGTAGTGTGTATGAACGGCATTTTAATTGTAGTGTGTGTGTATGAACGACATTTTAATTGTAGTGTGTGTATGAACGACATTTTAATTGTAGTGTGTGTGTATGAACGGCATTTTAATTGTGTGTATGAACGACATTTTAATTGTAGTGTGTATGAACGACATTTTAATTGTCGTATGTGTATATGAACGACATTTTAATTGTAGTGTGTGTGTATGAACGACATTTTAATTGTAGTGTGTGTGTATGAACCACATCTTAATTGTAGTGTGTGTGTATGAACGACATTTTAATTGTAGTATGTGTGTATGAACCACATCTTAATTGTAGTGTGTGTGTATGAACCACATCTTAATTGTATGTGTGTGTATGAACGGCATTTTAATTGTAGTGTGTGTATGAACGGCATTTTAATTGTAGTGTGTGTGTATGAACCACATCTTAATTGTAGTGTGTGTGTATGAACGGCATTTTAATTGTAGTGTGTGTGTATGAACCACATCTTAATTGTAGTGTGTGTGTATGAACCACATTTTAATTGCCGTATGTGTGAATGAACGACATTTTAATTGTAGTGGTATATGTGAGTGAACAACATTTTAATTGTAGTAGTATATGTGCGTGAACAACATTTTAATTGTAGTAGTATATGTGCGTGAACAACATTTTAATTGTAGTAGTATATGTGTGTGAACAACATTTTAATTGTAGTAGTATATGTGCGTGAACAACATTTTAATTGTAGTGTGTGTGCGTATGAACAACAGTTTATTGTAGGGCATGCATGAGTGACATTTTAATCGTAGTATTTGTGTATGAACGACAGTTTCTTGTAGTGTGTTTATATGAACGACAGCTTATTGTAGTATGTATGTATGAACGACAGTTTGTGGTAGTGTATGTATGAAAGACATTCTAATTGTAGTATGTATGTATGAACGACAATTTGTTATAGTACCAGTATGTGTACGGCCGAAAGTTTATATTTTAATATGTGTGTATGAATGACAATTTATTGTAGTACGTGTGTATGAATGGGAGTTTATTGTTCTTTGTGTGTATGCATGGCAGTTTATTGTAGTGTACTCATGTATGAATGGCAGTTTATTGTAGTGTACTCATGTATGAATGGCAGTTTATTGTAGTGTACTCATGTATGAATGGCAGTTTATTGTAGTGTACTCATGTATGAATGGCAGTTTATTGTAGTGTACCGGTATGTTGTTGGCATTTTTTGTAGTGTACCGGTGTGTTGTGAATGGCATTTTTTGTAGTGTACTGGCGTGTTGTGAATGGCATTCTTTGTAGTGTGCTGGTGTGTTGTGAATGGCATTTTCGTAGTGTACAGGTGTTATGAATGGTAATTTTTTGTAGTGTACTGGTGTTATGAATGACATTTTTTGTAGTGTACTGGTGTTATGAATGGCATTTTTTGTAGTGTACTGGTGTTATGAATGGTAATTTTTTGTAGTGTACTGGTGTTATGAATGGCATTTTTTTGTAGTGTACTGGTGTTATGAATGGCATTTTTTGTAGTGTACCGGTGTTATGAATGGCATTTTTTGTAGTGTACTGGTGTTATGAATGGCATTTTTGTAGTGTACTGGTGTTATGAATGGCATTTTTTGTAGTGTACATGTGTGTTGTGAATGGCATTTTTTGTAGTGTACATGTGTGTTGTGAATGGCATTTTTTGTAGTGTACCGGTGTTATGAATAGCATTTTTGTAGTGTACATGTGTGTTGTGAATGGCATTTTTTGTAGTGTACATGTGTGTTGTGAATGGCATTTTTGTAGTGTACCGGTGTTATGAATGGCATTTTTTGTAGTGTAATCGGTGTTATGAATGGCATTTTTTGTATGTTATGAATAGCATTTTTGTAGTGTACCAGTGTTATGAATAGCATTTTTTGTAGTGTACTGGTGTGTTGTGAATGTCATTTTTTGTAGTTTACTGATATGTTGCAAATGGCAGTTTTTGTTGTGTACAAATATGTTGTGAATGGCATTTTTTTGTAGTTTACTGATATGTTGTGGATGGCATTTTTTGTAGTGTACTGATATGTTGTGAATGGCATTTTTGTAGAGTACTGATATGTTGTGAATGGCAGTTTTTGTAGTGTACTGATATGTTGTGAATGGCATTGTTTGTAGTGTACTGATATGTTGTGAATGGCAGTTTTTGTAGTGTACCAGTATGTTGTGAATGGCGGTTTTTGTAGTGTACCAGTATGTTGTGAATGGCAGTTTTTGTAGTGTACCAGTGTGTTGTGAATGGCATTTTTTGCAGTATGTTATAAAGAGCAGTTTTTGTAGTGTACCGATATGTTATAGTTATTCTTTTTGGTAGTGTATTGGTATGTTATGAATGACTGTTTTGTTGTGCAAAAGTACCGGTATGTTATGAATGGCATTTGTTTTGGAGTGTATCGGTATGTTATAAATGGCAGTTTATTGTAGTTTGTACACGAATGGCAGTTTATTGTAGTGTATACATGAATGGCAGTTTTTAACAATGTTTGTATGAATGTCCGTTTATTATAGTACATGTATGTGTGTATGAATGGCAGATTATGGTGTTGTGTATGTCTGCATCATAGTTTATGGTAGCGTATTATGGATGATGCTAATGATTTTTTTGGGATGTGTGTGAATGACAGATTCTTGTAGTGTGTATTCGTGAACAGTAGTTTTATGTTTTATGTTGAATGACACATCTTATTGTATATCATACACTTGTATGTTGACATTATTGATCATATATGTTGATATTATTGAATATCATATATGTTGACATTATTATAAATGTTGTCATTTTTGTATATCATATCAAATATGTTGACATGTATATGTTGGCATTATTGTATATCATATATGTTGATATTATTTAATACATGTATCTTAAAACAATGACATGACATTGACACATAACTTTATTTTGTAAATAATTTCTTGCAAAACCAATGAGGGTAAGCAGGTAGAGAAACAAACACAGAACACACAAATTTTATTTCATAGTCTGTTTTAATAATTTACAATTGTAACACATAATATCGCAAATTAAGGCACTTTTTAATCATTGAAATAAATTCATGTCAATAAATTATTTATCATCATAACGCAATATAACAAGACAAGTAAAAACGTATAGATATATATATATAGCACACTCTAAGAGATCAGTCTGCAAGCAAAGAGGAATTTCTCTATTATGGAGTTGTCCAAAGTGCAGTTTACTTTCAGTAAATTATAATTTATATCACATTGCGTAAATCATTGGGATTAAAAAAGCGGATACTTTTCAATAATTGTGATAGTAATACAATTGTAATGGTATTCAATGTATTCAGTCCTATACTACACAATCAGCCATGTATGATCCTCTGTCACAAATCAGTCATGGACTTCACAAGAAGACCTCACTGTTGACTTGAGAATAATTAAAAAGAGTTTTCCATTTTCAGCAGTTCTAGGTTTAAAGTGAATGTTGAGAGAATTGAATGAATGAATGAATGAATGACAATTGCACACTGTTATTATGGGTAATTATACCACAGAAATAGAAACAGATGAAATAAATGTTTTAATAGAATAAATATATCTACATCACATTTTTAAAAAAATGTTTTCTTGAAACTGGGCACTCCAGCTATATATTAATAACTATGGCTTCAACTATATATGAGCGTAACAGCAGAGGCAGATTTCTACAAATATATACCCTCACGGCCTTCATTGTGATCAATAAGAATACTTCAATGCATACTTAACTCTAATAAATAATGTAAAGTAAAAAATAAAGTTCCTTCGAGGCCATTACGGCCAACAGAGCTGGAGCTTGTCCCGGTTTCTATAACGTGATGCGGAACAGGTGATGATAATCACCTCCAGGGTAAGACATTAGTCTGATGAAGGTTTTACTCCAAAGCTAGTGCTTGTACCTACGTGCACCTGAATCTAGTGGGGAAAATGTGTGTTAAGTGACTCTTCCAAGGAACACAACATAGGAACTAGCTTTGCTAGGATTTGAACTCGGGACCTCATGGTACCAATCCCAGCAGCCCAGTCACTTGGCCACTGATGCCACAATAAATAATGATTAAAAGGCTTGATTTCCTTGCTTTACAGAATAAAATAATACCTTACGGAAAAATATCAGAACAATCATTGTGATAAAAGTAAAAAGTAAAAACGTTGTACACATTATATATACATATGTCAATACTATCATACAAAGACATAATCCTTTTTCACATATTAAAATATTTAAAAGAATTTATTGATTCATAAGCCTAGATTATTACTGTATATATATATATATAAAATACAGTAGTACTGGTCTAAGAACATGCCGGCTAACACCACGGTCCGCCTGCCAGCACACATTCTCAGGAAACAGAATTTTGTCTATATTTTTTGGCCCCTTAAAAACCCATCCAGGCTGTTAACAGTTATTCTTACTCTATCTCCCAGACAGCGCAGCATCCTGAAGTACGATGCTTTGCGTAGGTAAAACAAACAATAGTATAAATGCAAAATTGCTTTAACACTGTCTATACCAGCCGTTTTCACACCTGTATACCTACCGTTACCAGCTATTTTGGGCTCTTATACTCTTCCATTATCACCTCTTTTGGAAATATTTTCAGAATTAAGGTATGCTTCAGAAAAAAATTTGTAATATACTAATGATTTGAGGAAATTTATTGAAATTGTCGGAAAGATATTCGAATGTGCATGGGCATGTTCTCAGCGCATGCGACAGATCGTTTATGTAATCACAGCAGTCATATTGTGGAAAAAAAGAGATGTAATTTTTTATTTGACAACAGTAGAACACTGAAGAAGGTCCCATTTCTGTTGTCAGTTGTCTCGATTTTTTAAATTTGTAAAAAACTTCTCTTTTAGTGATCTTAGCTCTCAAAATTGTTAATGTGGTGGTGGTGATTATTTTGGGGTTGCTCCTCATCAACTCTCTTCCTTTTACGACCATGCCAACTGACATCTCTGTCAACGTCACCTTCACCACTACTAGTCCTATCACTACCAGTATCCATGAGGCCTTCATTGGGTTCAAATTCGTCCAAATCACTCGCATACCCGACCTTTGAATCTGATTCATCGGCATTGGGTGTACCAGATATTCACCTCTCATCGTAAACGTTGTAGAAAGTGTAATGGAGTGCTGAGTGGAATAATAATGGAGACGAAAGGATATAGAAAGTGCAAGTAGAAGTAAAATGGTAATTAGTATGTAAACAAATGCTGATTCTCTAGTATTTACAATGAGTTTGATGACCATCGAAGATGGTAACGTACGGTAGTTCATAATGCAGAAATTCGACATCCGTTGAAATTGATCATGAAGATAACAATGCTAAATTCAACGACCATCGAAAATGGGATGTAAGGTGTCAATGTACACTACAAAGACAATGGAGGTTAATCATTGTCAATTAAAGATGCATATTCAACCAATGTGGTGTTGGTGAATGATGAACCTTTATTGATTTGTTACATGCTTGTTGAGTACAAATGAATGTTCATTGGTTACCAAAATTCCGCCCCCTGCAAGGCTGACATGGCCTCATGAAACTGATACTCTTTTATTTCAAGATTGAGAGGTTGGGTAAGAATTAGATGTAATAGCCCTTCTTTATACATTAACATTTGCCTTCCATTTTCTATCACAGTCTACCTAGAAACACTTTTTTTTTTTATCTCTTAAGGGCCGTTTCCTTAGACCGATACTACTGTAATATGCGCTGAAATATCAACATATCAATCAAGGCATTTTTGGCAAGAAAAAATGTCATGTAAACAAAATACTGCAACAGCAGAAAGTGAATGCAATCTGTCTAAAAATTATAAAACACAGCAAAATAAATAGGCAAGTCAATAAATATATAACCCACAATAGTGGAAATATGATCAATTACATTACATCAAGCAATAACTTAATCAAGCTCAAGGTTAAGATAGCTCTTTAATAAATAAGGAATCGGTAATTCATTAATTGCAGACGGTAGCATTTCATAATCAACAGTAAGAATTTGCTGACGTACACAGATCTTGGCCAGGTGTTGAAGTGATGGTAAAGGTCTGCCACAGCCTATACCCCATTCCTCAGCAATTTCTTTGTTTAATTCAATTTTCCATATCTCCCCATCCCACGCATTGCTGGCTTTCTGTGACTCAGGCTGAAGAAGAGATCTAGTGAGCTTTTTCGCATAAAAAGTTATATCGTCCCTTCTCTTTTGGATAGAGTCCAAAACAGAAACTGAGGTGCTCGGTTTGCTGGAAAGGAGTTGGTGAGAGGCCATCACAGAATTTATACTGCTGATCATCATTCTCTCAGGGGTGGTGTATTCTTCCTGAACCGGATCCCAAAGTTTGACTCCAGCTGAAGCCCCAAATTTCAGAAGTATGTTGATCAAAGGAAAATCACTATACTGCAGGGCCAATGTTAAAAGATTGTTTCTGCAGTATGGAAGAATTTTTCTATCAAGAAGACAAGTTAGAGTTGGATAGTCAATGTCCCTTCGTGCCCTGCAGGCTGAATTACAAGAAAAAGAACAGCCATGAAGTGGACTCAAGTTTCTGACTTGGTAATAAATCATAGGCTGAGCCCAGCGATATATGTCAGAACGCCGTCTGTCATCTTCACAGACCATGGAGAAAAACTCTTTGCACAAGATGTCTTCAAATTTTGAACTTTTGTCCTCCAAATATTTTGAGATATAGAATGATATAGACATGCCAGGTAGAAATGAGAAAAGGAATTTTAAATTTTGATTACAAAGAAGAATTTCTTTGAGGACTACCTGAACGAGTTTACAGTTTGAGAGATCTAAGTAGAAGCTGATAAATACTAATACATATAAACATCTTTTCAAACAACGAGATCGATTAACATGTTTCACTTTGCAATGCTCTTTGAGTAAAACCTTGGCAAATACTGTCCAAGCTAAACGATCTTGCCCAAGTTCATCCCTCCGGTAAATGTGATAATTTTTCACGGAGTCATTCATTTGTCTACAGGAGAGGACATTGAAGCAATACTGGTGTTGTCCTTTCCACAGAGTTGGAAAAATCCTGCTCTCCCAATCCAAGACCCATTTAAAGAACTGATTTTCTACTTGCAGGAAACTGCTTGATGCAATGGACAAGGCTTCAGGATTTGTATACAGCATTGTCCCAGCTGATGATTTCGTTCACACATCTGTATCAAACTGTGAAGTTTAAAAAAATGTATTCAAGTCATCAAGGTCTGTTTATGGATAAATAGTGAGGAAGGGGGCATGTCGAAAGTGAAGGATAATGACATAACATAATATTGAAGCCCCATAGGAACAAAGATGAGACAAATAAAAAAAAAGGACAAAAAAATCTTGGTTTAAACCTCGTAGTGACCAAGATTTTGTTCGTCTATTTCTTGTATTTGTCTCGTCTTTGTTCCTATTAATCCTAAGGGGCTCTAATGTCATTTAATGCCATTATCCTTCAAGTTCTGTTTGCAAACTTGTAAGTCAAAAATAATTTTATAAAATTATGTCAGATATGCATACAGTCGCTTCTCGATAATCCGAACACCTCCGCTTCGAGCAATTTGTCCGGATTAATAATATTGAATTTTCTTTAAGGTCACATGTCATTATTTGGCCTACCACTGTGTTATATCTTTTGGGATTTGAACTAAAAAAAGTGAAGCTTCGTTGGTTTGAGCATCATCTAATAATATCTGTGGCGTCGGTGGCCAAATTGTTAGGCTGTGTGACTGGGAATCATGAAGTTCCGGCCGAAACTTAGCAAAGCTAGGTCCGACATTGTGTTACTTGGGAAAAACACTAAACACACTCTATGTGTCTGTCTCTCTGACTTGTACCTCAGGTTTCTCGCTTACACACAATTTACACCACGCCAGAAGAAGATGAAAAAGAATAAGTAGAGAGGGAGAAGAGAGACAGACAGAGATAGAGAAAATTGCTAAATGGTATGGATGGACCTGCGATAGGAAAGTCGAGTCTGGTGGCGTTGATGGACTGTAAGCGGATTGGTTAAACTATCTTAAACAGTTAAGTGTTCGGTTTATCAAAGTAGAAACTCTTTATATTGTCGTAATTTTTCCAAAATTAGGTGTTCGCATCTGGAATCCCGAATTTCTGGATTATCAGGTAGAAATAAAAAGAAAAAATCTGCCTCAGCTCCTCTGTTCGGATTATCGAGACATGACTATATATGGTACAGTAGTGACCGCCTAAATGCCCGGTGCTTTGGGAATCAGAGAAAACGGAATTTAGGTAAGGAAGTTCATCCAGTATGGTGCAGAAATTCAACATTTACAAAAAATGTAATGCGAGAAATAGGGACACTGGAAACTATTTAGCTCTATAGCACTGAGGCGGTGAGTGCGCAGGCGGGTTGACCATCACTCACCACATGCCCGGTCTATTAAAAATGCTAGGTAATTGCATGCAACCTACGACATCAAGAAAGAGCCATGTGCGGAGTCTGAAAGACTTCAATTCTAATTGCCCAGTGACAAACCAGTGATCCAATGGTACAAAGGCTGTGCTGTAGTAGGACAAGTTATAATGAGAAGACTGGTCATCTTTTATTATATTACAATGGATAGGTAATGAAGGGTGGTTACAATGCATGGCATATGTTGACGGGTATAAACCCTATTAACAAAGGGAACACATGTATGATATAAAAAAAATAATTTTTTTTTTAATCAATTACAGACGTATTTTGTGATGATTTGGAGAAAATGATACCTGCAGTTGCCGTTGAGACCGGGCATTTAGGCCAAAATCTTGGTTTTGAAATGGGCATTTAGAGGGGCAATTTATATAGAAAAAATTTGGTTTTACTGAGATTGCGGGCATTTAGGTGGCGGGCATTTAGGCGGTCACTACTGTATTACAGATTCTAAAATCCATATGTCTTACTTCTGTAGATGATAGCTAGACAATAAGAGACAAGTGAGGATAGATTTTATGAAAGGTAAATATGTTATTTCTCTGCAACAATCCTGTATTAAGCAAATCTTTATGTAAATTAGATAACTCTACCAAGTTTTACGTCTAGAGATATAGTCAATATACAGTAGTCGCTGGATAAAGGCACACTTCATAAAAGAACACTCTGCATAAACACATGCCTACATTTGCTGACCAAATTTTAATTTATAATAAAAGTGCTCTCATAAACACATGATATGCATAAGAGCACGCTTTTTGTGTGCCCAAAGGGCGTGAGTTTATCCAGCGACTACTGTATAAGCAAATGAAAGTCGGTCACTCTCGATTGATCGGTTTGTCCCCGTCCAGTATGACACACTGACCTTTGAACTGCTCATGATCAAGTTAACAGTCCATTGTCTCAAGTCTTTCATCGTGTCAGATTGGCGGAAATGACCGCAACATGTCTCATACACTCCTGAAAAACCATGACAACTGAAAGAAACATATAAAAAGTACTCTCTTTTCATTGGAAGATGGCAGCAGACATGTTGCCTCACTCTTACTGTGTGACCCTTTCCAACCCATTTCTAAAGGGACCTGCACTGCAGTACTTCTACTGTCTTAGATAAGAAATCAAACAATTCTTGGCAAAATAAGGACAACCGATACCATAACAATTGGATCCTGTAAGGCTGGCTGACTTTGGGTATTTAGTTGACATAACATAACATCTAAACCTAGATATGTTTTATCTTTTCAAAAAGTTATCTGTTTCCAGTCATACTTTTTCTCCCTTTTATGTGGTCTTCTAGTATGAAAGCCAGAGCGGTTTTGGGAAAAACTTGTTGAGATTTATTTGTATTCTATGTAAAAAAATGCAAAGTATGTCAGTTGCAATAAAATGTTTCATAACATAGTTAATTTGCATTTAATGTTAATGGTTAAAATAATGTCAGGCTGAATGGTCAGTCTGCCACACATATTGACCTCATCAAATCTGGCCCTCTTTGCAAACGTTTTGAAAACCCCTGGATTATGATAAAACAGGGTCAAATATTTTAAATCTTGCCTTAAATTTAGCTCAAAAGCAATCTTCTTTCCAAAAATAGTACCGGTATCACTGGTCTGCTTGGATTTTACTCTAATTAATCATACGTCCAGTAGAGTCACAGGCATCTCTGTCAGCAGAGTGTCTGGCTATGACTCAGGAAAACCGAGCTTGACTCCCTGTCTATGCAGATGTTTCAAGATCCTGTCTGATCCAGCAGTAGATGATAGCAAAGGTTTATTCGGACTATAAGAAGTTAACTTGGCATAGAAAACAATGGCAACCAGAAGGATAGATCTATCACATAATTAGATGTATCACATAATTCGGTACTGGTATACAAAGAAAAAATCGCCTGACAAGGCCTAATAATAATGGATACGCCGGTCCTTTGCTTTGCTCAGATGAGATCTCCAGTAGACTGAGTGAGCTAGTGAGTAGATTCTGCCTGATCAGTTTGATCAGCGAATCTAGATCTAGATATAGACTTGTGACAAATAATATTGGGAACAATTGACAAAATTATTGACGTATGCAGTATTATTTATTTACAAGAATCTACTGACCTGACTGTTATCACGGTTATGAGGGAGAGACAAAAGCTTAGTCCGTTCTTCCAACAGACAACTTGGTCGGCTGATCAATCTGCAAATTTCATTCTTTGTTTATGCCTAAGGGGGCGTCGGCTGCTACAACGACTTCATGTGGTATCCGAGCTTTCGAAGGTACATTGCTTTATTTGAAAAAAAAAAAGAAAGATCCTTTTATAATAATCTAAACTAAGAGAACAAAATTATGGAGATCATGTCGATGTCGTTTAAAGGGCTTCTTCATTCGCCGAGACAGGATGAAGGAGATGAAGATTTTCAATATTTTCGTTACGATAATGTCCAATATCGAAATGACATAATATTAATAAACGATTCCAGTCGCGTTGCCCGACGAAGTCCGTACATGTTTTGATCGATTTTCCAAAAGTAGGAACGAAATAACGTGTTGTTATTCACTTATTTTTTCCATTAAATAATTTCAAAACTTGATGAAAATTTTGTGACATTCATACATTGAGAAAAATATAAGAGTGTTCACGAGATATTAATTCTCTTTAAATAAACAACTAATTTTGATCTCTTTATATTCCAGTCCGAAACTTATATTCAGTATTATACAGTGTTTACCTCCCTTTAACTTCCTTTTTCCTCCAACCAAGATGGCACCTACGTGAGTACAAATTTATGACATATTGTATCCATTACAATCACCGCTCCTTTGAAATGAAACTTTAAATATCATTTCAAAAAAAGAAAAGATAAACAACTGATCGTCATTTTCTAGAAGTTTTGTGCTCAAGAAATCCACCTAACATATGTTTTAAGCAGAACTTTAGCTGGCAAAAATTTACTTTCGTTATTGTGTTATGGTTGAAGTCGAAGCCTGGAACTTTAGAATCATCACAGTTATAACAATGCCTCATTGCATCTAAATATATGATATGTATGCATATGGTAGACTATCGTATTAACGTCTACTTAAAGTCTACCAATAATCTCCTATTACATCCATAGGTAGATTTAGATGAACTAGAATGTAGATCTAGATCCAGGCTTAGGCTATCAGAAACACAATCGTGACAATCAAGATCTAAGATCTAGATCTAGTCTAGATCTAGACGTAAATCTAAATCTAGATTTTTATCAAAACAAATTCTTGCTGTTAGGGATTGTGATAGATTCATGAAAGGTAATGACATACAGCACCTAGATCTAGAAGTTATAGAGATCTTTACATCTAGAATAGTATGCAAACTAGATAGGCCTAGATCTAGAATCTAGCTCTTATAGCCTACTAATACTAGGTACCCCAAGTAAAACTTTCAAAGCTGTTAAGGTCATTTCCAGGTGTCTCATTGGATATATCTTCACATAACATGCATTTCTCTTTTGAATCATCAAAATCGATCAACAAATAAAAAAGTTATGAATGGTTTTGTGTTTAATTGGACGTAGACAAAATTCTAACAATTTCATTTCGGTTTTTTCTGCTCAATATGACAAATTAAGAACGCCAAAGGAGAAGTAATGAAAGAAGACAACCAAATCATGAAAGCGTGGAGAAAGTATTTTCAACAATTACATAATCCCTCCAGAACATATGAAACAAGGAGTAAAAGATCAATTAGTAAGAGTAACAAGTAATCCAGAGGAGACAGATGGTGTAGATATCTCAATGGAAGAAATGCAAACAGCTATAAGAAAAGTGAAATAAGGAAAGACCCCAGGAGTGGATCAAATTTATCCAGAAATGATTAAAAACCAAGGGAGGGAGGCAGACAAACTACTTCATGCAATATGTCAACAAGCATGGAAGTCCAAACAGGTGCCCGACAACTGGGAAAAGGGAACAGTAGTACAAATACACAAGAAAGGATCAACTATGGAATGCTCAAACATTAGAGGGTTATCACTATTTAGCGTACCAGGAAAAGTGTATGCCAGAATTCTTGAAATGAGACTAATGAAAAGAGTAGAGGATGAGATTGAAGGATATCAGAGTAGATTTAGACCAGGAAAAAAGTGTACATGACCACATATTTACAATTAGACAAATAATATAAAAATTTCTTGAGAGAAACATTGACTTGCACCTGTGTTTTATAGAAAAGGCATTTGACACTGAAGAGGGATTCCAACTATGGCATTGCTTAAAGGAATACAATGTAGAGCAATATTTAATGAAGCCATTACATTTTTTTACAATAAACCATGTGCAGTGAGTGGCTGGAAATGTATCTGAAGAATTTGATGTAGACATAGGAGAGAGACAGAGTTGTATCCTAAGTCCTCTTTTGTTTATCACATTTATGGATTCAGTCGCAAAGACATCCTCGAAAATGAATGTAGGTATGTGGAAGCTCAAACCAGTAAATGTATCAATGCTTTCATTTGCTGAAGATTTAGTTCTATTTTGAAAATCAGAAAGGGATCTCCAGTCGAATATCAACATGATGAATAATGAATTAAATAAAAAGAGGAATGAGCGTAAATGCAAAGAAAACCAAAACAATGCTAGTAACTAGGGAAGCTAAAACACAAAATCTTAAATTGGACAGAGAGAATTCAGAACAAGTTCAAAGCTACAATTACTTAGGAGTAATAATTAACTCTGAGGGAAAACTAAGAGAAGAAATCAGCCAGAGAATCCAAAAGGCAAATGCAATATATAACCATCTAGGAAAGGCATTTGTAGGTAAACAAGAATTGTCAACAAAAAACCAAAATGGTAGTGTACAACACAGTTTATTGTCTTACTCTCCTCTATGGCAGTGAAACCTGAACCGTAGACAGTAGGGAATACAGTAGAGTACAGGCAGCCGAAATGAAATATCTAAGAAGAGTAGTAGGGAAAACTAAAAGAGACAAAATCAGAAACACAATAAGAGATCAA
The DNA here is from genome assembly GCA_037039925.1 of Doris montereyensis. Taxonomy (NCBI): domain Eukaryota; kingdom Metazoa; phylum Mollusca; class Gastropoda; order Nudibranchia; family Dorididae; genus Doris; species Doris montereyensis. The sequence goes on along the minus strand of JAXRKP010000106.1, from coordinate 182,139 downwards.
ACCAAAGTAAATAGCATAAAAACTAAGATAGAAATAAATCAACTGAGATGGTTTGGGCATGTTAACAGAATGAATCACAGTAGAATAGCTAAATCAGTATACAATGCTAAAACTCAAGGTAAAAGACCAAAAGGCAGACCTCAGAGAAAGTGGGAAGAAGATAAAGAGGCATTAACGCAAAGAAATTTAACTTTCATGGAGGGAAATAAAATGTCAGGACAGGGCAGCCTTGAGAAAGATCATTTCGGGCATCTAAACCCATACACAGGAAGGTAGAATGGGAGCTGAGGCCTTGAGAAAGATCATTTAGAAAAACCCATACACAGGAAGGTAGAATGGAGCTGATTTCCAAATTCACTTTTTTCCCGATATTCTTAAGAAAATCTAGCACTTGATACATATTGTGTTGATGTTGAAACCAAAAGGTGAATATATCTTTAAAAGTAAATTTCTAAAAATGCCAATAAATAAATGACAGGGCTGCATAAAAGACATATAATAGCGTAATGAACTTGTGAATTCAACACCTATAGGGAAAGGTGTGGCTTCAGCGGCTCTTAAGGTCAGAAATATGCAAAATGAAGTCACGGACCAACAGTGGTCTGGCGTCCAAGGTAAATTATTTATAGTGTTAATGTTCACCCTACTCACCTTGCTATTTCCCTTTTTATTTGTTCTTCTAATTTTGCCGCTTAATTCTTGTTTCTTCCCTCCTTAATAAGTTCTTTTTGTTTTCCATTTTTCTTTTCACTTCGCTTAGGCATGTTATTCTTGTTCTTGTTTAAATGGTTCTATTGTTCTTTTTTCCATCTTCAACTACTCCTTCAATATTGTCTTGTTCTTCTTCTCTACTTCTTTCACCACCCCTTTTTTTACGACCAGATTGGCTCCCTGGTCTTCAATTCACGCTCATCATTGATTTCAGACACACCTTTTTTCTTTTTCATTTACTTCTTTTGGTTCTTTTTGCAGAGTGAAAAAAACTGATGCGAAAAAGGCACCTAAGGTGCCAGAGTCTCTCTTGAAGAGACGAAAGGCAACAAACAGCCAAAAATAAGGTGTTGGCCAAAAGAGCCCAACTCCGTAACAAAAAGGTGAGGACTTGTTTTGTTCAATTATGCTTTTTTCGTGTAGACACATTTTTTGTTGTTGTAATTGTGTTGTGTCATTCTTCATAAAGCAATTTAATGACTTTATTCTACACATCTATGAGCAGTAGATTTTTTCATGCTGATGCTAAGTACTTTCAATTTCGATATATTTGTCAAGTGAGAGATATTTTGGGACACTATAAATTTTGATTAAAATTTTTATTTACATCGTGTTTGACCAAGACTCTTTGGTCACTTTTATTTTGGATTCAATTGAAAAGTACATTACATTGGACACTTGATATTTGTCCCCCAGAAATTGGCTGTCAAGAAAAGAGAAATCTTCAAACGTGCCGAAAAATATGTCAAGGAATATAGGATTCAGGAGCGTAAGATGAAATCAGACTTCAGCGACAAGCCAAGAACGTCGGCAATTTCTATGTTCCTGCTGAACCCAAATTAGCGTTTGTCATTAGGATTAGAGGGTGAGTTCCTTTCATTGTCATTGTATGTAGCTTTACAAAAAGTAAACTTGTTATCAATATTTGACTTCACCGTGCTGTGCGTTGTACTGTGCATCTGTGTTAGTAATCGTCTTGGATTTTATTGTTTGTCCCTGCTACTCCCTTCCTGTGTACTGGATTATAATTTATCAGTAGATCTAGTCAGCGAATGGGTAGTTGCCAGGGATTACTTGTAGGTCCTACTGCTTTCCTTTCACTATTTCACTAACCTTTTATTTGTGTGCGATTGGCAAATGCTGCTGGTAGGTTCTTTCATTCCTTCACCTCTCGTTCTTCTTGCTGTTTCCTCTTTTCTACCCCTGAGATTACCGCCATGGTGCACAGGGGAAATTTCAAATTTGAATTGTTATTTTTTATTATTTAAGATTTCACTTACTAATTCAGCATACATGTTCTCATCTGAAAACAATTGTATAAAGAATTGGGTCAATTGTCATGCTTTGCTCTTAGTCGGCCGTGGTGATCGAACATATGGACGGCAGAAAGTAATTTTCATTATTTCCTATGGCTATGTAGATTTTTTTCTTCTTTTTGTAAATAGATTTTTTACACCATACTCTTTCTTTATGCAAATGTTAAGGATACATGTTAAATGAAGGAGTTATTAATAATATTAGGTCTCCCTGAAATTCTGTAAATGAACAGGCATAGTGTCACAACCGACAACCTGTATATTTTAACATCTTTTCAAAATTAAAAATCAACCTTGAGTACACAAAATCTACGTTTATATTGCTTTAAATCATATAGAGGACCACAGTAAAAGCAACTCATGCTGGTCAAATTCTAATACTTTAATTGTAGATCCATGCATGCCATGTCAAAATGACGCATCTCAAACTTAGCTAAAAACAATTATAATTGTAATGGAATTTCTTGAAATCAACATAAATTATTTTATTTATCTCTTTATTCATGTATCAGTAAATAAATCAATACAAAATTATCAAAACACCAAAAAAAATATATTGAAGTAGACACAAACTAAGGCTAGAGCTAGATAAGATTAAGATCGATCTGCTTGAGTGAAGTGACATAGATTTTAGATCTACTTCATCTAGATCAAGGTTGGTTTATGACTGCTAGACAGCCGTAGGCCATAGCTTTGGGCTACAAAGAATTCTTGGGTTCATATATCAGCGTATAACTAGATCTAGTTTGTTTACAGATTAAAATTATTTCTTGCTCAGCGTTCAGAGAAATTAGATTTAGATTCTAGTCGGATAGATCTTGAAAATAAGCGCGCATTCGGTTGATTTAGATTCTAGACAGACAAACTATTTTATGATAGATCTGGATTCAATATAGTAAGTATCTAAGTCTTATTGTTATCTAGAAGCCTATAAACTATGAGTTTAGATTTCTAGGTCTTTGTGGCACTCATTATCTTCAATAACTTTAGTAGAGCTAGAGTTAGATTTGTAGATCTACTTCACTTGATAGCCTAGTTAATAGAATCAGAATTGATTGAAAATTTTGCTATAACAGTTATAACAAGCAAATCTTTAAAAAAAACAACCAAATCTAGATCTAGACAATTTAATAAATTGGATATGACCTGTCAAAAGCTGAAGGTTTATTGATTGGGACTTGCCAGTAGATATGATTGATCTAACTTCTAAGAACAAATTCAGGTGGGAATGGCTGTTGACTAAAGATTTGTAATGATCAATTCCTTTCTAGTTGTATCAAGAAGGTTGAGAAAGATGGCTTTGCATGGTTCTGTTATTGTAAGTGAGATTAAATATGGTTCAATGTCTGAAAGTTTAACATTTCAGACTTTCAAATTTTTCATTTGCCATTTACATCCCTGCTATAAATGCCTTTCTGTAAATTATCATGCAGTAGTTATCGCCTAATTGCCCATAATCTCAGTGAAACCGGTTATTTTCTATATAAATTACCCCTCTAAATGCCTATTTCAAAACCAAGATTTCCCCTAAATGCTCAGCCTCAACGGCGGCTGCAGGTAAGGTCTTCCCCCAATTATCATAAAGTATGTTCTTAATTTATTAAAAAATCATTTTTTTCTTGTTATACATATAATCCCATTGCTAATATGATTTGTTTATGCCCGTCAACAGTCTGCCATGCATAGTAACCACCCTACATATACCTATCTAATGTAAAGTAATAAAAGATGACCTGTCTCTTCTACTTAACTCTATCCTCTATACTGTACAACCTTTATCACTGGTTTGTCACGAGGCAATTAGAATTGAACAGTTTTTCAGACTCCTTCCCATGGCTCTTCCTTTGATGTCCAAATTACCTGGCGTATATCGACTGTGTCTTTGTGGCGAGCAATGGTCAATCTGTCCGTCCGTTTATCACTTAAGTTTCCAGGTGTCCCTATTTCTTGCATTCAATTTCACGTAAAACTAACAACGACCTAGTTATGAATCTTTATCCACGTTTGTCTGTCGATCACCCCCAATTTTTTTGCCCTCACTGATTTTCACCATGATGCCCGTTTTCTCAGACATTTACTGTATTGTATTATCACTGTGTACGAAAAGATAATGTGATTTCCATTTCTTTTCAAATGCTCACCAATGATTTTCTTTGTTTTTCTAGTGTCAACGGCATCCACCCCCGCCCTAGAAAAGTGATGCAATTGTTCAGGCTGAGACAGATCAACAATGGCGTGTTCATGAAATTGAACAAAGCTACCCTGAATATGTTGAAAATTGTGGAACCCTATGTTGCATGGGGGTGAGTTGCATTGAAAAATCTTATGGATACCAGCACGCATGGCTTCTAATGAGGCTTTGTTTGCATAGAAACGTTTATGAAATACATGTATATATTGATGGGGACAGGACACAAACTAGTACTATGGCTTATTCACATGTTTGACTCATAAATTTGTAATTTTAAACATTGTGATGTTTACTTTTTATGAAACATTGATTTGTTGGTAGTTCAATACAAACAAAATCTTCCTTTAATGGTTCTTTTCAATATGAACAAAGTTTTCCTTGACTGGTACTTTTAAATAAAAAGTTCACGTCAATGGGATTATCCTCAAGTATCTCTTTATGAGGGCTTGTGATACTGACCTGTCATGAGAGCTGTTGACAATTCAACTTGCTTCCCTCTGAAACTGGTTTTATATTCATATTTTGACCATGCCACTTTCCACTAGGGTGCCCAACCTGAAGACTGTGCGAGAACTGATTTACAAGAGAGGTTACGGCAAGGTAGATCACCGGAGAATTCCTCTGACTGACAATGCCATTATAGACAAGGAATTGGGTATGTGATATCATCTTCATTATCAATTAAGTTTGTGGTTATCATATCACTGCCATCATCTGACCTGCAGCCTATTGTAGATGTTGGCGCGTGGTCAATGTTGGTTTAGTTTTTTGTTTTGTTTCATTTTCCATAGTTACTTGCTCTATCAGTAGGTAGTCCAAAGCAAAATCTCAACTATAAGCAATGGAAAAATAATTGCTACCACTGGAAAGAACTTTGTTTGCTGAGAAATAAGTCACCAAAATTATTTCTATAGGACAATTTTTAAACAAAGTTAAACATTTTTGAAATTATTTGTGAATCTTTCCAATTAGCCAAAACACCAAATTTAAGTTCCTATATCTCACAAAAACTATCACTCACAAAATTCATTCTTCTTAACTTGAAGCCATGAATACCCAGAACAAGCCCAACTTTTTTCACACCTATCCGGAAACTACGAGACAGCTCTTTATCGATGTAACAATGCGAAAATGGTATAATAAGTCAGGGAATACCTTTCCATAGGTGACAAAACGATAAAGATGAATTATAATGACCTTGACCGTTTACTGCATTTAGGCGGTCACTACTGTATCAGTATCGTCCTTTATCATGGTTTATTGACTGGGATGCTGTTGGTTTGCGTTTGGATGCAAACTATTAGAGTTAAGTTGTTTTGATATATGTTCAGCAGCACTTGATTAGATTAGACGGCAAGCCACACTCTGTGCTGGATCTCCTCAATGGTCCAGTCCAATTTTTACACTTGCCACATTAACATTGCTTCCTTCTCTATTCCAGCCAGGGTTTGGCACTTTTGCCTCCTGGGTGTTATTAAGGAGGATACACTTCAAGCTAATTTTCACTCTTAGCTAGTGTATGTTACCAACATGTATATCATTTCATTATTGTATTTATTTTACCAACATTACAGTTTATTTTGGGCATTGCTTTTCCTTGGCCATGTGTATTGCCCAAAAAATGGGATTTACCATGGTGGTGTTGTAGTTGCAAGCCTGGTATTTGAATGGCTATGTGCCAGGTCGCGATGACAGAGGGGTAGTCAAAGTCACGGTCTTATTCAGTAGTGATCATGTTGCACTTGTGACAGGCCGAACAGCCAGACCATCTGAAAGGGGGGGTGATAAAAGGGTAAATTGCATATTTTAAATTTGAATTGATCTGACAATCAGCCTTTTTAGTGGTAGATGAATGTTGACATTTTGCTTTGTTTACCTGCCAGGCTCCAAGGACATTATCTGTATGGAAGATCTTATCCATGAGGTTTTCACTGTGGGAGACAGCTTCAAATACGCCTCCAACTTCCTGTGGCCATTCAAACTGTCCTCTCCCCTGGGTGGATGGCGACGCAAGTACAACCACTACAATGATGGTGGTGACTTTGGCTTCAGAGACACAAAGATTAACGGCCTTGTGAAGAAGATGATATAAGTAATTTCTAGAATTGTCAGGCCCATCACAGAGATATCTTGGTGAACTCTGAAGGATTTGTTCAAATTGGCTCATTAAATATATGGCTGATGATAATTTTTATGTCTGGTTATTTATGCTTCTTTTTTATAATACTTTTTTTTTTTGGTGTGGCTTTGTGAGGTTTGAAAGGTGACTGAAATGCTAGAATTTTGTGTGCTTTTTGTTTGGCTTCCTGCATCTTTCACTAGTGTTAGCATCAAATCTTTTATCTTTTCAGTAACATATGGGTTATTGACGATAGCTAGTTACTGACATAGGTCTTACTTCTTTTCTTTCTCGTGTCTTTCATCTTACTGTTTCCTTTTAATTCGCCTGAGGTAACTGCAGATGATGGGCAGGATAAATTGTATTGAAACTGCAATTTCTTTATTTGATTATGAGCTGTGACAAACAGATCAAGATTTGAGATTTATCTCGATTTATAAGGGTGAAATGTGACGAGCCACAGGTGACAGAGAAATAACTTTTGCTTATTCGAACAAAAATAAAAATGTACTCTAAATTTGTAACTTAACAGTAACATATCAAATTGTAATTTAATACCGCTATCAGTAGGTATTGCAAATCAAAATTTCTTTTGGAAGATATGCTATAGGACATGACACATTCAAATAGAGCTTTTCTTCCTGAGTAAATCCATACCAGACTTTTTATTGTATCCCAAATATTAAGCAAGTTATGAATTCTTGAAATTTGTTCACCAGTTTTTGACTGAAGTGATAAAATTTCATTTTCGCAAAACAGTTACGTCAAAAGTATACAAGACACAACAATGAAACTTATTAAATCAAGAGACTGTGACCCATAGATTAAGCTCAATTTTAAAAAAATGACAAGCAAGTAATAGAAAAGAAATTATTGCGACCGAAAAACAGCGCTTTTTGACATACCAAAACGGCATAAAAACGTGAAATGTATACATTTTTAAAAGTTCATAAATAGCTTTATTATGACTCTTAATAGATAAATCACACATCAAATTAAAGGTCTTTCTAAGCACAATACAATGAAAGGGGTAATCTTAATCACCCTGTTCACATTTTCTATGAATACTTATCCACAAATACCCACCACTGACAAAAGTCATAAAATCAGCCAACTTTAAAGTCATTCTCCACAAGTGCAGATAGACATTTAAGTTAAAGTAAAGATAAAATGATACAATTAAGTTGATTTAAAACGTGATGTCAAAATAAATTTGATGGCTCACTTGGGAGATTATTGTATTTGTAAAATGGGTATGGAAATATTGAATTTTATTTTTCAAAAATCATAGAAAATGCTGTAAAGAAACAAGTTATAAATGGAATCTTGGGTTGGAAATAGAGATAATTAAATCAGAACTGTTGATTGCATTGCAAAGCCTTGAAATATTGTGATTGAAAAACAGCTTTAGGAGGAAGTTTGTCACGTAGTTACTGTTCCCCGATATCTCTTCCTAGCACCAAAAGTCATAAAATCAGCCAACTTCATTGGTGATTCTTCAAAGGTTTAGATTGAAGCTAAAGTAAAGATAAAAGGGCAAAAATTAGTTAAATTCAAAACGTGATAACAAAAGGATTTCACGGTCCGCTCAATTAAATGGCGAATTTTCACAGTCATGCTGGCAATGAATTTGTAGGAACCAGGTTTCAACATTCAAGCTGAAATTATAAGAAGACAGACAGATGGAGACTTCATATAATGCAGCAAAGATTCTGACTAGGTTACTGCTCTTCTACTTCCATAGAACAATCTACCATGTTTACAGACTAGCTTACCCCTATCCTTATTCTTATTTCTTTTAATAAGGCAATTGGCTGCTGTTGCCACGGTGTTCAATTCGATATTAAAACACTGTTGGTCGATGCAGTTTGTCTTCAAAGATTAAGCTGGTTATATTATATTTAGTTCTCTGAATCTGTTTGGTTTTGGATAAGCAGGGGATTAGCCCACTGTACCGTAGGTAGATAGTGGAGCTACCACCTTGAGGCTCCCTACCAGGCCTTGTTATTTCCTGTCAGGGTTAACTCCCTTAGCCTTTTGTCATTCAAGACCAGCCTGCAAGGCAGCAGGTTGCTATTTTCTGTCAGTGTTAACTCCCTTAGCCTTTGGTCAACCAAGACCGGTCTGCCAGGCAGCAGGAGACCCATAGAGGGCGGGATCATCTACTCCGTACAGGTGCTTACCTGTCCACTGCCCGGACAGGGAGCTACAACATATTTATTTACAAGAGTGATATAAAAATCTCAATTATTAATTAGATTCTATGTCAACACAAGATAGCCACACTTGAGCAATCTAGATTTCTAAGGCTCGAAAGGGTGAAAATACAAGGAAGAACAAATAGATCTAGTAGTAGTACTCTGCTCTCCTGGCTGGCACTGGCAAGAATAAGTTGTGAAATGACAAGCAAAGGATAACGTTTAAGTGTACGTCTTCTGCTGTCACTACAACTACAATGAATAGCACTAGTAAAAAACAGCCACGCAAAAGAGTTGCCACCGATCTTGGAGATCGCGCAATGTATCACGGGACAGATTGACAGTAGGACTAGGAGCTAAACGCCTCATTAAACAGCCATTACTTGGCTAAGATTAAGATTAGTAAGATAGCACCTACAGATTATGTGAATGCTTGCCCCAACTTTAAAGAGAGCACTGCAATAGACAGATAAAAGAAAATGAAAAAGAAGTTGTATTTCCTCACAATCGATCAAGGCCTCAATTCAATCTATTATTTCAGTGCGATAAAAGTAAAAGACATTAGACTTTACAACGCTTTTACGCAAAAAACTACCTATGGCGAATACTATGATACTCAGAAAATAAGAACAGTACATACGTTCATATTCTTATAAATACGCATTTTGCGAACATCACTGAACTCTTGGACAGAACAGTACATGTATCAATCTTTTGTCATACCCCAATAATGGGAACAAACAATATGGAGGCAATGACCCTTAAAACGCATTGAAATAAAATACAGTGAAAGGAAAGCAGGTTAAGAGTCAAATGTTCATGGGACATTGACTAAAATTAAATGATCGACGTACTTGAAAAATTGTGTTGTGAGTTAGCTCTCTGTATGATTGTAATTGGCAACGGGAGTCCTCTGCTGAGTGTTATTACTGTTACATGTATACTTATTTCTTGAAATTTATCCTGTCCAAACTGTCCACCATATACAATGATCTTGGGGTGAACTAAGAATAAGAGGAAACAGCAAGAAGGAAGATAAATGAAAGAGGGAAAGGAAAGAAGTAGAGCCAACCACTACCATACCAGTGGTACCCGCCAACCACCCAAAGTAACAGTTGGATTGTTGAGTGTCCGATATTATTACATGATGTGTTTGAATTTGAATACGAATAAGTATCGATTTATCTGCTTGCAGTCATAGTCTGGCAGAGTCTGACCGCTTGGGTCGAGTCTTAGTCTTATCATTTAACTGTCGCTGAAACTGAAACAAACCGTGGAAGTGATTGTACCTGTAGGGTACTAACTTTACTTTCACCAAGTTGTTGGGCCTATTCCTTTCCTTTCCTTATGTTCTTCAATGACAATACATTATTGTACAATGGAAAAAGTTTGTCTTTCTTCCATTTTTGCTCACCGAGAAGACCTAGTTACAACGACACGTAGATCTCACTAGCCTATACTCAACCTAGAGTTAGGAATAAACTTGGAAACATTAAATTTAATTTTGCTGTTTTTGTCATGCTACAACCATAACTAGTGTCACTGCACTACATGTACAACTATTATTTGTCAGTCCTGAGAACTTCACTTTGACTTCTTGTTTTTAACTTCTAGGCCTATCTAGACGAAGCCTATGGTCGGATTCTAATGACACACACACTCACTTTCTCTTAAAAATAAAATATAACCACATTTCATTACATCATAACCATTGTATTGTGTAGTTGAAAAAGAACAACAAATTGTAGACCGATACATTTATAATTATTTTAAAAAATGAGCCAATTATAGTCTAACAATTATGACCCTACATCGATCGACATGGCCTGAATCTGTGATGTTGCGGGCCAGGATTTGTGCTATTTGGGCCGTATGTGGCCCAAATATAACTAGCCCTAAAATAAACTTATTTTTGTTAACTTTGTAGGCATAGTATTTAGCAATTAATGAATAAAATAATTTGATGACCAACACGAACAAATAAAAATATGCCTGCATATTTAAAATTAAACTACTTACTACTACTAGCTCTACTTCACGAATCCAAGAAAAATAATACTTGAACAGAGAAGATCTAATTAATGTTAATGCTAATGCTATGCTAGAATCAAAGACTGAGAAAATCAGTGTGAGAGAAGAGTAGTCAGAGCGAAATGAAATTACTCTCAGCTACCCGGTAATCCAGCTGCCAGATGTTGACCCCTGACAGGTTAACGTATATGGCTGATTAATGGGTTTTGCCGACCACCACTAAGAGCAGTAAGAGGGACGATTTGCTACAGGAATTGCTAATTTAGAGATTTCAGTACAAAACAAACAATAATATAATAAGTGAAATCGATAACTCTAACACTGGGGTGGTTTTATAGTTTTGTTTATTTCCATAGTAGACCAACACGACATCCACAAGTTATAATACTATATAGTCACATAGTCCACAAAACAACATTGATTGGCTGAGGAAGAAAAGTTTACAGTCAAATGTTTGACAAACCCTGGATTCAATACTCCACACTACTCGCAATTTCGTGAAGGTGGAGGTTACACTGACATTACCATAACATGAGATAACATGTATAACAATAACACCCCTACTTTCCAAGTTAAAATGTTTGAGCAAAGTAACTATTTAAACCATCACAAAGCACAAACTTTCCTTTGTATCCTGCAAAAATATGGGATTCTTGTACTTATATTGGCTATAATTTCAGATTAGCAACAAGTTCATTACAATAAATTTAAAATCAGGAAACTACTCAAATTAAACCTTTAATACCACTACTACTACTACTACTACTACTACTACTACTACTACTACTACTACTACTACTACTACTATACTACTACTACTATATTATTAGTCTCTTGCCATGAAATGCAAAGAACTTTTGAAATGTTGAAGAAAGTCACCTGTCTTCCATTAGGTGATATTTTGTCACTGTTTTGTCTCTTCCCACAAATAAGACTCAAACTCTAATTAGTCTAATAGTACTAATACCAGGTGACCACCAAAAAAGTTGTAACTCAAAGAATCTGTATTTAAACTTAAAATCTCACGTGATATAAGAACTGAGACACTGGGAATTGAATTTGTTGTATTATACACTCAATATTAACGGAATAAATAGACTTTGAAAAAAAAAGTGTCAAAAGTGGCAACCAATGCTCTTCTCTGGATGTAGTGGTTTTTGGCTCCTTCAATCCCCAACAGACTGCAGACTGAGATGATGTGGCCAGAGAGATAGAAGTGGGATTCATCAGTAAACCAGACGTCAACCAGGAAGTCAGATTTGCCTCAACGTTGAGGAACCAGTTGCACATCTGTACCCGAAGAGGTTGGTCACTGCCCCTGAGTCACTGCATCACCTGAATGGTGTAGGCCCTTAGACTGAGATCAAGGCCCAAGATTTTATGAAGAGATTCTCTCTTGATGTCAATTTCCTTTGACCACCTTTGAAGGGATGTCTTAGTTTGGAATTGACGGACTCGCAGGCCATTTCAATATTTTTTCGGTTGCGTACACGATGTAATTTGGGAAATTCAGTTTGCAAAATTTGCTAAGATTCATCTTTTTGTAAATAAAATTTTATAACAATCACTCATGTGAATTCAGACAACCTTCTACTATGGGTTACATTTTTTTGTGGTCATTTGTTGCATTCAAATTTAGTGTCATTGATTGACAGCATTTCTCCAATACAAGCCACTGCACTACTACTACTACTACTACTACTACTACTACTACTACTACTACTACCACCAGAGAGTAGAGTAACAAACGGATTAGGACTGAAGTAAACTTGTAGGTAAGTGCAGTCGCAAAAAATTTAGAATAGAGAGGGGAATGTTTCTCTGTTTTTTTTATATGTTGCTAGATTGAAATACATTTTAAAATGTCATGTACTTTCTTCTGGCTGCTAAAATATGCTTAAAAGACGGTCATTTCGGTTTAGCTTTATTTTAGCTAGTCGGGATACACGACTTTTACTTTAATAATATAAATTAATAAATGTCATGTACGTGATTACTGATTCAATGGGTAAAAAATGTCATCATCATGAACTGAAATTTAATCGACTGATTTTGCTTTCACCAAAGAAGATCAAGTAGACGCATGCCTGCGAGTCAACACTGACAGACACACACACATGTACAGATAGCACACAGATCTTTCCTTAGTGTCTTTTAAAAAAAAGAAGACCTTATTAAGTTAATTAAGTAAATACATTATTTTAAAATTTCAACAATGTATTAATGTTTGAAAAAGTAAGTACATAGAGTAAAGTATATTCGATAACAATACAAAAAAAAATCCCCAAGAAAAAAAACAATGTTCTAAAATTTAAAAATACAATATGTCTAAGATTATTAAATTTATGGAATGAAAGCATAGTTCAAATAGTTATTGCAGGAAATGAAATGCATTCAAGTTGATTCAACAATAAATGCCATTGGAGGGGGGGGAGGGGGGGGGGTTGATACTTCCATGCACATTCCTTTCCCTAGTTTGTAACTGAATTGTGAATTCTATTCTAGTGAATAGATGGGTGGATAAAACAATTCATTTGGACTCGCAGTCAGAGTGCCTCCCACTTGTAATGTGAGTGTAATAACTCATATTACTACTACATACTATGTGTATTGTTTTGTTACCGTTATTTCTTTCGTCTGTATCACATGTCGTCATAGCCAAGTAAGGAATGATTACTGTCTATTCTTTTTTTTGTTGTAATTTCTTTATTTCACTTCTTGATTGAAATTGAAAGTCAAAGGGAGCTTGTTAGCTGCAAATATTACTTAGCATGAGCTGAGACTTGAAGTAGGTCAAATATAAATTCATCGTTACAAATGTTAAAATTGACAAATTTTGTTTTTCCACTTACACAGATTTACTATTCACACCACCAATACTAATGTACAACTATAGGCAAACAATTGTGTACGGTTAGTACGAACGAAACATAAACCTGAGATCTCATAGATGACAAGAAGTAGGGTTGTTTCCTTAGGACTTTTTCAGGAGACAGAGTGTCAAAGTCAAAAGAAATTTTTTAAAAAAAGACAACGTCCTAGACTGGACACACATGACACATTACAACTGCTTTCTGTGTTGATTTTGGATAATGTCTCGTTTTTATGTTACTTACCTTCCCCTTCAACAACTGAAACTTCCTGGGGACTGAAGTCAATAACAAGTCACATAAATCAAATTTAAATATGCTGTACATCACAATCACAAGCTCACCACATCACTGATTCAGGTTATAAAAGCACCACAATAAAATGACAAATGTTACGTATCAATACCAAGCATATGAATAATTACACAATATACCATATTGAGCTGCTGGTTCCATAAGTCACAAAGTCCACAAAACAATGAATTACATGAAGTAAAAAACAAAATGTTAATATAATAGTATTAAATAATAAAAATGAATATACATTTATACATGTATATATAATAGTATGTATATGAAATACAACAAAACCACAAGTTAATTTGACAAACCAGTTGCAGGAAGGTTTTCACTCAGCACTAATTTCTTTTGAAAATATGTGATGAAGTCTGAAGCTAAAGCTGATCCCTATTTGAATATTTGCTTAAGACAAGCATACATGATACACACTGTACTCTGTTCTGATTCTTTCATAGCCTTGAATCTGAAAGCTTCACAGTACAAAAGCTCATTAAAAGGTAGGAAATGTTTTTGACAGTTTTGAAGTGAATGTCTTGGTAGACTTGGACTACTGTTCAGAGTTGGGAATCAAAGCTCAGCTTTAAAAATACATAACAGGAAAAGCTGGCCCTTAATTAGCCACTGTCCAACCAAATCTGGTCTTAGAATTTAGGTGTTTGATGGACCTGAACCATTATGTCTATCATAGCTAGATTTCTAACACATTCCATTTGCAGTTCTTTTACCTGTTTTTTTTCTCTTTTTGACAAAATATTTGATAAATTTTCATCATTTTATGTCACACTATTCACACATTCTTTATAACTTTTCCCATGAACAAGCGCTCAAAGAAATGATGATGATATAGCATTGGCAAAGATGAAACAAGAACATATTTTGGCAAGCCTGGTAAAGTTATGCATACAGGATTTTTAAAGGATGCACAAAACTGTTAAAAGATGAAATTTGAACGTAGAGCCAACACCACAATGATTGTGATATCAGTGGATTTTAAGACAAGTATCCACTCAGTCAAGAGATTATTTAAATGAAAACAAAGATTGCACTTGTTGCATGTACTATGAGTAAGTATGAGATCACATATAATACGTACATCTTTATATCATAATTATATCACTTGATACAAAAATTAAAATTTTAAAAACCCAATTGAAAATTAGATCCAATCTGTTATTCGTTACTACTGCATTGATAAAAACAGTATGAAAAGGCAAACAATAATAAAATTATCATAATAATACTAAAAGTGAGAGAAAAAAATCGTGACAGACTGAGTCATTAAAATGGACGTCAATAAAACAATAAATAAAAAGTATTTTAAGTTATGGCAGAGCAAAGAGAAATCTTTAAGTACATAATTTTTATGACACTGAAAGAGTAAAAGTAAAATAAATAATTTGTTAAAGTAGATCAATTGTACAAGATATCTTTGAAACAATTCAATAATTGAATTAATTGTATCTGGCAAATGTTTCTTGAGCACGACCTATCTTAAATAAAATTGGGATACATGTATATAATTATATTCTCGGCATACATAGTATTAAATAATAATACACAAACACCAAATTTATATCAAATAGATCAAAAGAAACGTCTCAAACTTTTTAAGTCTGATAACTCAGCAATGAATGATTTGTTTGTAATGTCTTTTGGTAAGGTGAAAATATGGGTACATGTACATGTATTTTCCCACAATACAAGTATGTATAAATTTCAAATAAAAATATTGAGAGATGTCCGAGTTATTGTCAAATTTGTAAAGGGATATGTGTTCAGCCAAAAACTATGCATTCTAATGTTTACTTACACATTTTGCATTTGTAATAGTGTTTAATTGAACCCCCTTTTCCATAGAAACAAGTATTAGGGTTTTCTCTCATGACGATACGGCTCATCTTATTTCGTTATGAGTTATTTTCCCTACTTCCCAAGATCTTGTCTATTTGTTAGTTCTTGTACCAGTGTACACCTTCTCGCTTAAGGAAATCCAAATGACGTAGTCCATGGCGTTTGAAATTTGCTGACATTGGGGGCCATTCACCTCTTTTTTTATGAAACAAGCATTTTTAGAAGTAAGGAATTTTTGTGTTACTCTGCTGGCATAACATGGAGCCCCATCCTGTTACTGTTATAAAAATAAAGTTGCCGCATGGGTGAAACTCTTTACAATCCGACAGTAGATTCTGTTTTATAAAGTGAGATTGTTGACAACTTGTAAAATCAGTAAAGGATTGATTCAAGCAGAGGACAATTCATTAAAATGTTTTCAATAGAAATGCATTTTGGTACACGATGGTGCAGTGGCATTTCCGATCAAACCTTTCAGCCTTTTTAGGTTGAATAAGGCGACAGTTGGTAGATTCTTGTTCTCATGTCAAAAATGTTAAATCTTTCGATTTCACGTTTTTCACCCCACTCTTACATTTTAGCCTGTTGTAAAAAGACTAATGTATGAAGTGTGTTGAATTTTACATACCTAATAGACAAATAATTTGTCTTTAAATATTTCAAATAAGAATGAAAAACAAATTCAGTTTTTGTTTTATTGACCTTCAAAGAGATTATATTTTTGGTCCACCTGATATCAATATCAACATTCTCTTAACGTATAACTACATAATGAGGCAGCATAACTGTTACCTACAGTTGTACTTGTACGTTTAGAACAGCAGATTTTTATGTGGAATATTGTTTATTTAGGACCGTGAATCTCGCGGTTTCAGGGGGGAATTTCAACCACAGATTGGCAGACTCTATTATTTTGTATGCACCTTTTGAGGCAAACAAGTTTGGAAAGGGGGAATGACATTCTGACATATGGTGAAAGGGTGCATGGGCCAAAAAAAGGTGAGAACTATTGATGTAGAGCTTGTCAGCAATACAGTAATATGTTTCTATTGATGACGTTTCCCCCAGAAAGATGAAATACTTAATGAAAATCAAAGCTCATTTTTTAATCAGAAATCTTATAGATCTATATGATAAGAGAACAAGACTGCCAATATAAATTATATCCTATATATTATCATGAAAAAAATCAAGGGGGAGGGGGGGTGGGGGGGCGTGGAAGTAGTAGGACATTTTGACTAACTATTGTTTTGTAAGGGGTTTATGGATTGCTAAAGGTTTTGGTTAACAAAAATAAATTTTAAGCCATGAATTTATTGTTTACCTTTAAAGAATAAGCATTAAATTTTGATACAATGATCTTTAAGCCTCTTTATCATTTCTGTTAAAAATATTAATAAATTCTGAGAGAACAACTAGATCTATCTTCAAAAACTTCTTTATCATTTCAACAACAAAATCAATGAGTTGTACAAGCAACATCCAACAACGATCTTTAAATTGTGTCTTTCTGATCTCATTAAAAACTTTTGATACATTCAAATACAACAATAATCTTTAAATTTTAAATAGTGTTCATTATCTTTCTTTAAGAGTATCATTAAATTCAGATACAGCACAGATCTTTAAGTTCCTTCACTATTTTCCTTTACGTATATCAATAAATTCAGAGATAACAAAGAAGTTTCTTCCCTGAAAAAATAAAATAAATTCAGATACAAAAATCACTGGACTTTAGAAACAGAACATAATTCTTCCATGTTTAATGAATGAAAATTGAAAAGCCAATGAGATTAGAGAAAATGAAACAATTTAATCATTTGTTCACTTGATTATTAGTTACCCCTGCAAACAAATTAAATGATAAAAATAATTATTCAATACTAGACTTCAAGCTTAAGATGTGGTTACCAAAGATGTCAAACTAACTGCAATGAACTTGTATTGCAAGAAATGACCTTGGGCATGCCATTAGTGTGAAGTTTACTACATTTGGTCAATATGAGGATGAAAAAACAGGGAAGGTAATCGTGATTGAATCTACCAAAAAAATTAAATTGACAAAGAACACAGGTCTCAGAACACATATCATGTTTTAACAAGCAACATCCAAACTATTAGGCTGTGACATATGTGTTGTAACTTTTCACTTTTTTTCCATTCACATCTCAATCAGAGAAAGGAAACTCAATTGAACAAATACGAGAGAAAATCAATATATCACAAATATCACAGACAACAAGGAAAATTTCAAATTGTTTTCACAGTTTTTTCCATGAGATACAAACCGCACCCAGGAACAAAATTTTAATGTTAGAAGTATTAATTTGGCATCTTCTTTAAAACAGCTTCCTGTGATTTGCTTTACAACTTTGGCTGTGTTTCCCTGCTGGCCGTGTTGCCCTGAGTGGAGTTTAACTTGAGGGTAAGGAAGATTGAACAAAAAAGTCACTCATCTGTCAATTGGGAATGTGTCTTCAGTTTCAAACAAATCTTTGGAAAAAAATCTCTCTCACCAAAATGGAATCAAGAATTAACTGTGTGTAATGGGTTTTTTTATGGCTAGTGCTAAACACGGATGGATAAAACCTCATTTTTTGGAGATGTTGATTTATCATCGTTAGGTATTTTTATTTTAAGTGAGTAGAATATCTGGTGGGCACACTGCTAATATCAATAAGTCAAAACCTGACATTGTGATATTTTAATGTAAGAAATAAAGTACAAGTATGTTAAAGGGGTCAGGGAACATACAATTTTTAAAATTCTCATGATATAAGAAATAATTGACTTTTCGTTGTCAAACTGCGATGGATGCCTTACTTTTTAGTCGCGTTCAAAACAACATAACTTTCCCAAAATGCTTCTCTTTAATAAGGGAAGGAACAATTTTGTATCACATATTATATTTTGACCTTTATCAAGTGACTTAATGCACTAGCCTGGTTTATAGAAAACATGTACATGTACTTCTTTTCCAGACAGTGACAGTCTATATGTTAATGTATCAGGAGAAAGATTAACAAACATATGTTACAGCAGTAGGGAAATCCTTAGAATGAAATGCAATTACATTGTCATTGCATCGCATCGCATGTCATTGTCATGATATTTGATGTACTTGCGTATGAGGTGAATTATATGTATCATATTAAGCAACCTGGGACAGACATTATTCTGTGTCGTAGTCATCAAAATTTTCCCCTTCATGACCTCTGACTGGTGATATCGTCCTCGGCTTGCAAAGTCAGCGTTGTCTTCCGTCAGCTGAGCAGCAAGAGTCTCAACAGCTGGGGTTTTTGGAACAACAACGATATGTTCCTCCGGTATGGAGCCACCGCTGAAATGGTACAAAGTACAACATTGTCTGTATGATAATTATAAACAGTTGTCTTACTCATTTACTGTCAGTAACACAAGTTTATCTCAATCTACCAAAAATGAAGCTAGTGACAAATATAAATTTAGTTTAGTTTGTGTTTTTAACTATTGTACTAAGATTTAAAACATACCGGCAGCGGTGAAGCAATTCCTTCAACCAGTCATAAAAATTGAACTCAGCAATTCCTGGGGAAAGAAAAATAAAAGAAGAAAATGACTTCCCTGATAAACCTAATACTTGATAATAAAAAAAGGCAACAGTGTATTAGAGGCAGAATAACAGGCAGGTATAAACAATGTCCACTCACTTCAAATCACTTCACAACTCATCTCACCTATCACTTCATCTCACATCACCTACCACCTCGATTCGCTACACCTGCTATATCACATCACTTCACCTGTCAACAATCACCTCACTTCTGCTCTGCTCTCACTTCATCTATCACCTCACCTCACTTTAACTATCACCTCTCCACTCTTAATTTACCTATCACATCACCTCGCTTCACTCTCCTTTCACCTATCACCTGACTTCATCTATCACCTATCCACTCTCTCATTTCATCTATCATCTCACCTATTACTTAACCTTGCCATATCTATCACCTCATCTTGCTACACCTGTCACCTCACCTTGTTATACTGATCACCTCACCTTGATACACATATCACCTCATCTTGATATACCTATCATCTCATTTTGATACACCTATCACCTCACCTTGATATACCTCTATCACCCCACTTTGCTATACATATCACCTCGCCTTGATATACTTATCACCTCACCTTGATACATTTATCACCTAACTTTGACACATTTATCACCTCATTTTGATACACCTATTACCTCACCTTGATACACCTATCACCTCACCTTGTTACATCTATCACCTCACCTTGATACACCTATAATCTCTCCTTGATGCACCTCTATCACCTCACTTCCTTATACATATCACCTCTCCTTGATACACCTATCACCTCACTTTGCTTCTTCTATCACCTCAACTCTCAACTCACCTGTTACCTATTGCTTATCACCTCTGTCTATCTATCACAGGATTGTCAGCATTTTAATCTAATCATGCCCTGTCCATCATACCAGATAAGTCTTTAAAATAAGGTCGCAATAATACGTTGAAAGTTTTGTTGCCTACTGTTAAACACAAACATCGTTCAAGGTTTTGTTGCTAATTGTCAAAAACAATGATACATTCAAGGCTCTGTTGCCAACTGTCAAATACAAAAATACATTCAAGCTTCTGCTGCCCATTGTCCAACACAAAAGATATGTTCAATGGTCTGCTGTCCATTGTCAAACATAAAGATACATTGAAGGGTCAACTGACCATCGTCAAACACAGAGATACATTCAAACAGCGTCTGTTGTCCATTGTCAAACACAAAGATATGTTCAAGGATCTGCTGCCCACTATCAAACACAAAGATATGTTCAAGGGTCTGTTGCCCATGGTCAAACACAAAGATATGTTCAAGGATCTGCTGCCCACTGTCAAACACAAAAATATGTTCCTGCTGCCCACTGTCAAACACAAAGATACACCTCAAGGGTCTGCTGCCCATTGTCAAACACAAAGATAAGTTCAAAGATTCCAAGGGAAGTAGCCTGGGCTAGCTGGCTGTAGACCCATTGTTGGATGGTAAACAAAGACAAAGCCTGAAAACAAGAAAAACAAAGAAAAACATTCAATGAGGGATTCTGTACAAAACATGAATTCTAAAATTGATAGAAAAGTAAAACAAAACAAAGATTTGGCTATGTTTTGATAGTATAGAATCAAAATTCACTTTAGATTTCAAGTCAATCACAGAATCAAATTGATAATTCAAAGGTTTTGCCCATGAATGCCCATTGTCAAACACAATTTTCACGTCCATACGTTTAAATTGGTCAACAGATAAGCTGTTGATGACTCTATTTGGCAGGGCATTCCACTCGCAGATGGTTTGAGGGAAAAAAGCTGTGTTTGTAAATGTTGGTCCGGGTGTGGGTTGATGAATTTTTTTGCATGATTTCTTGTTGAGCGAGTATATTCATTGTTGCGTTGAGAAAATAAGTCGGGATTTTCACGGTTGATGTGTCTGTGTTTATTGCTTTGTAAATATGTATGAGGCTGTTTTCGGCGGGTTTCCAGAGAAGACCAGTTAAGTTCCTGTACTTGAGTCACGTCCTTGTTCTCTTGACCAGCATTTTTTTGCAACTCGCGCTGTCTGTCTCTGTACCTTTTCAATTTGGTCAATTTGGTATTGGTGGTGTGGATCCCATGCAGCACTAGCGTATTCTAGCGTCGGCCTAACAAGTGCTGTGTATGCCTGAGATTTAATTTGCATGGGGCATTGACAGGTTTCAGATAAACCAGTCTTTTGATGTGATTTCATTTATATGATCATCCCATTGGAAACACAAATATGGTATGCTTTGAACGTGTTCCAGATGCTCATGAGGGTATAATCATATATGACTGGCTTTCGATTTTGGTGTAACGTTCCACATAGCACTTGATGGATGGAATTTCAAACTCTTCACCATTTTCAAACAGATCTCTTTGAAGGTTTTCTGCACTGGCTTTGTTTGTTATTTCTGGCTGTCCCCATTTTAAGATTTGTATCAAATATTTTTCCCAAGATCATTTAAATATTAAAAAAACAAAGAGGTCCAAGGACTGTGCCCTGGGGGACTCCAGATAGGACATGACAAGGTTCGCTTGATTTCCCTTCTAGGATTACTTTTGTGTCCTAAAGCCATTCAGGAGTATAAACATTCCATAATTCTCTAGTTTTTGGAGGAGGCGTTGGTGGGGTACAGTGTCAAAAGCCTTAAAAATCAAGGATTAGTAGGTCAACCTGTTTTTTGTCATCTATTGATTTAGCTATCGACTCTATATAAGTTGTGTTTCACAGGAATGGTGCTTACGGAATCCACATTGGTAGTCCATGTTTTCTTCCAGGTGGTTCATTATCGTGTGTGCTATGATATGCTCCATTACTTTGCAAGAAATTGAAGTTAGGGATACTGGCAAAGATAATGTCACATAAACAGGGTCTGATGTTTGCTGTTTTCCAATCTTCTGGCACGAATCAATTGATTGTTGGAATAAAAGATATGGCGCGATCTCATTTGCTGTTTCAGGATTTTAGAGGGATGTCATCTGGTCCTGTTGCCTTATGCGAGTCTAGTTGTTTAACATGATACTAATTTGTTTGATTTCAGAAATTTCAATTGGTAAGTTTGGGTCCTCCAGGTGAACACACTTTGATATTGATCGTTAAGAATTTTTGCTTGTTCTTTGGAGTCTGTTGTTTCTGTGCCGTCTGGTCGTTGAAGGACGCTTATCCCTGATATGTTTTTACGCTTTGATTTGATGTAAGACAAATCTTTTGGTTACAAAGATTCTCATCACACAATGTATTTGAAGTGTTGTTTCAAATTCCTGATGAATTATTGTTCTGATTTTTCATATTTTTGCCAGTCCTTGATTTGTTGTGGTATTTTGCAGCATTATATCTCCTCTGCTTTTTTGTCTTATCAACCGTTTGATCTTTTAATCCACGAAGTGTTGTAATTGTTTTCTTGGGTATATGTATGTTCATGGAATGACAAAATATTGTCCAATTTTCATTTACAGTTTTTGTCTCTGCATTTCTTTCGAATGTTTCAAATCTCGTAGGTCTTCTGCATTGATGTCAAAAATTGATCGAGGAGGTTTTTTCTTTATTTTCGTTTTCATTTGTACGCTGAAAAAACTGTAGTTTCACAAAGGATTTGTTGTCAAGATGATATCAAGTTGTTTTCACCTCTTGTTGGTTCGTGATTAAGTCAGGTTGAATTCAGTGACAATTTCAATCATTTTTTCATTTATGTGCCTGCTATATTGAGGATTTGGTCTAACTTCTTGTGATATGATGTCTGGAAGATTAAAATCGCCATTAAAAGAATGTTTGGGGTGTGCGTTCCTTGGCTATGGAGCTTCCTTAAAGATTCATGTAATTCCATCACGTCAAAAATAAAACAAACCCACGTGAAGGTCTCCTGTGCCATAGATATTTTAGTCCAAACAATCAGTGTTGGCACAATTTTCTGTTGAGACTAAATTGTTTTTTACTGCGATCAAAACTCCTCCTTCGCCGCGCGTCCTGTCTTTCCGATATGGTGGTGGTTTTAGAAAATTTGAATTAAATATTGCTTTACTAACACTGAGGTGAGTTTCTGTTTAATATCTGGTGAGTGTGTTTCTATCATTTGTTCCAGTTTCAATTGTTTGTCTTGGCTAATAAGACTACGACAGTTCAAATTTATTATAGTGAGATCTTTTGAAAGTTCCTTTTTTGTTTTGTTATCCTTTTTGCCTGACTGGTCAGAGTGTTGTTGATTTCCGTTGTTGTTTTTGTTTTTTTCTGTGTGAGTGAAAATCTGACAGCTCATTTCCTAAAATTAGATTTCGAGGTAGGTGGTGGTCGTTGCGAGTGTGAATGACTGGTCTTCGACCGGTGATTGTTTTGATTAAATGACGTTTACGCTTGCCACCGCGGTGACATCGCCTCGGGCCGTTCCAGAAAATGTATTAAAGTAAACAATTGTCACCAAATAAAATGCCATTAAAAAGCCGTTGAATTGAATATGATCCATTTAAAATTTGAAATATTGTAAAATTTATTTGATTAAAATCGTTAAAAAGTATTTTAAGATATAAACACATTCACAAATATAATGGTATAAAAATCCGAAGGAGAAATAAGATAAATCCACTGGTAAAAATGAAAAACAACACAGCACACGATACATTGCCTGCTAGGCATAGTACATCACATTATGAATATTAAAATACATATCGTAAATGAACGTTATCACAGATGAGGTATAAACATGTAGTTATATACATGTAGTTATATAAGAATACATCTTATGCAGGACAATATTGTAAATAAGTATCATAGTGATGTCTTTGAATCTTACAAATTTTTGAAATACACACACTATGCCTGAGTTTGTTTTGTTGTTGATTTGATTTATTTTTTGATTTACTGACTATTTATTTTGATGCACATTCGGCCTCAAGTGTATCTCAGAGAAAAGCTTTGAAGTTGAAGTACACACTTTCCACACAGAATTGAATATTTAGCAACAATACAAAATGCAACTGTCAGATGCTCTCACCTGACACAAATGAGGAGGAACTCATCCCCCCCCCAACAAAAAACAAAAACAAAAAAAAACCCCAAAATCCACACCAACCTAAAACCACTGTGTCATAAGACAAAAACTTACTCCAAAAGAGAGAGCCAGCGATTGCACAGCAAGGAGTACCACGACCTGGGCTGTTGGGTAATCTCCGTATTTGGATGCTTCTTAACACCTGTGTGTGAAAATAAATGTAAATGAACATTGGAATATTCAGAATAAATGATAAATGAATGAATATAAAAGCGATGCAAAATATGTAACTGTATACGCATAAATGAACTTATACGTAAGATTTGCCGGCACTTGTAATGTGACGTAATTTCGATGAACATTTTAACATTCAGAGAAATGAAAGATTCATTTTAAAGGGATCCAATCTGACTGACCCAATAATTTTGCAGTGTCGCTAAGATCTTCTCGACTCGCTGTGACTGCCTCTTCTCCTCCTGGCTTTTGCTTGGTGGCATCAAAATCCGCCTCAGGCGTGGTGCTTTCACTGGCCCTGCCCCTTGGTGGATCAGGTGCCAGCCGATGGCCACGCTGAGTGAGTCTCTCTGGAAAGAGCTTGTCTAAATCAGTGGCAAATTTTTCTAAAGAATCTTTGTGAAGCGTAACGTCAACCGGTTTACCTGAAAAAGAAAGACACCAGGTAAACAACTACATCTGGAGACTCTGAATTGTTGTCTCATTGTAAAGAAAGTACATGTGTTAACATCTTGTCCTTGCTGAATCATGGAAAGTGAGAGGTCGAATAATAAAAAACGAAAATGAAAGATTGTACAATCAAAAACTTAAAATGAGAGGCCATACAATCAAAAACTTAAAATGAGAGGCCATACAATCAAAAACTTAAAATGAGAGGCCATACAATCAAAAACTTAAAATGAGAGGCCATACAATCAAAAACTTAAAATGAGAGGCCATACAATCAAAAACTTAGGAAAAAGTGAAAGATGACTTGGCATAAACTCTGAAGAGATATGATAAAAAAAAAAAACTGTTTTGCTATTGATATCAGTAAACTTGGGTTTTGCTTACATGAGTACAGCATGATGGATTCAATTTTAAAAACTTTAGATTTGCTAAAACAATCAATTAAAGTAAAATGAATTAAAATTGATAATAACTTGGATATTGCAAAAAAGGTACAGCTAACTGAAATAACTTTTAAAAAACTGTAGCTTTCTCAAACATGTATATGTTGAAGAATGAAAATCATTAAAGAAACAATCACTTGGGTGTAGCTCCAATATGTATAGTTTACTAAATTCAACTCAGAAAACAATATTGCTCCATCATGAACACTTTGATTAATCGATCTTTTAAAACATCACTTATTGGTAAAACATGCACAGCTTGATGAAGAAAATTTATAGAATTCGAACAAAGTAATGATTGAAACAAAAACAACTGTGAAACAGAAACAAGTGTACACATTAAAATTCATAAAATCGTTGTTAGTAGTTACTATGACTACGAGGTTACTGCCAAGTTTTAGCTGTGGCAAAAAACTATCGAAATAAATTTTTACATCTAAAAATCCAAAATGAAAGGAATTTTCATCATGTAAATTAAAAACCTTTTCTATCATGAAAATTAAAAACAAAAGTGAAATGGAACTGACCAGATGCAATGTGGCCGTTAGAAGTATTACTTCCTTGACTAAGTCTGCGCCTAGCGTCTCAATTTCTCCATTGATGCGAAAGCGGTCTTCTCTAGATTGTCGTTTATCGTAGCTCATTGCCAATGCAAAGTAAGAATAGTCAATGGCAGCGTAGGTGAGCATGAAAGCGGTGGTGACCACAGGAGCGAGTGAGTTCACGTCTCCGATGCAAATAAACAACAGGACAACAAGGGTGATCACTATGAGGGCAAACACAGGAACCTTGTTGGGGCCGCGCTGATGAGCAAAAAAAAGTTTGAAAATTAAATCTCAATCTTTTATGAGTTGATTGATTGATTTAAATTTATCCTGACCACCATGAGTGGTGATCGCAGGGTGAATTCAGAGGAAACAGCAATATAAAAGAAAAGTAAAAAACTGAAAGAGAAATAAAAGACTGAAAGGAAAAAAGTAGGACCTACCAGTAGTACCCAACAACTGCCCTCTTACGAGAGTTATTTCATAAACTCAAGCTTAATTTTTATTGCTTAATAACACTGCCTTTCAACAAGCCATTAAAAAACAATTACAGACAACATTAGAACAATCTAGAAGAAGTAGAAAGAGACAGAAAGAGAGACAGAAAGAGAAAGAGAGTGAGTAAGAGAAAATAATTACAATTGGAAAATACAGCAAGAATTCACAATGCCTAATGGATAATAAAAAGAAATTCAATTCCTTACTCCTTGGCCTAGAATTTTGATGACAGGTATAACATTCTCGTTTGCAATAGATTGCAAGATGCGGGGCGGGCCGTACAAGCTTCCCATGCATGAGGAAACGGATGACAGGTATAGGCCGGCAAGCCACAACACGCCTACCAGAGACACCTGGGTAAAATTAAAATGAGAGTGAGTGTTTCAAAACTGGACCACATTAATGCTGGTCACAGTCGAAAATAAAGATAATTTTTTATGATTGGTATTTCATCTCTGTGTGGTATGTGTGTCTCTGTTATTTATGCATGTTTGTGAGAATATATATATATATATATGTACATGTTGGTATGTACAAGTATTTATGTATGTTTCCTTACATCTCTCTATGTGTGAGTGTGTGTGTGTGTGTGTGTATTGAGGTAATCTATATATGCTTTGGTGTGTGTGTATTGGGGAAATCCATGTGATTGGCATGAGTGTATGAATTGAGGTAATATATGTGTTTTCGTGAGTGCGTGTGTGTGTCTTTTGTATGCTGATAAATTTTCTTCTACTTTATCTTGTATGAATTTGTCTTTAAATAAAAAAGAGGAAAATCAATAATAGCTATTCTATTGACAAAATGAGATGGAAAATTAGAGACAGCTCATTCGTTGATTGCATATTTTTAGTCAAACCTTTTCAGCAATCATGTAGTCATCAAGAAGGTAGCTCCTCACACACGTAGACCCAAGAACCAGAATAAACGAGATGTAGAGAAATGTGCTGGCCAATGAAAAAGGAAAAATAAAATTCGATGAGGAGCCTGTTGGAGCCAGTGGTGTCGGTGGCCTAGTGGTAGGGTTGCAGGGCTTGGGATCACGAGGTCCTGGGTTCAAATCTTGGCAATGCTAAGTCCAATGTTGAGTTCCTTGGGAAGGGCTCACATTCCCCCCCCCCCACCTCCTCCTCCTCCCCACTCAGGTGCAAATGGATATCAGCAACAGCTTAGAAGTACAAACCTATGCCAGATTTGCCTCCCTGTGCAAGGTATGATTATCATCACCTGTTCCAGTTCATGTTATAGAAGCCACGATAGGCTTCCACTCTATGGGCCCTAAGGGCCTTGGTTGAAATTTGTTTTTGTTTTTGCTGGAACCAATAGCACTGGAATGTTTATAAGCTGTAAGATGTAATGTGAATGTAGATCTGCTGTCACTAGTTACTCCGTAAGAGAAATAGAAATATTTCATTATTCTAGCATCATGAACTAAAAAAAAACAGCAGTGAGCGATTTCCAGTCGCTTACATCAATCATTACAGAGTGTGTTAATTCTAATAATTAAACATTTTGTTAATATTCTTTTCTGAGCTTATTTTCAACATCTATAAAAAAAGAAATAGATAGCAAATAAAGCTAAAATAAGGACTAGAGCAAACATGTACATCATAAATCTAGCATTTGTTTTTCAACCGCAACTATTTATCAAGGCAGCTGGAAGACAAAGACAAAACATTTCAGTTATCTTCTAATTTTTATCTTGTCAAATGACCACTTTAAAAACAAACTGCCTATGTATATACTTCAATCACAACCTTAAGGGAAAGGCGGCACCTGGGATGGGTGATTTGGGTCAAAGTATCAAAATTGGGGTGATGGTATATTCTTTCAGTTCAACTCATCTGCTTCACTTCAATACAAGTCATTTAAGATAAATTCACCTCTTTGTGATCAAAAACAGCATTTGAAAGTGACCCGCACCACTACTTTTTAGAAAATCCTTTAGAGAACACACGAATAGACTTTCATTGGGGCCTAAATAACTCATTTACTGCTGCAGTAAAATGGATCCACCCGTGGCTTTTGGAAAGCTTGCACTATCCTCTATCATATAGTGACCCATTACACATCCAATCAAACGCCTTTATTTTATAATATTTTTTTCATTGCTTGATGTCAATCGATGTGCTCAAAAGCTATCCTCCCTAATTTGGTCATAGCAATGTTCAGTTTTACTCTCTCTATGCGAAGACTAATGGAGATGGTCGGATGTCTCAATTCAAGGCTTCCACTTCCCCTGGCACCCAATCGACAACCAGTTTCTACAGTGCCATGTTTTGTATCCCACACCTTTCAGCACTTGATGGCAGCCACAATTTATTTGAATACCGTTACTACTATTACTGTCATCTATAGTTGTTATCACAGTGTCAAAACAAGTTATTGGTTTTTATATGCAGTGTTTTCTTTATGATAAGTTGTCTTTCATTATTCAAATACAGTGAGTTTCATTTTGTGACTATTTTTATTATTGTTTACAAGAACAGTGTGTAAGATCTCTATCTTCATCATGCCAAAACATAAACCTGTCATTCCAAAATCTTGTCGTTAACAACTTGAGAGGTGCGTGTGAAACGTTGAATAAATGAGGAAATAACATGACCTGATGACAATGTGCTTGTCACATCCTTTCTTTCATCTAGTAGTAGTAATAGTAGTAGTGGTAGTAATGCTCACACAACATTGACAACCACCACCATCCCCACTCCGCCCATCGAATTTGTCAACCTTTCCTTCACCTCTCGTTCATCCTCTGTACCAACCCCTTCATATTCACCAACCACTAGTAGTAGTGGTAATGTAACAGTTTAAACTGCTGGACCACTTGCCTTTGATGTCAACGTCCCCGCTACCTCCCGTTCATCTCCTTTACCGACCTTTCAAGCACATCGGTTGGTAGCAGCACGGTAGTTGAAACTACTGTCTGTCAACATGACTTTGATGTAATACCGTAGGTCGAAGGCATTGCGAGTCCCTCCCGCTTGAAAACGAAAATTCACATATCTATTGCCTTGCCAAGCAACGAGAACAAGACAGATTCTTACATAATGACTATGTCCTAAAGGAAAATATGAAAGAATGCAAGGTGAAGACGAGAGAAGCAAGAAAATAAGGCTTGAAGAACTTACAAAAATAGAAGGAAAACCATCCTATGGTGCTGGGATTGTTTAGAAGGCCGTTTTTGGTTAGAAATTTCATTTTTTCTGCTATTTCTGCTTTCTTCTCAAAACTGCGTTTTTATTACTTAGGTCCATTTATCTCAGACACAAGTCATCATATTTCATTCAAACTTCATAATCTTATGTCAGATATTCATGTCCTCATTTCATCAACGGTGTTTTTTTAAAAAAATTATTTAAAAAAATGAAAAATGCGTACTTTCATTATATGTTGACATTATAAAACGAACAAATTCATAAAGTTTGTTTTATTTGTTTTTTGCAAAAGTGGCTTAACATAATTGAGAGGTCAGCATAAACATCAGCGTAAACATCATGTACAAATTACAAAGAAATTTAACCCATAGTGACTGTGAAATAAAGACCTAAAGTTTGCAAAGAAATCCAAGATGGCGGGTGTTTTACCATGGCAACAGAGCTAAAAAATTGGAAAATTTTGCCTCAGACATCGTTGTGGTATCCTTTCACACTAATTTGACCCCAAAATTCCCAATTAAAGCAATATTAGGAAAAAAGGTCTCCTTTGGCCGCACTCTTCCTTAACCCTAGTAAGGCTATGACTGGTAAATAACGGCTTGTTACAGCACTTCGTTCAGCGCTACGCCCAAGGTTTACCATTTGCCCACTACAAACCTCTAATAATGCTCTCTGATTGGTTAACCATTTAGTAAACAGGAAAAAAGATGCGTTTAGGCTCATAAGCTTACGTCCGAAAGGCCTTTGGTTGAGTCTATTTCTAAAGGGGTGTGTCCATCATTATCTTTGTCTTAGACAACTGATAGTAACGATGCTAACAGCTGTACTATGCATGAAGTAGGCTTGATTATACAAGTTACATCATTGGTCGCCCCTATCGTAAAATGGAATTATTCTACTAGGACAAGTTCATCGCCAGAGGAGTGTGAATGTGACCTGGTCTGTTTTGAAAGCGTGTGTGATTGGGTTGATAATAAGAATGTGTGTTTAAACAGATACATAATTGATTTTGTTGTCTCTTACTAAATTGAAAAGAATGGAATCATGCTAGTTTAGCTTGGCTTGGGTGAAACCAGATGTTCACCATGCGACTGAATTCAATTGATTGGTGATGGCTTGGTCAGAAGTCACAATTCCCTGTGAACTTGTAAAACTTCGTGGGCAGCCTCGTGCAGCGCAGCGCTGAGCGTGCGCTTTTCTTGTGTTAAGTGATAACATATCTCCAATTGTAACTCAAACAGAAAAATTAAGTCATAACACATCTCCAATTGTGACCCAATCAGAGTATTAAGTGATAACACATCTCCAAATGTGACTAAATCAGAGAATTAAGTGATAACACATTCCCAAATGTGACTTAATCAGAACATTAACTTTCTGAGTGCTATTCCCACAACAGAAGTATGATATAGTGTCAGTGCTACTCCCGCACCCCTTGTGGGACAAAAGTGTGAATTTTTTGTGCGCTGATGACCACATTAATCAAACTGCTGTGACTACTATGTGATCCAATGGCCATTTTCCCGTCCATAGCGACCTGACTCGATCGATTTTGACCATCTGAAGTATGTTTTATCAATTTTTTCTGTAACCTCCTCTAAGTTAGCTAATTTTTGGCATCAAACAGACGGCATCTGTGGTATGGATTTAGCAACTAAGGGCTCCAATATTGAGCCAGAAAAAGATGATATGCTGAGCTTATGCTAAATCTAAATGAGAAGAACTTTGATTAGTCGATAGACCAATGTTTACGTATGTCTAGATGTTGCAAGACCATCATATAGGGACATAACACCACCCCACTCCTAGTAAGGAGGCATGGCAGAGGAAAAGATGCGGAACTTACTACATTTAGACTTTATAAAAAAAGACCAAACCTGTTGTTTATGAAGTAGAATGGACTGACAGTGATAGTATAGAAGACTTTATGACAGGTGTGCTATCAAAAACGCAATGCCCTACTCACCCAACACCTAGTGCCGCTAATGTTCCCTGTGGTATATTGTGGAAAGGATCCCGCAAATCTCCACTCATGTTGATGCCAGCCAAGATGCCTGTCACAGTAGCAAAGAAAAGTCCAAATATTGTGAAGAAACTTTCCCCCTCAGCAAAGTCTGCTCCTGAATTATTCATAAAATTTTCATCGTTGTAGCCGTTCACACCATCCTCTGTTGAGACAAACAGTCATGCAATAGGTCATGGCGAAGTTAATAAACACAAATACAGAATTAAAATTTGAGCCCCATAGGAATAAAGGCAAGACAGATACAGAGGAAGAAAGTAAAGACAGCCATAGACTGAGCACAGGCTCCAAAAGGTGATTTTTGCATTGTCACCTGTCATCCATCTTTGGTTTGAGCCCGTCTGGCGCCTTTCCTTTTCCCCGTTTCTTTCCCTTGTATTTATCTCGTCTTCATTGCCATGACAATGACAATTCTATATCATTATCGATTGCATCCTCTGTTGAGGTGATTTGAAGACAATAAATGAGCAAATAGATGAAGCCACATCAAGGTGACCAACATGATTGTGTTATATAGCAAAAAATATGCTACACATCTGTTACTTTGCTCCAAAATGTCTGAACCTATTATTGTGACCCATGTTTCTCTCCAATCTATGTAGGCAAAAAAATTCAGAAAACGTACATCGATGGGTTTAAAATCATTTGTATTCTCCGCTTTTCATCTTGTTCATATTCTTCTTCCTCTTTCTTCTTATTTTCTCATTCATATCCATTCCCTGCAATCATCAGTAATAATTTCTTAAAGTTATCTAGCTGAGTACTGCAATCATCAATAATAGTTTCTTGAAGTTACCTGGCTGAGTACTGCAATCAACCATAACAATTACTTAAAGTTACCTGGTTGAGTATGCACAAATGATCCAACCAGCAGATCCATGGCGGATAAAAATAAAACCAAAAGGAGAATGAGCTGCAGACGTATGACCCACTTGACTCCAGACACATTGACCCCTGAGGAAAAAATGTGCAATAAAATCAATTGATTAGCAGATGTCACACTTGCTCTATCTATACAGATAAAGATAAAGATGATGGATTTACATACCACTGCACAAGTACAGACTCACCAGCACATCATAAACTTATCCCAAAGAAGACCATTCCATTCAAAATCTATCTCAGCTCCCTGGTGAGTATATAGTACAGCTGCCTGATAGGAGCTTATACTATGCAAATACTGTGATAAGGTCTTCCTTTGCCTATTGCTGGGTTCTCATTTACAGCTGAATCTATTGAGGAAAATAGAATAAAATACCTTTCTGAAGGGTAAGTAGAATTCCTTCAAGGCCATTACGGCCCTTCGAACCAGAGTTTAACATGGTTTCTATAGCATGAAGCAGAACAGGTGATAATAATCACTTCCTGGACAGGACGCTAGTCTGATGAAGGTTTTACTCCCAAGCTAGTGCTTGTACCCATTTGCACCTGGGTCGAGTGAGAAAAAATGCGTGTTTAGTGTCTTTCCTAAGGAATACAACATCCGGCCTAATTTTGTCCGGATTCGAAGCTGGTATCTCATGATCCATAGTCCGGCAGCCTAACCATTTGGCCACGGATACCACATTTGCTAAGACCATATTTTCGAAAACAAATGTAGGCCAGCCAGGGTTGTGAACCAGTGTCATCATGATTATAAACTCACAGCACTACCGATTACGCCACAACACCAGCTTTAGCCTCACACAATTAAAGACATAACTTTAGAATTTTGAGAAAGATGTGCTCTTCCAAAGACATCATTTCTTTATGAGTTGAAAGTCAGCTCAGCACAGCACAGTAACGACATCAGTGGAACATAGAAATTTTGTAAAAGCTCTTTGAAATGCTTTTGGTGCTTGCTGACATTTTCATTCCCATCCTCAGTTATTGGTTAATCTCACACGCCATTGACAGCAGTGTAAGGGAAGGCAGCTGAGTCCCAAGGGCCAGTAACTCAGTTCATTTGTACAAAACTAAAAACACTGAGAATTCTAAACTATGACTACGTGATTATATGACTTATGACTTAGGACCCTCCACTATCGAGGTAATCAGATTTCGCAGCCTTGGCTGTGTTCTTGATTTCCTGGTAAAAGCAAACCCTTTTCTTCTATCCATTATCAGATCGTTGTGTAATGTTAGTTTAATCCTAAGGAACACAACGTCGGACTTAAGTTTGCTAGGATTCGAACCTGGGACCTCATGATCCCAAGTCCGGCAGCCTAACCACTGGGTCATCAATGCCACACAATATATTATGTACTTGTTCTAAAAGTTTGTAGAATTTATGGTAGTCTGGTTTAAAAGCCTTTCGTGATTACACGATTGATCTTACTTTCATTATAGTATGGTGTTTGATCAGGTTATATCTGGCAATAATCAAGCTAACTAACAAGTCAACAGATCTCTTTCATCCCCTGCTCACCCCATCATGGCTGCCCATATGACCTTTATCCTACCTAATCTTGACCTTCAGTCTTACCCAACAGAAGAAGCACGACTCCACAAGCAACAGCTCGTGCAATCCAAGGATTGTCCTGTCCAATCAGAGACATGATTGACTCGCCAAAACCCATCACACTTAGTGAACAGCTGACAGACTGCAGAATGAAAGGAAAGAAACACCAAAAGGTGACAATATTACATCAATGGAAAATGACTTCAACGCTGGAATCATGAGCCTCATTCTGATCACCATCATATAAAATACAAGCGTGCCCGGAGACAATGGTGGACTATGATTCATCTTCATAATAACGTTTGTTTTTATTCGACTCCCTCCACTATATGCAGTGATGATACGGTCAATTAAGAGGAAATAGTAAGATGAAGAGCATGTGAAAGAGTGAAAGGAAAAGAAGTAGGTAGGACCTACTACCTGTATCTGTCAACTGTCCATGTCTTCAGACATATGAGTAATAGTAACAACAGCAACAACATCAAAAAAAACAACAACAACAACAAAACTCACCTGAGCAAAGCAGTAGATAATGCCCACACTGCCACCTATGCGGCCACCGAGAATGTGGGAAATCAGGAAGTAGACACCCCCGCTCTCCACCTTGCATCGCTCACACACACCTATGGCACTCAAGGCCACAATCAACACGATGGAGACGGACAGGAAGACGGTCAACACAGACAAGCCAATGCCAGCATTTCCCTGGGCAAGTAAAAAACAAAAAGTAAAAAAAGAAAAATCAAAATGGCAGGCATGACATAGAAAAATGGCTTTGTCTTTGAAACGAATCTTCAATGAATCATGGATGGTTGTGAATTAATAACCACAGGTTGCCATGTCTACACTTTAACATGCTAAATAAATGGGAAGTGTGTCTTATTTAGTTTAAAGGCCCATACACACTTAGCAACCGATCTGTGAGATATCCATATCCACGAAGTCTCATGGATTGCTGAATGGGGATGAAAGATCACACAAAAAATCCCACAAATTTTCAGAGATAGAGCAACCGAGCTCTCAGTGATACATCTGTAAACATGGACACAATCTGTAAAATAGAAATGATCATCCCATTGAGATCATTGAGGATTATCGCTTCGGATAAATTTATATGATCGGTGGCTGTGTGTAGGGGGCATTACATCAGTAGCATGAGAGGTAAACATTTCAACTTACCACAATCCATCCCATACGCAGGAAAATAACAACGCTTAGGATGTTGATCAAACAAGACGTGAAAACGCCGTCCCATGTACCGAAGAGAACTGGCTGGGAAATGAAAAAGTTTGACTTCCACCATGGTTGCTGTGCTGCCTGCTGTGATAAAAACACAACAAAACTTATATTGAAATTAATCACATTGAAAATTTTACAACATAAATTACAAAGAAAATGACTAAAAATTGCAATGGAAATTACAAGTTGCTAACCAACAAGAAATGTTATTTGGTCTTTTGCTCAAGTTACCGGTCTACTATCTAAAACATCTTTTTTAAAAATACATGTACCTCATCATTTTCCTCTGTGCCTTTCTCATAAGTAATTTCTCGGTTGAGCTAGTTTAGATTAGCTAAGTATTTCCCCATTATTGATTTTCCAAGTCACACCAGTGTAACAAAATCGTGCCCTTCATTTGCCAGACTCCCTTGTGTATTGGCAGCTCTCATCTTGCCATCAGTCATTACATAGCACTTTTCTAACAAGGAGGTCTGATTCTCAATGTACCTCTACTGAAGTATGATTGACTTCTAATAGTTATTTAAATCCTCTTGTCACTTTGTGAAAGTTGGTGTTTCACTGTCATTCATTCACTTTTACAAAATTGACACCAGAGGATGAACAGTAAACGCTCTGATGAGAAATATCTCTTGTGCTGACCCAGACTTGGCAAGAAATCAATGTCTGGTGTGTGTATGTCTGTAGGCCTATGTGTATGTGAAGTGAACTTGGCCAGATCAATACAATTTGGCAAGTAAGATGTGAGAGGATTGCATTGAATTAAAACACAGCTGTGTTCACAATTCTAAAACATCAAACACACAATTATTGACTAGTCAAATATCCCTCCCACATTCTTTTTCTCTGATAAGAACGAAAACGTTAACGTTAAATATGGAACATAATACACATCATTTGAACCATGAAGTTGGACAATGAGAACATGACTACATGAAAACTGAACTCCCATTTTTTTGTGTGTAAAGGAACAGGCTAATGGTTAGAAATCTACAGACAGGCAAGGAGACAGAGAAAATAGATGAGAAAATGTGGCTACACACATACACACACAGCTCAGACTGATTTTGCTTTACATTTTGACATACCTCCTCAGCCACTTCACAGTTGTAGCTGATAACCATTACTGCAATATAATTTGGTCTTGTCCTTTACTAAGGTTGAAATCGGCCATATGGCTTTGATAACCGATTTCAAAGACAAAACGAATGCCAGCTATCATAAAACTTGAAATCACAAATTTTGTTTCTCTATTGCTTCTCTAAGAAGTGATATACGGGGACAGAGCAAGGATTCTGGCAGTTTCTAATTAGTATGAAAAACCTAAAATTTGACACTAAAGCCGGCTATGTAATCAGGAATTTGACAATCTCTTTTCCATGTTCCAAAGAATGAAAAGATTAAATAAATGGTCACAAATGGAGAAGAAAATACAAACTTGTTCTTCACGGAAAAGTTCATTTTGCTGTCCAGGGTAAGCTTCATGGTACGATTCGGCAGCGTCCTCGGTGGAGGAATAACCCTTGGACTGTGACGCACTTTGCTGGTCCCGACTCAGCCCAAATCTAGGAAGGAGGTGAAAGAAAGAAAGTCAAATTATATTTTCACAAATCATCATTTCAAAACAAAATGAAAAAAACCCCAAAACTTTTCATGTGTCGTATATCTTGTCAGTATCGTTCTCTGAACTGGTAAGAAACAACAACACATACACATGCACACACACACACACACATAAGTATATTTACACAAACACATGTACACACACATAAATAGACACACACATACACATAATGACACACTTACATGAATACGTACGTACATAAACATAAATACACACTTACACAGACAAATGCAAACATAAAGACATAAACACATAAACTCATAAGCACATAGGTCCTACATATACAAAGACACAAACACACATACCTGAATGCAATATCATATAAATACACATTCTTA
>JAXRKP010000106.1:117500-140000 GCA_037039925.1 Doris montereyensis | reverse complement strand
CCTTCAAAAACTAATTTAACTTGAATACTAAAAACTAATTTAACTTATAATACTCCTTAAAAAACTAATTTAACTTGAATACCTTCAAAAACTAATTTAACTTGAATATTATTTCAAAACTAATTTAACTTGAATACTCCTTCAAAAATTAATTTAACTTGAATACTCCTTCAAAAACTAATTTAACTTGAATACTCAGATTGAAGATAGAGGCGTCGGTGGCCGAGCGGGCTAGGCTTACCGGGCTGGGGACCATGAGATCCAGGGTCCGAATCCTGGATCAAATTGTGTTCCTTTAAAAGATGCTTAACATGCATTTCCCCCATCTACCCATTTGATAAATCTACATCTAGTTTTATCTTGGGAGTAAAAATCTGCGTCAGACTAGCGTCACTAACCAGGAGGTGATTAGTATCACCTGTTCCGCTATCACGCTACAACCCCCCTCCCCAAAAAGCTCCAGCTCTGTGGACCGTAATGGCCATTTAAGGAACTTAACGTTTACTCCTTTTAGGTAAACAAAAAAATGCCGCCGATTCGTTGACCTCTCTGGCAAGTGCAACGTATTTTTCGCGAACACGGAATGACATCTCCGACTTTCATTCCAGTCTCTCGGAGTCTTTGCCGTTAACTTAAGATTTGTTTCTTTCAAAAATAAATTCGAAATACAGTTAACCTTTCAATATATATAACATATTTTCAAGGTAAAATACAAATTTACTTTCTCCAAACAAAACCCAGCTAATATAGTTGTTGTTTTTTTTATGTACTGGTTGTTTTATCAGTAATGAGACGTGAGGGAACAGATACAGGCAAACGAGGGGCGGGTAAAGGATAGGAAGGATAACCTAAATTTCCTTCAAGGAAGGCTTACAAAGGCCCATAGAGCCAGGGCTTGTTCCTGTTTCGACAGCGTGACAACGAACAGGTGATAATAACCACTCCTGGACAGGACGGTAGTCTGAAGTGCAGATTTTTACTCCAAAAGGATTGCTCGTACTATCTGCAACGGGGTTCCCCATAAAATTCCCGTTACGTGTCTTTCTAAAGGAGGAGGGGGACCTTTGTAATATCGAATTTGATCATTTACAGTTGGTACTGAAAGTGGCCAATAGTCGGTAGAAAGTTCATTACAAATATGGCGACCGATGGAATACGTTATGACACTTCGATGGAATATATTATGACATTATGATGAAATGCATTATGACACTATGATGGAATATGTTTGACACTACGATAAATTACGCTAAACACTACGTTAAATTATGCTATGCCAGTATGACGAAAATACACTAAGAAAATATGATAAATTACGTTTAAAGCATGACACATAGTTGAAAATGTTTCATGACAATATGATGAAAATAAAATAGTGTCGTTGAAATATGACACTATGATGATACATTGACGTTTAAATTATGTTATCATAATGAAATACAATTATGACATTGTGATAAATGGAAATATGTTGTTAGTGACATTGACAATAAAATATGACGCAGTGATGAAATATGTTATGACAATATGATGAAATACGTTAAATGACACTACGATACATTACATTAGGCCATAATGATAAATTATGTTATGACGCTGCGATGAAGTAATACGTTAAATGGCAACCCAATGAAGTACGATTATGTTACAATTTGATGGAATACGATATGAAACAATTACCATGAAATATTTATGTTTGAAACTACTTAATTACATTATAACAATATAATGAAATACAATATGACACTATGGAATATGGTATGACGATCGACACTGCAATGAAAATACGTTATAACAATATCATGACACTAAAATACGTCATATGACACTGCACGATGAACTAAGATGTTATAACATTATGAAGAAAATACGTTGATGACACATACGATGTGGATCTTTGTTACAGTTCATGACACAAGTATGATTAAATACATTGATGGCAGTACCATCGTCATGACACTACGATGGAATACGATGAAATACGACACTACGATTAAATACATTATGGCAATACGATGGAATACGATTAAATACTTATGACACTACGACAAATACGATGGAATACGATACTGACACGACGACGATTATAATACATTATGACCAAATACGATGGAATACGATTAATCTACATTATGGAAATATGTTAAGGCAATACGATGTCGAATCACATTGAAAACTGGTTGAAATTGTTATGACAATGAAGGCAGACGGGGTACGATGAAATATGTTTGGTACATGACACTACTCCCTGTATTAAATACATTATGAGCAGGTAAGAATACGATAGTCTAGATCTAAATGACGACGATATGACACTCTGGATGGAATACGATCAGGATGGTTTACTAAATGAAATAAAAAGTTCTTAACCAGCCACAAAATATGAGACTTCATTTCGATTTGTCTCTTTTGCTAGAAAAATAATCAAACTAAAGAAATTGACCAAACAAACCGATAAATATGGTAGGGCCTGACACTAGGATGAAATTGTGTCGTGCATAACTGTATGCAATGAAATACGTTTAAGTGACACATACATTAATTGAAATACCAAAGTCATGACACTTGAAAAGTTTTCTTGATGAAATACGTCATGCCACCCAGGAAGAAACGCCCCAAGAAGCCACATAACCTCCATGTTAATGACACAATGTCATCTCATGATCAGAAATACGTTGTTCTAAAGTCAGCCTCGAAAATAAAACGCCAAAGATGACACTACGATTTCGTTATGACATTACGATGAAATACGTCATGACACAAATACGATGAAATACGTCATGACAACAACGACAAGCACAACCAATAACGATGAAATACGTCCATGATTGTCACTAATGAAATACCCGTCATGTAGGCACATACGATGAAATACGTCATGACACTACGATGAAATGCAAATTTAATGGGTACAAGCTCCTGCGTCAGACTTAGTATGATGAAATAATTGGATTTACGGGCCTTAATGACACTATGATGAAATACGAGCGTTATAACTTATACTACATGACAGTACCTTTCATCGAAATCCACGTCATGACACTACGATGAAATACGTTGCTTGACACTACGATGAAATAAAACAGTTATTCGACACTGTGAGACGAGGAAATACGATAAAGCTAAGACACTACGATGAAATACGTTGACATTACGATGAAATACGTTACGACACTTTACGATGAAATTACGATTTGAGTGACACTACGATGAATACGTTAATGACACTACGATGAATACGTTATGACACTACGACGAAATCCCCATGTTATGACACTACGACGAAATACGTTGCGCTTGATACTACGAAATACAGTTATGACATTACGATGAAAATTCTGTTGGGACTCGACGTTACGATGAAATACGTTATAACACTATTAATCAGATGAAATACGTTATGACACTACGAAGAATTACGTTAAAGGAAAAGTAGGACACTAGCGATCAAATGCGTTATGACACTAGGCTCATGAAATACGTCTATGACACTATGATGAAATATGTCAACGATAAGGCATGACGGAAGAACAGTGACGATACAATACAATGATAACAGTCAATGTCGAAACAATGACGGAAGTACATCGTGATAAGAGCGGTGACAAAAGAACAATGTCAACATCCTCGGTAGTTTATTACAATTACCAAAAAATGCATCATTTACTTGAGTTATTGATGGAAGAACAAGAACCTATTGGGAAGAACGAAAAGTATTGATGGAAGAACATGGACAATTAGAGCAATGAAGGACAGTTGACGGATAGGTGAAGGGAGTAGCAAACCACGTCACAGAAGGCCGTCTATATAGTGTTGGTTATCGACGGCCCGCGGACATCATTCATCCATCCACCTACCTTAAAATTAAGTTGCCAAAGTCACCCTGTCGATAAACGTCTGGGACTCGGGACACAGCAGATAGCCTGACGGTAATAAAAGGAGTTAGCTGGAACTGAGACTGGACAACTTGGAGAGTAACATCAAAATTTGTCTATTGGCATTGGGCTTGAAACTTTGTCTCTCTAACTCTCTCCTGAGATCACCGCCACGGTGGACAGGGTTACTTCAAATACACTCCCGTCAAACTCACTCTGTGTCTATTGGCTTTGGAAACTCTCTCTCTCTCTCTCTCTCTCTCTTTTCTCTCTCTCTCTCTCTCTCTCTCTCTCTCTCTCTCTCTCTCTCTCTCTCTCTCTCTCTCTCTCTCTCTCTCAAAGGATCACCCTGATCTCTCTCCATTGGTGATAGTCTACCTATTGGTGCTCTCAACAGATTAATGCTAATCTACCCATATGTGCTAGTCTACCATAATTAATTGATGCAAGTCTACTAATTAGTGCTATTATACTTTGTGCTAGTCAACCCATTGATGCCAGTCAACTCTCTGCTATCCAAGCCACTAATAGTGTACCCATCAGTGCTAGTTTACCAATAGGTGCTAGTCTAGCCATTGGTGCTTGTCTACCCATTGGTGCATCAAAATTAATGCTGATCTACCCATTGGTACTTGTCTACCCATTGGTGCTTGTCTAGCCATTAATGTGGTCTACCCATTGGTGACTTGTCACCCATTGGTGCTTGTCTAGATTAATGCTAATCTACCCATTGGTGCTAGTCTAGCCATAATTTGTCTACCCATTGATTGTCAATTGGTCTACTAATTGGTGCTATTATACCCATTGGTGCTTGTCTAGCTAGTCAACCCATTGATGCCAGTCAACTCATTGGTGCTTGTCTATCCAAGCCACTAATAGTGTTGTCTACCCATTGGTGCATCAGTGCTGGTTTACCAATAGGTGCTAGTCTAGGTGCTTGTCGTCACCATTGATACTAGTCAACCCATCGGTGCTTGTCTACCCATTGGTGCTAGTCTAGCCGTTAATGCTGATCTACCCATTGGTGCTAATCTAGCCATCAATGCTGGTCTACCCATTGGTGCTAGTTTAGCCATTAATGCTGGTCTACCCATTGGTGCTAGTTTAGCCATTAATGCTGGTCTACCCATTGGTGCTAGTTTAGCCATTAATGCTGATCTACCCATTGGTGCTAATCTAGCCATCAATGCTGGTCTACCCATTAGGCTGCTAATCTTGTCTAGCCATTAATGCTGATCTACCCATTGGTGCTAATCTTGTCTAGCCATCAATGCTGGTCTACCCATTGGTGCTAATCTAGCCATCAATGCTTGTCTAGCCATTGGTGCTAATCTAGCCATTAATGCTGATCTACCCATTGGTGCTAATCTAGCCATCAATGCTGGTCTACCCATTGGTACTAGTCTAGCCATTAATGCTGGTCTACCCATTGGTGCTTGTCTAGCCATAATGGTGCTACTCAACCAATTGGTGCTTGCCTTTCCATTGATGCTAGACTAGTCATTAATGCTAGTCCACTGGTGCTAGCCTGCCCATTGGTGCTACTCCACTCATTGATGCTAGTCTATCCATTGATGCTGTATCCTGGAACAACAATAACCCACCGTCACGGATGTTTGGGAACAACAACTACGCCCCCCCTAATTCGATCATTGAGTTTTGACCTCTTTCAAGAGCGCGTACACTCTAGCAACATTATGGCGGAGGGTCATCCACCTGTGATAAGTTTAAAGACGTGGTCCGATTCGGGTGAGATCAGTGTCATACGACACGGAATCATGTCGAAACACAATCGGAGCTAGACCTCAAGCTGAGAAAATCTCAACATACCCTCGTGCGACGTCACTGCTTCATCTTACGACTAAATCCTCCTTCACGCCTGGTTTCAGTGTCCACCTCGATAAAAATAAAAAAGGCTCCTTCTCCTCCTATCTCAACCATTACAATTTTACTATGAACGTTATGCATGTATACTGTGACGCCTATATAATCAGACAGCAATGAACACAGTGGCATTATGTCAATAAAAGAAAAGGGCAAATAGAAGGAAAAAAAGAGGTTTATCCACTACTGTTATTAACTGGCCTGTAGCGACTAAAAGGGGAGGGGGGGGGGGGATCGGTGGTCCAGAGACAATGTGTCGGTCTCTCAACCTAAAGGTCGAAGGTTCAAGCCCCGACGACGGTTGAAATATTTTTTCCAGTCTTTTCTCGTAAAATCTCCCCCTCCCCCTCCCCCCCCCGGTTCAGGTAAGTGGATCGACGCCTTCTTCATAATAATAACTGACTAACTCAACTCTTGAGTATTACTGTCAGCGCGCATAGTTCAATTTAACCCAAAGATATTAATCCAATTTTGTTTTTAAAAATGTGTTTGATTCTGTTTTCAAAGTCTTCTCTGTGCTGTTGCTGAGTTCTATTTCTGTTGGCAGGCCATTCTACAGTCTTACTGTACTAGAAGATGGAACGATGTACTAGTCCATAAGTTGCAGGCCGGTCTTGAATGACCAAAGCTATTAAAAACTACTGGTCTTGAATGAAAGTTGGAAATGTATAAGCCCAGCCCCACCATCTACATAAGGTACTAATCCCCTTATGGCTTATCCAAAACAACCTGATTCAGAGTTAATATTAAAGACCAAACGAACACGGACTGTGATTTTTGGAAAAAAAAAAAATTTTTAATTATTAATAGCTAATTTATCATTACAGAAACCAAAAAAGGACAAGGAATAGAAAATGTAGGACGAATCACTAAATCTTCTCAGGAGTAGAAAAGATAGATATCTTCGAAAAAAGGATTTACAAACTACTAGAAAGTTGAGAATCTTAAAAATACAAACCAGGAACTAAATTATTAATAGTTTGGACCAAATGAAGACGAACTAAAGAAGAAAAAGATAAAACGATTTACAAATAGAGTAGAGAATCTTAAATACAAACAGCAACAATAAACGCTAGAAATGTCAGAAGGAGTAATAGGTAAAGAAGGAGAGACAACAACTGTCTCTCAAAAGGCAGACCTCGGAGAAAGTGGGAAGAAGATATAAAAGAGGTATTGAAGCATAGAAATTTAACTTTTTTGGAAGGAAACAGAAAATGCCAGGACAGGGCATCCTGGAGAAAGATCGCCTCGGGCATCTGAACCCATACACCGAAAGGTAGAATGGGAACTGATAAAGAAAGAAAGAAAGGTCTGTTGGTGTGGGTCCCAGACACAGCTCCAATAATAAGCTAAGACTGGTTTTACTAATGGCTTGAATCATTTTTCTTTTACATCGGAGACGGACGATAAAAAGGAGGTCCCGTGTGCAGAATACAAAACGCTGTTCCCGTTAAAGATAGCTTGGCTTTTTACAAGGCAGTCCGGGCAAAATTAAAAGTCCTTGCCAAAACCCCGAGATCACCTGCATTGTGGATGATGGCAGATCAGATCAAAATCCAGTCTCAGCCATTCGTTTCTATCATGAAGGCAGTGCGTGTACGCTTCGACGCAAAATTAATGAAACGTCAATGAGCCCAATGTTAGCATTGTGTCAATAAAAGAAAGGGACGAATGGGGACTTAAGAGGTTCGGACACTAGTGTCATTTACATGACCTGTGGAGCTTAAGGTGCCAGCAGCATGGTCATTCACCTCCTCAACGGCTGACGGCCACTGTGACGTCACTTTAACACTCAACCCACTATTACCATAATTGAGAAAGAACAAGAACAAAAAGGTGTGCGTAATTTATGGTTGAGTTGACACGGGTACACATTCCGGGTCTTTTAATGTTGTTAATAGGTCTTTACGGGTGTAAAGGTACACATTTATAATATAGTATGCCTTTTGCCCGGAGAGAGAGAGAGAGAGAGAGAGAGAGAGAGAGA
This sequence comes from Doris montereyensis, assembly GCA_037039925.1. Lineage (NCBI taxonomy): Eukaryota > Metazoa > Mollusca > Gastropoda > Nudibranchia > Dorididae > Doris > Doris montereyensis. The sequence goes on along the minus strand of JAXRKP010000106.1, from coordinate 132,254 downwards.
GAGAGAGAGAGAGAGAGAGAGAGAGAGAGAGAGAGAGAGAGAGAGAGAGAGACAGACAGACAGACAGACAGACAGACAGACAGACACAGAGGGAGGGAGAGGGAAGGATGGATGGAGAGAGAGGGAGGGAGAGAGAGAGAGAGAGAGAGAGAGAGAGAGAGAGAGAGAGAGAGAGAGAGAGAGAGAGAGAGAGAGAGAGAGAGAGAGAGAGAGAGAGAGAGAGAGAGAGAGAGAGAGAGAGAGAGAGAGAGAGAGAGAGAGGGGGAGAGAGAGATGAGAGAGAGAGAGAGAGAGAGAGAGAGAGAGAGAAAGAGAGAGGAGGGGGAGTGAGAGAGATGGAGATACGAGAGAGTCAGTGTGAGAGAGAGAGAGAAATATATATATATATATATATATATATATATATATATATATATATATATAGATATATATATAGAGAGAGAGAGAGAGAGAGAGAGAGAGAGAGAGAGAGAGAGAGAGAGAGAGCGAGAGAGAGAGAGAGAGAGAGAGAGAGAGAGAGAGAGAGAGAGAGAGAGAGAGAGAGAGAGAGAGAAAGAGAGAGAGGGGGTACACATTTATCTATCTATATATATATATATATATATATATTTATATATATATATATATATATATATATATATATATATATATATATATATATATATATATATATATATATATATATATATATATAGGTAGACCAAAAAAAATACAACAACATCAACGTCTCGAACTTTGAAGGAGAATAACACAAAAAGCACAGAATGTTCTTCGTTCTAATTTAGTATACAATGGTCAACAAGTAAAATAACTTGTTTTATCGCGAGAGGACAAAAAATCTGGGGCACAAATCGGAAAAAGAAAGTGCAAGAACTGAAAATAAATCGACATCTAAAACTTTAGTGAGTAGAGTAATCAAACGTGATTAACATTTCAATGCTTTTAATATCAACGGATACGAACGGGCAGAAAATCGAAAAAGTAAAACAAAACAAAAGATCTCGACCCCGTTCTATTTTAGATATGTAAGGACGCCAAACGAATAGGCCCAGTGTTCATTAATGAAAAAGAATTTTACTCTTGAAGTATCAAAGAATCGACAAAATGACGCTGTTTACGGACACAAGTCATAAAGCGCCCTCGGACGTAAAATATAGTTTTCTAAGAAAATTATCGTTTCTGCTGGTTTTTGTTGGAAAAAAAACAACAAAAGTGTATTTCACTGACACGACAAGAGCAACAGTAGATCTACATTGAAATGCAAACTGCATTGCTCTTTTACTGTGAATAATACAAAGGAGCCACAGTGGAGTGAAGTCAAAGGTGAAAAACGACAATAAGTGGCAACTCCACCAATAAAGACAGAACAAACACGTAAAACAAAACAAAAGTTCTCTTTGTTCTGTCTTTATTGGTGGGGTTTCACTTATTGTCGTTTTTCACCTGCTCATTTACTGGAGAACCTACTGCTGGAGTCGAAGGAGTTGTACACACACGGCGACTTCACGACTTCATTTTTCAACTGGATGGGGCTCCATCTCATACAACAGAGTAACAGAAGAATTCCTTACTTCTCAAAATATTAGTTTAACAAAAGAAAAAGATGAACGCCACCCAACGTCGGCAGACCTCAATCCCATGGACTACGACATTTGGAATTCCTTTAAACGAAAAAGTGTACGCTAGCAAATTCACTAAATTCACTAATACTGATGATAGTGCTAAAAGATAAGATATTGGAATGTTGGGGGGGGGGGGGGGGGTAACTCTTTAACGAAATAAAACGAGGCATCTGGTCATCGAAGACAAGACTGAGATATATTTCTAGGAAAAGTAGGCTTCAATTGAACATCTTTTACAAATGAAAAATGTGTAAGTGAACATAAGAACATATAATTTGAAACTCTGATTTTGGCTATGCACAGTTAAGCCATTACAAATTAGCCAATAATTCATGCAGCTCTCACTATTTTCATTTGAAATCCACACATCTTATGCATAAATTATTATATTTTAACCTTACTAAAGGACGTTAAAAACAAATAGTTGATTTTTTTTAGTTATTTGGCTATAAAATTCAAGACGTTTTTGTTGTGTTGTTGTTTTTTTGTGCATCTTATAATACTATATGTATAATTGTGAGATGGTTATTTTTTGTGCGTCAAAGGCTCCGCTATCAGGCCACTGAGAGTAATAGTGATGTCAGATATATATTTGATATATATATATATATATATATATATATATATATATATATATATATATATATATATATATATATATATATATATATATATATATATATATATATATATAGAGAGAGAGAGAGAGAGAGAGAGAGAGAGAGAGAGAGAGAGAGAGAGAGAGAGAGAGAGAGAGAGAGAGAGAGAAAGAGAGAGAGAGAGAGAGAGAGAGAGAGAGAGAGAGATAGAGAGAGAGAGAGAGAGAGAGAGAGAGAGAGAGAGAGAGAGAGAGAGAGAGAGAGAGAGAGAGAGAGCAAGAGAGAGAGCAGAGAGAGAGAGAGAGAGAGAGAGAGAGAGAGAGAGAGAGAGAGAGAGAGAGAGAGAGAGAGAGAGAGAAGAGAGAGAGAGAAGAGAGAGAGAGAGAGAGAGAGAGAGAGAGAGAGAGAGAGAGAGAGAGAGAGAGAGAGAGAGAGAGAGAGAAAGAGAGAGAGAGAGAGAGAGAGAGAGAGAGAGAGAGAGAGAGAGAGAGAGAGAGAGAGAGAGAGAGAGAGAGAGAGAGAGAGAGAGAGAGAGAGAGAGAGACTAGACAGAGAGACGCTAGAGAGAGAGGGAGAGAGAGAGGGGGATGGAGAGGGAGAGAGGATAGAGGAGAGAGGAATAATGAAGGTATGTATGTATATGTGACACGAAAGGGCAATGTGAATAAAGCGATTGTCGGTAACCAGTGTGTCCATTGATTGCAGCACGTTCTTCTTCATAATCCCCAGAAACATAACAATCATCTTGTGTCATCTTTTCTGCTCGGGTTTATGCTTTCATTTCAATACATCTATTTTCACAATCTTCTTAACTCATACATGACCTTAGAAAGGGGTTTTGATGTGCTCTATAGTATGCATACACGATGTGAAAGTATCGTTTAAATTCTTCGAACGCCCGCCTCGGTGAGTGGACGGTTTTTTTTGGGGGGAGCAGATCGGACCGTACCATACACCGCTTACTGGGGACGGGGGGGGGGGGGGGAAGGAGGGGGTGTCGATGGGAGAGTGGAGCAGGATGTGTTTTCATGAATGTACAAATGGAAATCAATGTGGTTACTTGGTGAAGCAATAAAACAGCTTTCACTTCACTGTTCACGCCTGTGACCAATTTCACTCACTCATTTGTCTGTTCATCCGCGAACAAATTCGACAACGTGCTTTGCTTCTGAGGTGTGAGAAAAACGTACACTGATTCATTCATCAAATCCATCGTTTCATGTGTCTATCTGTCCCTCCATAGTTGTAACAAACTACATGTACATAATTGTACACAACAGTGTAATGCTGTGGCGTAAGAGTTTGAACTCTTATTGATTTGAGTGTGAACTGAACTCTTTGCTGTCTTCCTTCCACAGTGTCGTTAGTCATTCCACGTTGACAAATCTCACCAAGGCGAGAAAAAGATTGAGGGATAAATGAAATGAGTTAAGAATTTATGTTTTTTTAATGAGAAAAAAAAATCCCCATACGTCTTAGAATCTCAAATAGTTGAGTTACACATTGCGATCGATGTGTAACCGTTACTAATGCTGATGATCAAAACGATGACGTATTGGGTATTGACACATCTGGTGTGTGTGTGTGTGTGTGTGTCTGTGTGTATACGAAGGCTATAATTAAAAGCGTATTAAGCTTAAAACAATTACACGAATATTGGAGAAAGAAAGAAAACTCCCACTAATCACGTTTTGTCGCCAAGCGTCCTACCGGGAACAGGATGAATGAAAGGTGTGACTCGCCGGTAGAAATAGTAAACGAGGGAGGGGTGTAGGAGGGGAAGGGGAGTGATTGAATCGCAACCTTATGTATGAACATAAATACATACATACATACTTACACATACACACATACACATTATATAAATGCATATATAAATGTACATTAAATGTATACATACACAAATATACATACATACAGGGTGTCCTAATAAAAGGTAACTATTATTAGTGTTGTGTTATAAATATATCGTGAATAACTTTTTAACCTTGAACTAAATTCTTTCTTTCTTTCTTTATCAGTTCCCATTCTAACTTTCGGTGTATGGGTTCAGATGCCCGAGACGATCTTTCTCCAGGATGCCCTGCCCTGGCATTTTCTGTTTCCTTCCAAAAAAGTTAAATTTCTATGCTTCAATACCTCTTTTATATCTTATTCCCAATTTCTCCGAGGTCTGCCTTTTGGTCTTTTACCTTGGGCTTTGGCGCTGTATACTGATTTAGCTATTCTGTTGTCATTCATTCTGTTTACATGCCCAAACCATCTCAATTGATTTGTTTCTATCTTAGTTTTTATGCCATCTGCTTTGGTTTGATCTCTTATTGTTGTGTTTCTGATTTTGTCTCTTTTAGTTTTCCTTCTACTCTTCTTAGATATTTCATTTCAGCTGCCTGTACTCTACTGTACTCTCTACTGTCTAACGTCCAGGTTTCACTGCCATAGAGGAAAGTAGGACAATAAACTGTGTTGTATACTGCCATTTTGGTTTCTGTTGACAATTCTTGCTTACCTACAAATGCCTTTCCTAGATGGTTATATATTGCACTTGCCTTTTGGATTCTCTGGCTGATTTCTTCTCTTAGTTTTCCCTCAGAGTCAATCATTACTCCTAGGTAATTGTAGCTGTGAACTTGTTCTAAATTGTCCCTGCCCAATTTAAGATTTTGTGGTTTTAGCTTCCCTAGTTACTAGCATTGTTTTGGTTTTCTTTGCATTTACTCTCATTCCTCTTTTATTTAGTTCATTGTTCAAAAGGTCACTTTCTGATTTTCCAAACAGAACTAAATCATCGGCAAATTGATACATTTACTAGTTTGAGCTTCCACATACCTACATTCATTTTATTCATTTTTGAGAATGCCTTTGCGACTGAATCCGACCATGTGATAAAGAATAGAGGACTTAAGATACAACCCTGTCTTACTCCTATATCTACATCAAATTCTGCAGATGTGTTTCCAGCTACTCTCACTGCACATGTTGGTTTAGTGTAAAAACTTTTAATGGCTATTAAATTTTACTCTATATTGTGTTCTTTTAAGGAATGCGATAGTTCGTCCCTTCTCACAGGGTCAAATGCCTTTTCTGTCAATAAAACACAGGTGCAAGTCAATGTTTCTCTCAAGGAATTTTGTTTATTATTTGTCTAATTGTAAATATGTGGTCTTGTACACTTCTCCCTAGTCTAAATCCACTCTGGTGCTCTTCAATCTGATCCTTTACTCTTTTCCTTAATCTCATTTCCAGTATCCTGGTATATACTTTTCCTGGTACGCTAAGTAGTGACATCCTCTATAGTTTGAGAATTCCATAGTTGATCCTTTCTTATGTATTGGTACTACCGTTCCTTTTTCCAGGCAAAAATCTATTAGTCTCCTCCATTTGGAGAAGTTGTTGTCTCTCCTTCTTTACCTATTACTCCTCCTGATATTTCTATATTGTTGCGTACTCTAGCGTTTAAATCTCCTAAAACCATTAGTTCCTGTTTTTGTTTAAGATTCTCTGCAGCTATTTGTAAACCGTTTTCAAAGGTATCTTTTTCTTCTTTAGTGGCGTCTTCGTTTGGTCCATAAGCTATTAATAATTTAAATTCTCTTCCTTTTGATTTAATATTTACCTCTAATAGCCGTGGGCTTATAAATTTCCAGTTTTCTAGTAGCTTTTCATGCTTTTTATGCACTAGGAAACCTACTCCTTCTCTAGCTCTATCTTTGACATCTACTCCTGAGAAGATTAAAATATTATTTGATCCTACATTTTCTATGCCTTGTCGTTTTTCTTTGTTTCTGTAATAGCCAAAATGTCTATTTTGAATTTTTCCATTTCTTCAACTAATTCTAACTCTTTTCCATTTTTTGCCTTAACGTTCCATGTTCCAAAAATCACAGTCCATGTTCGTTTCCATATCGTCGTTGAAAGGTCAAGCTGGGTATGTTGTATTTATTTCTCTGCATCAGTTAGGTTTCGGATAAGCAGAGGATTAGCCTACTCTACCCTTGGTAGATGGTGGGGCTGCCACCTTGAGACCCCCTATCAGGCCTTGTTACTTTCTGTCAGGGTTAACTCCTTAGCCTTTGGTCATTCAAGTCCAGCCTGCAAGGCAGCAGGTTGTTATTTTATGTCAGGGTTAACTCCTTAACTCTAATTATGCGTCGTAGGGTTCTATTCTTTCGATCACTTGGTCGTCTTCACTCCCTATCTTGGTGCGCGCAAAAATGCATTTAGACGCAAAATACCCATTTTCTTAGAACCAATGGTGTGAGTGTGAGCATAATATAGGCCATGCTCCTTTTTTTTGTCGTTTAAAATATCTTTGAATGAACTTTATTTAAATCAAAATTCATGCCAATAGTGGCACGGATAAGTGAGTTATCACATTTTGAAATCTTTTTTTTAGGACACCCTGTATAACCATGCATGTATATACATATGAACATACATACATAAATATACAAACAAACAGACCTGTATATATATATATATATATATATATATATATATATATATATATATATATATATATATATATATATATATATATATATATATATATATATATATACAAACATGCAAACATAATACGTACATGCATACATACACACACATACAAACATAAGCTACCACTTACATACATACATACAAAAATACACACATAAACATACATACACACATATATACATGTATATTATATACAAACAAACGTACATACATAATAAACCTACATTCATGAATTATACGTGAGCTTACTTAAACAGATCTACATAATATACATACATTACATATATACGATCACACCTTCCTATCTACCTTCCTACCTACATGTATGTAGGTGGACACATACACACACATACACACACAAGCATCTATAGAAATACAAAACATAAATGACATTCCAAGACGCTGAAACCTGCCACTGGCCAGATGCATTGAAACATGCAATCTGCCATCTGGTACAAAATGCTGAGACAGCATCGGCCGCCTCACCGCTCCCTGTAAGAAATGTTTTGAACACACTTCAGTTCCTCCAATCCCAAAATTGGCAACATCTGTGCCGATTTCTGGTACGAAAGCCGATGCATAAAAGGCATTGGTATGAAACGATTTACGACAGATCGGAGAAAAGTAGCCACGTAGATATGTGTAAACAACAACGTGCTGTAACCACAAGGATAGCCACGTAGATTTACATAAACAACAAAGTGTTGTAAACACAAGAGTAGCCATGTAGATCTACATAAACAACAAAGTGTTGTAAACACAAGGGTAGCCACGTAGATCTACATAAACAACAAAGTGTTGTAAACACAAGGATAGCCACGTAGATCTACATAAACAACAAAGTGTTGTAAACACAAGAGTACCATGTAGATCTACATAAACAACAAAGTGTTGTAACCACAAGAGTAGCCACGTACATCTACATAACAAAGTGTTGTAACCACAAGAGTAGCCACGTAGATCTACATAAATAACAAAGTGTTGTAACCACAAAGAGTAGCCATGTAGATCTACATAAACAAAAAGTGTTGTAACCACCAGGGTAGCCACGTAGATCCACAACAAAGTAAACTATTTACATAACAAAAAGTGTTGTAACCACAAGGGTAGCCACGTAGATTTACATAAACAACAAAGTGTTGTAAACTAAGGGTAGCCATGTAGATCTACATAAACAACAAAGTGTTGTAAACACAAGGGTAGCCACGTAGATCTACATAAACAACAAAGTGTTGTAAACTAAGGGTAGCCACGTGGATCTACGTAAACAACAAGCGTTGTAAACACAAGGTAGTAGCCACGTGTTGTAAACACAAGATCTCTACATAAACAACAAGAGTTACAATCAGGAGTGTAGTCACGTAGATCAACATCAACAACAAAGTGTTGCAACCACAGGAGTAGCCATGTAATCTAGTGATCTCTACATTAACATCAAGAGTTATGACCAGAAGAGTAGCCATGTAGATCTACATTAAATCAAGAGTTATGATCAGAAGGAAAGTCCCAATCTGCATAAACAACATAGTTGTAACCACAAGGATAGTGACGTAGATCTATACGAACATCGAGTGTTGTGACTAGGAGGGTAGTCATGTAGATCTACACAAACATCGAGTATGGTAACAGGTAGCCGCGAAGGTGTACACAAACATCAAGTGCCATGACCGAAGCAGTAACCGCGCACATGAACACAAACATCAAGTGTCATGACCAAAATAGTAACCGTGCACATGAACACAAACATCAAGTGTCATGACCAAAGCAGTAACCAAGAGCGCACATGAACACAAACATCAAGTGTCATGACCAAAATAGTAACCGCGCAGATCTACACAAACATCAAGTGTCATGACCAAAATAGTAACCGCGCAGATCTGTCACAAACATCAAGTGTCATGACCAAAATAGTAACCGCGCAGATCTACACAAACACCAAGTGTCATGACCAAAATAGTAACAAAATAGTAACCGCGCAGATCTACACAAACACCAAGTAGTAACCGCGCAGATCTACACAAACACCAAGTGTCATGAAATAGTAACCGCGCAGATCTACACAAACACCAGAAGTGTCATGACCAAAATAGTAACCGCGCAGATCTACACAAACATCAAGTGTCATGACCAAAATAGTAACCGCGCAGATCTACACAAACACCAAGTGTCTACAAAATACAGATCTACCAAGTGTCATGACCAAAATAGTAACCGCGCAGATCTACACAAACACCAAGTGTCATGACCAAAATAGTAACCGCGCAGATCTACACAAACACCAAGTGTCATGACCAAAATAGTAACCGCGCAGATCTACACAAACATGACCAAAGTGTAACCGCGCAGATGACATCAAAATAGTAACCGCGCAGATCTACACAAACATCAAGTGTCATGACCAAAATAGTAACCGCGCAGATCTACACAAACACCAAGTGTCATGACCAACATAGTAACCGCGCAGATCTACACAAACATCAAGTGTCATGACCAAAATAGTAACCGCGCAGATCTACACAAACATCAAGTGTCATGACCAAAATAGTAACCGCGCAGATCTATACAAACATCAAGTGTCATGACCAAAATAGTAACCGCGCAGATCTACACAAACATCAAGTGTCATGACCAACATAGTAACCGCGCAGATCTATACAAACATCAAGTGTCATGACTAACATAGTAACCGCGCAAATCTACTCAAACATCAAGTGTCATGACCAACATAGTAACCGCGCAAATCTATACAAACATCAAGTGTCATGACCAACATAGTAACCGCGCAAATCTACACAAACACCAAGTGTCATGACCAACATAGTAACCGCACAGATCTACACAAACACCAAGTGTCATGACCAACATAGTAACCGCGCAGATCTACACAAACATCAAGTGTCATGACCAACATAGTAGCCGCCGAGATCTACACAAACATCAAGTGTTATGACCAAAATAGTAACCGCGCAGATCTATACAAACATCAAGTGTTATGACCAACATAGTAACCGCCGAGATCTACACAAACATCAAGTGTCGTGACAAGGGTAGTGACGTAAATCGTCATGTCGATCTACACAAACATCAAGCGTCGTGACGAAACATGGATGCACCGTGTCTTAATGGTCAATGACAAACACAGATTATGGTATTGTGAAAAACGTGACGTGCAATGTACAGTTGTCAGCCTACGCCTCGGTATAATGAAACAACGATAAAAGTATAAAAGATTATCCCATTATGTGCCGTCATTATGTCAAGGTGGCAATTAAAGTGATAAACGTTACGTCTAATATATGTGTAATATATGTGATGGTAATCAAATGCGAGGTAACACTTCTCATGACATGACGGGCAGCGGAATAATGGTCAGATATCGACACTGCCTCCTAAAGCCAGACGACATCCGGATACCTTTAGAAGAACACAGAGCCAGAAATCAAATGAATATTTTCTTTAAAGCTATAAATGGCCAACTGGTTATACCATTAGATCAGCTTAAAACAACTTAAAGCAAGAACAACCAGATCAGGCTGTCAAACATATTCTAATCATAGTTGTGGAATGGACTGCCAACAGAAGAAGAAAAAAATCAACAGAAGCACGGAAGACTTTAGAAACAAAATTAAACACATCACATGAAAATCAAAATTGGATTAACACTTTTTGGTCAAATCAAAACATGAGCGCTGACAGTAATAGGCCTATTCAAGAATTGAGTTGGTCAGCTAGTATTGTATTATGAAGAAAAGAAGGAGTTCACCTTACAACTGGCGTTTTGTTACGTCACACAGTTTGGTGAATGTGCAACTTCCTACATGTTCTAAAATTGGTACTCACAATGACATATTATATAACACAGGAACACACACAATAATGCACGGACACACATTGATATACACTATACAGGAACATACAATGGCATACAGAACACATTGTCAGTCAGTTGTTGTTATTCTTCTTTCTGCTGTGGTGCAGTTCGACTAATTCCAACTGCCTGCTGGACGGCGCAATGTAATGGAGCTTTTAGTTGGACCGACGTCTGGCAGCAACTGAATACATAATTCAATGAGCATCGCTAAACAAAGACCGGCTTACAAAGGTGGGCTTGACAACTCCAGCAAATTGAAACCAGGACTACGTCAGACATTGTAAACAAATTGATGATGGACATTTTTGTTGTTAAACACAGAAAGACATAACATAAAACAGAGCAGAAAGATAGCTTTGAAATGTCCATCTTTGACAACCCACAGACAGGAAACTATTCCAGGCGGCCAATACAATGTTATCTAACGACCAAAGAAATAATCACACGGCTTGAAAAGGACCGACGCCAATCCGATATGACGTCAATGGCCGTATGGACCTGTCGTCGCCATCGATTGTAGGTTACCCTTTGTTGTGCCACAGACAGACCAAGACTTTCTAAAACAAACGAAAAAATATTTTGATTTTACCCATATCCACCACTAAGGTTATCTCGGGGTAGGATTTGGAATTTTGCTCGCACTGCCCTGTAAACAGCCAAGGGATCTTTAGCACAGAGTGTTGTGATATGCACATGGAACCTCCCTTTTATCGTCCGTCTCCGATGGGACTAGGTGTCGATCCACAAACTTGGACCAGGAGTGAAAAAAACTCGAGAGAATTGTTCAACCTGCCGAGGCTTGAGAATCTACGACCTTTGGGTTGAAAGGCCGACACCTTGCCTCTGGATTATCGGGTTCTCCCCCCCCCCTCCCCCCGCTCCCACCCCTAGACTAATGTAAGAATCAAGATAAAAGTACGGAGGAAACGTTTCTTTTTTTTTTAAATCTCAGCTAATCGTGTTGACTAACATGTTATGAACAATCGGTTCTACACATTGGAGTGAACCGGAATGGACAGTAATTCTGTGAGAACATTAGATCGGCGCCGCTACTGGAGACGCCTTTATTTAAGTTCGTTTTGGTGGTGGGGCCGACATACCCCTGCCATATCTCCATATAACCTCTACAGAGATAAAGTATGTACTACGGCCGAGAGGGTGGTTGGTGGTCACTACTGGTAGGTCCTCCTTATTTCCTTTTACTCTCTTACTTACTGTAACTTTTGTCTTGCTCTTTCCACATAATTCCCCCTGAGATCACCGCAAATTAAGATGGGATGCGGTGAAATTCAATGAAATAAAATTACGGCCAGTGCGAGCAACAGACCATATCATTCAGCTCCGCGAAGTCCTGTGGAGTCTATTGTTGGCGTGACACTTTATAGACGTAGGCTGACTCCATGCCACTGTAAACACCACCATGCGCTGAAGTCTTTGACTAACATAATTCTTTCTTTTTTTTTTCTCATTGAGAAAAACCGAGAGAGAGAGAGAGAGAAGAGAGAGAGAGAGAGAGAGAGAGAGAGAGAGAGAGAGAGAGAGAGAGAGAGAGAGAGAGAGACAGACAGACAGACAGACAGACAGACAGACAGACAGACAGACAGACAGACAGAGACAAAGAGAGAGAGAGAGAGAGGGAGGGAGGCAAGAAACAGACATATATTAATCCCTTCATCAACGATTTCCTGCGTGTGTCAAAGTGTCACAAGCCTACACGTTCCAGTTCTTTTTTCAAATTGCCTTTGTGAGGCGTGAGGAACACGAGAATAAGTTCAACGGCCTGCATTCCTATCTAGGCCAAATTCACACAATGTGTGGGTGTGAGGGGGACGGGGTCGTCCCGAGGAGAGTCGAATTAGTGGCGCAACGGGGCAATTAGATCGGGGTGGGCCAGAAGGTTTGGACGCACATAGTTAATTCGGATGCCGCTATTCCTGCATGTGTGCACGTGCATGTGTTAACGGACAAACCACAGGCTACACACATTATAATACATTATGTACAAGGTAGGTCCAATGGAAGTATACATGGTAAAACACGAGTAAAACATAATCGATACGTGCGTGAATGACAGAACGCCCAGTATTGGATCAGCATGGACGACAACGACCAATAGTTTGTAGGCAAAGACCACAACGACCAATAGTTGGTAGGCAGACCACAATGACCAATAGTTGGTAGGCAAAGACCACAACGACCAATAGTTGGTATGCATAGACCACAACGACCAATAGTTGGTACATAGACCACAACCACTTGGTGTGCAAAGACCACAACGACCAATAGTTGGTAACATAGACCACAACGACCAATAGTTTGTAGGCATAGACCACAACGACCAATAGTTTGTAGGCATACCACAACGACCAAATAGACCACAATGACCAATAGTTCGTATACATATCCCACAATGATCAATTAATTGTTGCTGTGCATAGACCACAACGACCAATTGTTGGTATGTATAGACAATAATGACCAATTGTTGGTATGTATAGACAATAATGACCAATTGTTGGTACGTATAGACAATAATGACCAATAGTTGGTAGGCATAGACCACAACGACCAATAGTTGGTATGTATAGACCACAACGACCAATAGTTGGTAGGCAAAGACATAGACCACAACGACCAATAGTTGGTGTAGACCACAACGACCAATAGTTGGTAGGCAAAGACCACAACGACCAATAGTTGGTAGGCAAAGACCACAACGACCAATAGTTCATAGACCACAACGACCAATAGTTGGTACATATCCCACAATGATCAATTATCAATTAATTGTTGCTGTGCATAGACCACAACGACCAATTGTTGGACAATACTGACCAATTGTTTGTATGTATAGACAATAACGACCAATTGTTTGTATGTATAGACAATAATGACCAATTGTTGGTATGTATAGACAATAATGACCAATTGTTTGTAGTTGACAATAATGACCAATTGTTTGTATGTATAGACAATAATGACCAATTGTTGGTATGTATAGACAACAACGACCAATAATGACCAATTGTTTGTATGTATAGACCACAATGACCAATTGTTGGTATGTATAGACCACAATGACCAATTGACCAATAGTGACCAATTGTTGGTATGTATAGACAATAATGACCAATTGTTGGTAGGCATAGACCACAACGACCAATAGTTGGTATGTATAGACCACAACGACCAATAGTTGGTAGGCAAAGACCATAACGACCAATATAGACCACAACGACCAATAGTTGGTAGGCAAAGACCACAACGACCAATAGTTGGTAGGCAAAGACCACAACGACCAATAGTTGGTATGCATAGACCACAACGACCAATTGTTGGTATGCATAGACAACAACGACCAATAGGTGTCAGGTGACCAATTGTTGGTATGCATAGACCACAACGACCAATAGTTGGTTGTTCACAACGACCAATAGGTGTCAGGCATAGACCACAACGACCAATAGTTGGTATGTATAGACCACAACGACCAATTGTTGGTATGCATAGAACACAACGACCAATTGTTGGTATGCATAGACCACAACGACCAATTGTTGGTGTGCATAGACCACAACGTTCAATTGTTGGTAGGCATAGACCACAATGACCAATAGTTGGTATGCTTAGACCACAACGACCAATTGTTGGTAGGCATAGACCACAACTACCGATTGGTGATAGGCATAGACACTGAAAGGACATTGACAGAAATCCAACCATTTATTAGTCAGTGTCGGAATAAAGCTCAGCTGGCCCTAATGCTCATTTTAATAGGTGGTCTGAAAATACAGATATTATGAGCTCATCGATAAAACGAACAAAAATGTTAAATTTAGCAACAGAATTTATTTTTAATTTGTTTTAATTCAGAACCATTTTTGATCGCTTAAAATATCTTATTTCCTTTTAGTTGCGAAAAGATAGCGTTCCCCTGAGCAGTTATTGGGCATTAGAGATAATAAATTCTGAGTGCTAATTTCATGTTGAACTCATGATAAATTCCAGAAATGTGCAGCATTTCAAACAGTACCTAGGCGCTTCCAGTTGGTGCTATGTCATCGGGTTTCTGCTCTTTATACCAGCATATAAAAAGACAAAATTATGATGGGAGATAGGAAGACAAGTTCTTCTTATATAATTCCAACAAGTTTAAAAATGCCAA
>JAXRKP010000106.1:0-97500 GCA_037039925.1 Doris montereyensis | reverse complement strand
ATCCATTTTACAAAAAAAGATAGACAAGACAAGCAGGCTTGGAAAAGTTACTCTTTCCACGTATAAATCAACATCATTAGTTAATAAAACCAATGCCGCACTTTAATGTTAATCTTGAATTCTTAAAGAGTGAACAGCATTTTATTAATCAAAATTAACACTGCCCTGACAGCTATCAATTTTAAAAGCAAATTTCATGGCTTTTTTGATATCATGCTAACTTTAAATAGAAGCTATCCAGCTTATTATGTCTACATATTATTAAAATTTGAAATTTCAGCTCAAATGCTCATCATCCAAATGTTACATGAGAAGATGACAAACAATAATATATTAGAAATTCAGGTGTGTAGAACAGAACAAGGATGTTGATCAAGAAAAAAGAATGGCATAGATGTAGATTATAGTTGCAGTTGTGGTATCATTATCCTTACATCTCCACTGTAAAATGTTGGGTAATGTTTTGTTCAAATGTGAAGATTAAAATCTTCGATCACAAGGATACAATACTTATATGAATATGAGGACCCAGAAATCATAGACATTTGAAGAAACATAAAACGTATCTTAATCGGTCATGAAACCCAAGAACTTACCTCTTGATGAACCATAAAAAGGCATAACATTGTATCCATCATATGCCACAAAGTGATCGTAGTAAATACTCAAAAGAAAACGAATGCATTCACATTTATTATAGATTATAGATCCAGATCCAGATAATATTCTACTTACTTATCTAAAAAATAGCACACAGTTACCTCTCTTGGGTAGCCCCACAGTGTTGGTTGACGTGACTGGTCTGTTAAGACTAAATTGTTTGAATGTCATGAAAAGGGTCCAAACAAATTCATTCATTGACTATTAAGCTACTGTCGTTCATTTTCTTGGTCCAATGTGAAAAACATGATGAGCAATAACTGCACACTATATACTAACGCACTGTCCCACCTTGACATCTCGGACCGAATAGGGCAAGATTTTAGGCTGTCTCTATTACAAGAAAGATAAGGAAACGTTTTTTGTGTGTTTTTTTAACGTGTAGCAAGCAGCACACTCACCTGTTGGCGTCACCAGTCACCAACTCGCCCCTCATTGTTTACACATCTCCATGATCTTCTGCTGCTAAAAATCGCGTTTGGTGGCTTTAGCGCTGATTTCGCTTTCATTCTGGTAATCAATCGCGTTACTCGCCGCTCACGCCAGCTGTTGTGATGCAAAGCTACAAAGGAGTTGACAGTCACGTCTAATATAATATAGACCTAAATGTCTATATTTAATTTAATTTTGACAGTTTAAATTTAATTAATAGATGGGCACCATCATCAGCAGGGTTCCACTCTGTTTGTGGGTGTTGTCCATCAATTAGAGCCCTCAATCTTCCTCTATCAATACCATGGACAATTATTGTTTCCATATCTGTCCAATTGTATCCCATCCTTTTCAGGTCTATGTCCATATCTTTTTCCACATGGATGTTAGACTACCTCTTTTTCGTTTTCCATGCCGGTTTCACTTTAATCTGCGTCTTGCTTTGTTAGTCGTTGGCTTCCTCATAATGTGCCATATCCATCTCCAACTTCTTCTTTTGATTTCCAGCTCTATATGATGTTGTTTTGTTTTCTTCCAGAGGTCTTCATTTCTTAATGCATCTCACCAGTGTATCTTGAAAATCTTTGTTGGCGTGACTATGTGAACTCACCATCTTAATGGATTTATCATTTTAAAAAGCAGGTGTTGAGTTTTAAAACAAGGAAACATGCATAATAAAAATTGTTTATTTGTTCTTTCTTTACAATTGTTAGAAAACGCTTGTTAATTAAATAAATTCTAATCTAATTTTCTAAGCTTTGTTTCAAATAGATCATTAAATCTTTCACACACACATCGTTTATTAGAACAAGGTGTTGGGTCTAGTTTTTGTTAAGGTGATTTTTTCATCCATCGTTTAGGTAATAAGGTCAAGACTTTAAAAAACCAAACATTGCTAAACATGTTTAAAAGTTAAACTATGAAAATCTATATTTCTTTCCTTATAACATTAAATTTATTAAAAAGGGGACATACATATTGCCGAAAACGGCAGGCCTGTGTCGTTGACTTTAGTGCCATGTAAACCACTCGAACATGTATGTGATCATATGCTAAAACACATGGAAAAGCATAAAGTTCTCACAACACTAAACCATAGATTCAGGTCAGGTTATTTTTGCGAAACGAAATTTATTGTCACTGTCCATTTCATGATGAAATCGTTCGACAAGGATGATAATCAAACCATACTTGAGTTCTCCAAAGCATTTGTTTGACACGATACCTACACAAAATAAATCAATATGGAACCAGAGGATCACTCTTCTTCTTCTTTTTCTTCTTCTTCTCCTTCTCCTCCTCCTCCTTCTCCCTCATCCTCCTCCTCCTCCTCCTCCTCCTTCTTCTTCTTCTTCTTCTTCTTCTTCTTCTTCTTCTTCTTCTTCTTCTTCTTCTTCTTCTTCTTCTTCTTCTTCTTCTTCTTCTTCTTCTTCTTCTTCTTCTTCTTCTTCTTCTTCTTCTTCTCCTTCTTCTTCTTCTTCTTCTTTATCAGCCTACATTTGAAATATATATTATGACAGGCATATATTATAATAGCAAAAATAAACCTGAAGCGTGATAAAAATAAAGTACATACTATCATATCCTATCATATCGTGTCAGAGGCTAAGTAAGTCGTTTGACCTTTAAATGCCCCATAAATCTTAATAGAATCACGGAGTTTCAAAAATGACTAAATTTACAATAATCAATCAGAATAATGTACATTCGTTCATCTTACAAGTATTTTAAATTATAGAGCTCCTTATCAATGGCATTTTTAAAAGTTTTAATACTTTTTAATTTTTTGTTTGAACAGTAAACTATTCAGCAAATTGACTTGACTGTTCTTATAATTTTAAAAAACCCATGTCTAACAGAGGTAGAACTTCCTGTAATGTGTATCTTAAATCTATTTCCCTACAATAAATAATATATATAGTAATGCAGTATGGCGAAAATGGAACAGAGAATTTAAAGTTGGATCTTGGTCACGGCAGATGTCAATGGTTCAGACTTCATGTACTGAAAACTTAAAAAATGAAATCAAACTAGTTTAAACTCAAAATTATGCAGGCTGACATAGATTCTCAGGAATTAAGTTCGTCAGTTATCAAAAGAAAGAACACGACTCTAAAACAGCCTTTAAATTGGTTGGCTGTTTTGTTATTAAGATATGCCGTTCTATTATCCATTACTAGACTGTGTGGTTGTTTGTTATAAAAGCACCCATCATTAAAGTTATTGGCTGTTTTGTTATTAAGTATAGATCTATCTACTATCACCCACCACTAGAACGATTAGGTGTTTTTATATTTAGTGTAACATCATCCACTATTAGATTGATTCGTTGTTTTGTTGTTTGGTTTAACACCATCCACTATTAGATTGATTCGTTGCTTTGTTATTTGGATTAACACGATCCACCATTAGATTGATTATTGCTTTGTTATTTAGTTTAACATCATCCACCATAAGATTGATACGTTGCTTTGTTATTTGGTTTAACATCCTCCACCATTAGGTTGATTGGTTGCTTTATTACTTGATTTAACGTCATCCACCATTAGAATGATTGGTTGCTTTATTACTTGATTTAACATCATGCATCATGATATTGATTGGTTGCTTCGTTACTTGATTTAATAGGACCCGCCATTAGATTGATTGGTTGCTTTGTTCCTTGATTAAACATCAACCACCATTAGATTGATTGGTTGCTTTGTTACTTGATTTAACATGATCCACCATTAGATTGATTGGTTGCTATGTTACTTGATTTAGCATGATCCGCCATTAGATTGATTGGTTGCTTTGTTACTTGATTTAGCATGATCCACCATTAGATTGATTGGTTGCTATGTTTCTTGATTTAGCATGACCCGCCATTATATTGATTGGTTATTTTCTTTATTTGGTTTAACATCACTCCCCATTAGAGTGATTGGTTATTTTCTTATTTGGTTTAACATCACCCACCATTAGAGTTTGATTGGTTATTTTCTTATTTGGTTTATCATCAACCACCAATAGAGGGATTGGTTGCTTTGTTATTTGGTTTAACATCCTCCACCATTAGAATGATTAATTGTTTTGTTATTTAGTGTCTATATCAGTCCCATCTGATTGATTGGTTACTTTGTTATTTGATGTAATATCATCCCACTACAGCGACTGAGTGCTTTGCTTTTTTTTATGGTATTATAATCCACCATTTTGTTATTTCGTGTAATATTATCCACTATAATAAGAGTGATTGGTTGCTTTGTTATTTGATGTAATATCATCCATAATTAGAGTGATTGGGTATTTTTCGCGGGGTAGCAACTAAACTATCGTCTCCACTTTTTGGCTAAAACCGCTGTTTTCGATAAAAGTTACCAAGGAGAGGTAACCCATCAGCTCTAAAATGTTCAGGGCACTGTAGTAATATAAAAGCTAGTTATTAAACAATTCCATACTATTGTATTCTAAAAGTGTAGAGTCAAATTTATGAAAATTGTTACCTGACAGATGGCAAATTATTATATTTTTTTTCCTACTCACAATACTTAAGTTGCCAACATAAGGTCCAAACGAGAGCAAAGCTAATTGAGTTTATAAGCAATTACGATAGCTGCGTATTATTCTTTAATAATAAAAAAAGAAGAAAAAGCTGATCCCTCTGGTCAGTATTGCTTATGACGGTCCTTTGATGTCGACCAAACATGAGGATGGAGTAGTTGATCGCTTGTTTGGGCTTTTTCTTCTGTCCAGTACAACTTTGAATTGCATAACGCATTAATATCATTTTAGGAATATTCTAAAAATATTGCTTTCTTAAAGGAATGTTAAGTCCAAAATAAGAGCAGTAACTCGGACTCATTTTTGCTGTTGAGCTGTGAGTACGCTTTTCACTTTTTGTATATGTGTGAATGTCAGTCTTTTTATTTTATTTCCGCTGTTGTCAGCCAATGAGAAAACAAAATTCCCTAAAATGGACTCAGGGTAGACATTTCCGTAAACCATTATTTAATGCAACATTTTAAAGTTATGTGCAGCATTAAAGATTCCCCAACCCACCAGAGCCACCAATGTATTCTTCTTTTTTGATGAGGTTGGCCCCATTTGAGTATAATGTGTTCTGAGGCTTCATGTGGTTTACTACAGAAGATAGTTTCTGGAGGGGTAACAGGTTGGTTCAAGTTTAGCTTCACGTCTAGTCGTGCAGAAATGTAATAATTTAATAAACCACTCATTTATCATTACAAATGAGATCACCTCTTCAATCTAGCATTCTCTTGTGCTCAATGCGCAGACAACATTCGTTGTAATTCTGAGTCACAGACTATTAAAAGTGTTGTATAAGGCTGCTGCTAAGTGTCATAACAGATCTGGTTTTCATCTCAGGAATTCTCCCTGAGCGCATTTTAATTCGACATCGTTTGAACAGGCCGCATGGCGAAATTTTCACGTTGAAAATCGACGGACTGCCTGCATCCCTCCTTTGATTGATGCCCCAGCGAGTCCTATACCTCCGGTTCCTAGACTGAGTACCGGTACTTACTCTGAACCAAGCTCTTTCTCTGGGTTTGAATTAGGGAATAGAATATTGATTTCTTCGATTCGGAAGCTCTCAGGCAATTCAAAGATATCGCTCTAAGTGAAGATTTTTTTATTATTCAGAAGCATGGCTACCATTAGCCAAACTAATAACGTCAAAACAGGACGTTGATCCCATTTCTCTGATTACTGACACTTTCTTCAATTCCAATTCTTAAACTGATCACGATACAACGTGTACAGGCAAATAGAAAATTGTTGGGGAAAAAGGAAAAGAAATGAAACCACTCACTGGATTGAAAGAGAAATGTTTCAAAGAAGAACAAGACAAAGAAGAACAAGACCAGTGGTCTTGCATATTAGACAAGAAATGA
Organism: Doris montereyensis; assembly: GCA_037039925.1. Taxonomy (NCBI): domain Eukaryota; kingdom Metazoa; phylum Mollusca; class Gastropoda; order Nudibranchia; family Dorididae; genus Doris; species Doris montereyensis. The sequence goes on along the minus strand of JAXRKP010000106.1, from coordinate 91,513 downwards.
CGTATGAAAAGAGGCTAAAAGTATGAAGTGTGGTTGTGGACAGTCTTGTCGACTCAACTGTTAACAGAAGTTCACAAGGAAAGAACGCCTGGAGAAATTCTATGGGTTTTGGGAACTTGGAGACCTTAGATGTCAACGCGAATTTCTGTTGAAAGTTGTTTGCTGTAAAGAAAAGAAGCAAAAGACACGAATGGTCACGCTGCCAATTCTCTTTGACTTACACTCCCCTCAAACCCTTGAGAACTTGACTTTGTCAAAAACAAATGGTACACATAGCTCTACGCAAGTTGGTCGGTGTCAATGCTGCAGGGAAAGAACTAGGAAGTAGATATGAACCGAGAGCACATGAAATTGAGGTTGAATAGGAAGCAGTTCTTTGATTGACTCATTCTCCCAGATAGATGGACATTATACGAGGAATGACACAAGGAACGAACTGCTCAAAAGCAATTTACATAAACGAAAACTATGCCGATTGTATTGTGAATGTTTAAAATACCTGTTCTTGTTACAGTTGGTTGCTTCCTTTTAATCCCCTTTCTATTATTTTATTTTGAAAGATACAACATGACCCCTCTTGACCTGCTATAAAGAAGTTAATTATCATTAATAAAGTTCGATGCACGGATAGGAATACAAATTGAAGCAGTACTATATTGTGTCATTGTTATAAATGAGGTATGGTGAATGGCGTCTTGTGTATTATTGTGATTACATTTCACTGTGGCGTCGTGGCTTGAGGTGACTTGGGGTAATTCCGTCCCTTAGATTGATGTTATTAGCAAGAATGAGGCAATTGAACCCCATGAAATAAAAGCCTTATGTGGTTGGAGTTATATATATATATATATATATATATATATATATATACTTGGGTTTATATATATTTATATATATATATATATATATACTGCAGGAGTGGGATAATCCGAGATATGCTCTCTGTCTGTACTTTAATTGGGTTTGAAACATGATTTCAGCCTTCTGAAAAGAATATTTAAACTTTATTAATCCACTCGGGAGCAGATGGGTATCTTCAGTATACTTAAATGATGCACCTCTCGGTGGCTTTTCTAGGACCCCAGGTACTCACATAAAATACAAGGAAACATGATTTGGATTAAGCAGAAATGTGTCTTGATTTTAACTTTTAAATAATTGGATGTTGACATTTTTGGTTCAAGTCCATGCAATGAGTCATTGAGAACGGTTTTATGACGTTATAGGAATTCACTTTATTCTAAATAGTTGAATATTAATAGGGGACATCTTAAGAAATATAAACTTCTTAATATTACTCAATGAAATACATTATTTTCACAATAGTATTTTCTTTCTTTGCTCCAATAAAGCATTTGTTTGGCAAAAAGTTGTATGTCTGATACAAACATTCAACTAGTATAACAACACTCCTGTTAATATGGCTGCTCATGTATCGTATCTTTAAGTTACAATGTTTTGCCACTGCGTTTGCAGACTATATTGGCTGCTCAACTGTAGTAAGTGTGAGTTACGACACTTGGCAGTCCATTTTAGCAGTGCCGACTATTGTAACTTCAATTTTCTCAAAATGCATACATCGAAACATAAAAAACCCACCAACCATCAGTTAAATAGTATAATTTGCAATATAAAACCAAAGTTTCGGGTGTTTTGTGTCACATTAGTCACTCAGTAAATCAGTTTTTCCTTCCTCCTGTAAAATTTGGAAAATGTGAGTTACGATAGCAGTGTTGCTACCCCGCATTTTATATTTTATGTAACATCATCTCCGTTAGTCAGATTGGTTGCTTTGTTTTTGGTGTAACATCATCTCCATTAGTCTGATTGGTTGCTTGGTTTTTGGTGTAACATCATCTCCATTAGTCTGATTGGTTGCTTTGTTTTTGGTGTAACATCATCTCCATTAGTCTGATTGGTTGCTTTGTTTTTGGTGTAACATCATCTCCATTAGTCTGATTGGTTGCTTGGTTTTTGGTGTAACATCATCTCCATTAGTCAGATTGGTTGCTTTGTTTTTGGTGTAACATCACCTCCATTAGTCTGATTGGTTGCTTGGTTTTGTTGTGTAATATCATCTCCATTAGTCTGATTGGTTGCTTTGTTAGTTGGTGTTATATCATCTCCATTAGTCTGATTGGTTGCTTTCTTAGTTGGTGCAATATCATCTCCATTAGTTTGATTGGTTGCTTTGTTATTTATGTAATATCATCTCTTTTAGTTTGATTGGTTGCTTTCTTAGTTGGTGTTATATCATCTCCATTAGTCCTTTGTGGTTGCTTTGTTAGTTGGTGTAATATCATCTCCATTAGTCTGATTGGTTGCTTTGTTAGTTGGTGTAATATCATCTCCATTAGTCTGATAAGTTGCTTTGTTAGTTGGTGTAGCATCATCTCCATTAGTCTGATTGGTTGCTTTGTTAATTGGTGTAACATCATCTCCATTAGTCTGATTGGTTGCTTTGTTTTTGGTGTAACATCATCTCCATTAGTCTGATTGGTTGCTTTTTTTGTTTTTGGTGTAACATCATCTCCATTAGTCTGATTGGTTGCTTTGTTTTTGGTGTAACATCATCTCCATTAGTCTGATTGGTTGCTTTGTTTTTGGTGTAACATCATCTCCATTAGTCTGATTGGTTGCTTTGTTTTCTCCATTAGTCAGATTGTAACATCATCTCCATTAGTCTGATTGGTTGCTTGGTTTTGTTGTGTAATATCATCTCCATTAGTCTGATTGGTTGCTTTGTTAGTTGGTGTTATATCATCTCCATTAGTCTGATTGGTTGCTTTCTTAGTTGGGTGCAATATCATCTCCATTAGTTTGATTGGTTGCTTTGTTATTTATGTAATATCATCTCTTTTAGTTTGATTGGTTGCTTTCTTAGTTGGTGTTATATCATCTCCATTAGTCCTTTGTGGTTGCTTTGTTAGTTGGTGTAATATCATCTCCATTAGTCTGATTGGTTGCTTTGTTAGTTGGTGTAATATCATCTCCATTAGTCTGATAAGTTGCTTTGTTAGTTGGTGTAGCATCATCTCCATTAGTCTGATTGGTTGCTTTGTTAATTGGTGTAACATCATCTCCATTAGTCTGATTGGTTGCTTTGTTTTGGTGTAACATCATCTCCATTAGTCTGATTGGTTGCTTGGTTTTGTTGTGTAATATCATCTCCATTAGTCTGATTGGTTGCTTTGTTAGTTGGTGTTATATCATCTCCGTTAGTCTGATTGGTTGCTTTCTTTTGTTGGTGCAATATCATCTCCATTAGTTTGATTGGTTGCTTTGTTATTTATGTAATATCATCTCCATTAGTTGATTGGTTGCTTTGTTAATTGGTGTTATATCATCTCCATTAGTCCTTTGTGGTTGCTTTGTTAGTTGGTGTAATATCATCTCCATTAGTCTGATTGGTTGCTTTGTTAGTTGGTGTAATATCATCTCCATTAGTCTGATTGGTTGCTTTGTTAGTTGGTGTAATATCATCTCCTTTAGTCTGATTGGTTGCTTTGTTAATTGATGTAACATCATCTCCATTAGTCTGATTGGTTGCTTTGTTAATTGGTGTAACATCATCCATTAGTCTGATTGGTTGCTTTGTTAGTTGGTGTAACATCATCTCCATTAGTCTGATTGGTTGTTTTGTTAATTGTTGTAACATCTCCATTTGTCTTATTGGATGCTTTGTGGTTGCTTTGTTAGTTGGTGTAATATCATCTCCATTAGTCTGAATGGCTGCTTTGTTAGTTGGTGTAATATCCCCATTAGTCTGATTGGTTGCTTTGTTAGTTGGTGTAATATCATCTCCATTAGTCTGATTGGTTGCTTTGTTAGTTGATGTAATATCATCTCCATTAGTCTGATTGGTTGCTTTGTTAATTGGTGTAATATCTCCATTATCTGATTGGTTGCTTTGTTATCTCCATTAGTCTGATTGGTTGTTTTGTTAATTGTTGTAAAATCTCCATTTGTCTTATTGGATGCTGGTTGGTAATATCATCTCCATTAGTCTGATTGGTTGCTTTGTGAGTTGTTGTATTATCCCCATTAGTTTGATTGGTTGCTTTGTTAGTTGGTGTAATATCATCTCCATTAGTCTGATTGGTTGCTTTGTTAGTTGGTGTAATATCATCTCCATTAGTCTGATTGGTTGCTTTGTTTTTGGTGCAATGTCATCTCCATTAGTCTGATTGGTTGCTTTGTTAGTTGGTGTAATATCATCTCCATTAGTCTGATTGGTTGCTTTGTTTGTTGTATTATTCCCATTAGTTTGATTGGTTGCATTGTTAGTTGGTGTAATATCATGTCTGATTGGTTGCTTTGTTTTTGGTGCAATATCATCTCCATTAGTCTGATTGGTTGCTTTGTTAGTTGGTGTAATATCATCTCCATTAGTTTGATTGGTTGCTTGTTATTGGTGGTCTTTGGTTTTGTTTTTGGTGTAATATCATCTCCATTAGTCTGATTGGTTGCTTTGTTTTTGGTGTAATATCATCTCCATTAGTCTGATTGGTTGCTTTGTTTTTGGTGTAATATCATCCACAATTAAAGTGATTGGTTGCAATGTTATTTGAAGGTTGTTTTGTTAGTTGGTGTAATATCATCAACAATTAAAGTGAATGGTTGCATTGTTATTTGATGGTTGATTTGTCAATATGATGGCTGCCTTGTTATTTGGTGTAATATCATCAACTATTAAAGTTCGAGTGATTGGTTGCATTGTTATAATTTGATGGGTGCTTTGCTATCTGGTGTAATATCATCCACCATGAGATCAGTTATTTTGTAATTTGATGTAATATCATCAACCAAGAGAGCGGTTTATTGCTTTGTTATTTGGTTTAATTATCCACCATTAAAGTAATTGATTGCTTTGTTATTTGGTTTAATTATCCACCATTAAAGTAATTGATTGCTTTGTTATTTGGTTTAACATTATCCACTATTAGAGCGATTGGTTGCTTTGTTATTTGGTTTAACATCATCTACCATGAAAGTGATTTATTGCTTTGTTATTTGGTGTAGTATCATTTAACCTTAGAGTGATTAATAACTCTATTATTTGTGTGTTTCATTGAAATTTACCCTGTCCACCATTTCGGTGATCTCATAGTAAATTAAGAGGAAAAAGCAAGATGCCCACCACCTGCTCGCTTGTTATTTCATCCACCATTAAAGTGATTGGTTGCTTTGTTATTTATGTAATATCATCCACCATTTAAGTGTATGGTTGCTTTGTTATTTATGTAATATCATCCACCATTAAAGTGATTGGTTGCTTTGTTATTTATGTAATATCATCCACCATTTAAGTGTATGGTTGCTTTGTTATTTGGTGTAACGTCAGTTTGAAACAAACAACAAACATGACAATTTAAAACATCCAGTAAGTGATGTGTAAGTTTGCATAGGATGGTGGAAGGGATGGGGGTGTAAGGATGACACTCAAAGTCAAAGGAGAGAAGTCTGGAAGGGACATACATGTACATACATGTATATGTGGTATTCCTATAATATATGGAAAGACTTGTGTTATTTATTGCTTGTTTTATTCTGATTCAGCTCGACCACTATCTTGGTATGAATTAAGAGGAACTAGCAAAACGAAAGGCTTGTGAAAACGGCTTGTTTCAATGAAATATATCTTCAATCCACCTTACATGGTGATCTTAGGGTGCATTAAGACGAAACAGCAAAATAAAAGACATGTGAATTTGTTTCACTGCGATTAAGCCTGTCTATAATACATTGTGGTGATCTCAGGGAAAATTAACAGGAAGCAGCAAGATGAAAGATACCTTGAAGAAGGAAGGGAAAGAAGTAGGACCCACGAACAGTGCCTGCCAACCACCCACTATAGACATGTGAAAGAGAAAGTTTAATGAAATTAACCGTCCACCATATGCGGTGAACTCAGGAGGAAACAGCAAGATGAAAGATGGGTGAAAGGGTGAAAGGAAAGAAATAGAACCTACCGGTAACACCTGCCAACCACCCACAATTGTTTGTTTAACTGAAATTTACCCCGTCCAACATTGTGGTGATCTCAGGGTGAATTAAGAGAAAACAGCAAGATAACAGAGAAGTACAAGTAAAGAAGAAGAACCTACCAGCATCACTCGCCAACCACCCGCACTGCCCATGAAAGAGAATAACATGTAAAAGGAAGTGCACTTACAGTAGTGCCAACCAACCGTCCATCGTTTGAAATAAAGAAAGGAAAGAAGAGGGACATCACATCAGTAGTTTAATTGAAATTTATCCTGTCCGCCATTGTGATGATCTCAGGGTAAATTAAGAGATAATACAAAAGAGAAGTGAAAGAATAAAGGGAGAGAAGTAGCACCTACCACAAACCATCAGCACACCAGTAGCACAGCAAACACTGGGACCGAAGCTATGTAAAAGATGGAAAAATTGAACCAGACATATCATGCTTCGTTGTTTAAATTTCAAAAAATTTATAGTTAAGTTTATTTTGTAGATAAAAAATTTGGAATGCATTTTATATTTGAGACATGAGGAGAATCACTGTCAAATAAATTTATATATGAGAAACATTATAATTATTTGATGAGAGTATCATATCAACGAATGGAATGTTTCATAATATATACATGACATATAGTATATGTCATTCTGATGCAGTGTCACAAGACTTTCACCAACAGTTACACCAACAGTTATCAATGTAGACAAACAATCTATCAGAAAAGTTGTTTTTTTTTCTGGTTAATTGGCACGTCAACATTGTAGTTCATTCTATCTCATAGCTCTCGTCTTGTCAATTTTACTTGTCAATCTCATTCCACTCATCTTGTCATTTCAATCAACCATCTTATTTCACTCAAGATCTGATTGCACTCAAATATCTATGTCATGCATCTCTAAAATACATCAAGAGCACACATAAAATCCATCTATTCACACATAACAACAGACATAATATATATAAGATACATATATTGTTGCTTCATTTGCCCCATATACTCTCATATAACAGTTTGATAAGAAAAAAATAATTTCGAATGACCCTTTTTCATAAAGTCAATAAACTATATTTCACCTGAACATGCAACTCATGTAGGAAAACTAAATATAACAAATATACACAAGTATAGATATATAGACACCTCTTCATCAGTCACACATATTCATCATATAACAGTTTGAAAAAAGGAATACAATTTCATAAAGTCAACAATTATGTGTATCTTTTCACCTGAAAATGTGCTTTTCATTTTGTATAACTAAATATATATATACATTGAAAAAGGAGTTAAAAAAAATAATGCTAACATTTGACATTGCTATTATAGAGTTTGATGCAAGTTGTATACATGTATATACAAAGGAGGAATGTTATGAAATTACAAATATAGTTTCAAACTGAAAACATCATTAAAAGTACGAGCATAGTTGATGCGAATGCCACACTGGAAGTCAGCATAATCCACACAGGAAGTCAGCATAAATTTTGTGGTATAAAACGTTGATGTGACAGTCAGATAAAATATAATTTGGGAATCATAATCACAATTTCACGTAAGGTTTCTTTTTGGTTTTGATTTTTTAAAATATTCTACCGACGATATTGAGACACCAATTAATGACGTGTAGACCCTCTCCATGGAGAGATCAAAGGTCAATGACTGGCAATGAACTCTGAATCAAAGTCAAAATTGTTAAAGTCTTACTTAAACTTTTTTTTTAAAGAAAATAAAACAATTAAAAAAAAATAATTTTAATTGGAAAAGTTAATAGGCTACCAGAACAATATTTCACGTTATTTTCTTCTTTCAGCAAAAAAAATCAATGAATAAACAAAACGAACCGTTACTTTTGATGGAGACAAAAGTGGAAAGCATATTGCTACAAGCCTAATCGTATTTCCACATGAAATGCATTCCTTCATTCCCCTTGACATATGAAACACAAATAAGCTTTGACCAGCAATGCATAAAAAAAAACCTAAAGTGAAACAGTAAGCAGAGGTCACGCTAGGGGAAAGACATGACGTTGCTCTGGTGACTGTCACAATGTGAGGCTTGGTATCTTGGGTAACTACAATTGAAACAAAACAAAAAAAATGGGGAATAAAAAAGTAGTTTCCTTCTCCTAAATTTATGCCAAGGAACAAATCAATATGCTAAGTTAAATTCTACTCAAACAGGAAGATATAAAATAAAATCTGAAATATTTGAAGCACTGGCAGGTATCGGAATTAAAGGCATGAAAAACAATTGACAACACTTTTATGTGTATGACATTATCAAAATATGAACATTTTGCGAGAAAACTTGGGGTAAACGTCATAATAAACATGTGTGACACTGCTTCATTTACACTTAAAAGTCATATGTTGCTTCTCTGAGTCATTGACAACCAAATTGGATCTGACAACATATTATTTTTACCTAAATTTGATATGTAGAGATAAAAGGAAATGTAACGTATAAGATAATTTTCATTCAATCATACAATTTCCAACCTATTTGAGCAAATTAAAAAAACTGGTCTTTGTCTTTGCTTGTCTCATGAAAGTGATGACGGTCTGGTCACTAGAGTTATGCACAACACAGCCTTACAGAGTCAACAAAGAAAAGTAAAATTCTTTGAAGGGTGCTGTGATCAGAAAGAAACGGGGCTTGTCCTTGTTTCTATAGCGTAAAGCAGGTGAGGACAGCTGTACTTGCAATAAGTCGGGAAATATGTCTTCAATGCCTTTCTCAAGAAAATTCAATGTCGGACCTAGCCTTGCCAGGATTTAAAATCAAAACCTCATGATCCCATCTCCTGCATCCTAACCACTGGGCCACCGACGTCCACTACACCTAAGGGGTTTGACTTTAAAATATGGCATAGCTTGACACTAAGATAAAAATGTTACTGTGATATGTATTTCTATATATATATATATATAAATGTTACTGTGATATGTATTTCTATATATATATATATAAAAATGCTATATTTTTTGCTATACTATAAACAAATGTGCATTGTTCAATTCTTAGAATAACATCACTGTCCTGATCTTTTCAGATCAATCTCCGAATTCCCGATTATTCACTGATGGCATGTATATTGTTTTCAAATTTTTCAATCGAATTTCATCCCTTCCTGATGACCATATTCACATGGATAGATCTAGACCCCGTTTTTGCTTTGAAGAGAGAATGATAATTAAGGTGACACAAAAACAGTTGTCATAGTAATGTTCTAGAAAGCGGTTTGAGCCGTCAAGGTAAAGACTGCGTGGTTGTGGATCAAGATTGCGAGATTATGAAAGTCGAAAAAAAGAAAATGAGACAATGGAAGAGAAAGTACACAACAGAGTCCAGGAAAGTGAAACAGTTCAATGTTAAAATTTCACACTTCCCTAATGGGTCATCTCCTATCTAATGTATCATCTGGATGTTGAAGGCAGATTACAGAAAACACAGAAACAAGAGCTGATTGACATTGCGATTTATACAATCGTTATAATTCATTCATGTGAACATTTATCAACCATCAGGAAATAAAAATAGCATGTTAAATGGAATGTACATGAAAAAGTTCCCAAAATTAAAATGGCTGTCATTATTTTTCAATGATGATTTATCAACAACAAATTTTAATCTCAAAACATAAATATATTGTTCATCTCAGTACATGTATGACAATCATTTCAATACAGCAACTCTTGAAATGAAAACATGACAATTTTCTCTAAATTGTACAGGTTTCCGGTAAAATTAATTACGTCGTACACATAAAAACAATATTATGCAAAGAAATAAACATTGCACAGTATAAACAAGAACGTTTGATAAATTTATGACATTAATTTTTTTGCGTAAAGAACAATGGTTAAATCTCTTTATTTAAACCTGTGTTTCATTTTTCATTTGAACGTTCTCAGAATCAATGTCTAAAGAATTCTGACTACCATACACTGTGACATAACCACTTTCTACCCTTGAAGCAAAAGACAATGACGGTTTATTAATATACAGTCTTCTGAGCGATTATTTCTTCTTGGGCTGTAGATCATAAACCAATCAAAAGAAGAATTGAAAGTTGAATCCCAAAGGACATAAGAGTTTCAGGAGATGATGCAATAGACCTATGAACATAAACTAGGATGGAGTTTCATGTCAGAGTGTGTCAATATCTTACAGATTTCAAAAGAAAGAGGTACTTAAATATGCAGGAATTAGGTGGAGCTACATTTTTACCTAAAGAAACAGTTGGACACCAAAGGGTTAATAAGATAATGGGTTTAGTTAGTGTCAAAGGAAGATATCATAGTAAAAACAGTTCTTCTTTCCATTTTTCCATTTTCTGTCCTTCATCTTTGTGCTCATATCTTAATGTTGCCATTTCATTTACTTTACTTTTTTCTGACATCATGATAAAAGCATGAAAGCGTAGAGACCAAACTGACTCAAAAAAGAATTCTAATATCCTTTTTTTAAAAAAGAAGAAAACTCATGGTACATGAGCTACAGATAAAGCAAGGAAAACAAAAGCACAAATCATCACATGATGGTTCGGATGAAAGGCTGTATATGCTACGGATCAAAAGTTTTAGACTAAAGTTAAACAAAAACGATATTTTAAATTGTGTAACAAAAAATAGACTTCTTAAAGAATTTCTTTAAATAAACACTTGCATGTACTTATATTGTCAACCCTGATATTTTGAAAATTTGTATATTATGTATTTATTGATTTATGCAGAAGATCAAATATAAAAATTTAACGTATTTGTGTTTTCATCAGAATGGTAGGGAAAAGTTACATTAAAATTTCCTTTGTTTGTTTGTTTGTTTCATTGCCAGTGTCCTTGACCAAACACTGAGTATTTGTAACACACCTTGCTGTTGTTATTGTTTTTTCTTTTTTAGTCTTCCTGATATGGACCATGGGATACTAGTCTAGATCATAGATTTGTTGTTAGTGTCGCATTTTTTGCCACAACTCCACCCATCAGGTCATGACACTAAGGAAAGTGCTCCGCACTCCACTTTTGTAAGTATTACAAGGGTGCTCAGGTTATGCAATAAAAATATACATATTATATGTAATACGAAGCAGAAAAACAAACAAATCTTTCAAGGTTGAGTCATGCGATATGTCATACATATAGGGTACGAATAAACAAGACACAGAACGCATTGGAATTTTACTCTCGAAGAGCAAATAAGAACGATTTGTCAGCAGGTTGTGAAGACAAGATTGCTGTTTTTGCTGCCAAGGGGAGGAAGGGTGGCGTGGGTAGCTGAGGATGCAAGCAAGAAGCCAAAGTTGTCAGTTACTTTCAGTGGCAGAGAGAAAATCACAGACTTGGTCAGTGGGTTATTAACTGATTAGTTAGAGATTTTTACGCTCAAAGTTTTAATTCTTCGATGTTTTGCATGAGCGATGAATAAGTAATGGAACACTAGCATTGGGTTCCATAGGAAAGAACAGAAAACGGATTTCTAGACCAACTTATCACATAGATATGAAAATTTTACTGATGGTTGAAATCCTAAACCTAATCATTGACAATGCTGATAAGGACAAAATCATTTAAAGTGATGATTAAGATGGCACATTTTCTTCCTGTGACAAAACCTGTACTTGTGAATCAAAAACTAAAATGACTACTGAGAAATAAATTATTTATATGAATATTTATAGTAGAAAGAATAAAAACGAAGATCTTAAAATGATGAAATAAATTATCCTAGCAGAAAGTCAGGGAAAAGGAACATTTTAAATTTATGAAATTATTGTAGTCAGATTGCATAAAAAGCAAGATTTTAGTAAAGAGAATAAAAAAAAGAAAATGTTTAATTAACGAAATGAATTCTTACAGCATACAGCTTGGAAAATTATGGATTTTATATCAGTGAAATTAGTTCTTATAGTAAAAAGCTTGGGAAATGTAATGTTATACATTAGTGAAATTAATTCTTGCAGTAAAAAGCTAGGTAAATTTAATAAATTCTTCTAGTAATATAATAAATTCCAGTAATGTAATAAATTCTTCTAATAGAAAACTGTGAAAAATAAGATTTTAAATCAGTGAAATGAATTTTTCTATTGGAAAGCCGTGAAAATGTAAGATTTCAAATTAGCGTGGCACCCTGCATGAATCTGATAATCAAAACCAAGAAAACCGTTCTCAAATCAGATTCTGACTTTCTAGTTTAAACAAAGATCATTAAATATAGTTTTGCTATCCAACATAACCATCCCCTAGATCCTGTCAATGTAAAAATGTTGGAGGTTAAATACAGGTAATAGACAACCTGTAGGTCTTAAGATAGAAGACATGTTTAGTTTATGACTGCGAGGGTTGCCAGCTTCAAGCATGGTGCCACAGATACAATGAATGAATGAGAAAAGCAAAAAAGCAGGAAAAAAGCTACGATTTTATGGATGAAATGCCCAATTTAAAATACAAAATACTGAGTTTGGGTATTCTGCCTCCAATTTCATCTTTATAAAAACTTAAGTTTCCCACACATTTGCTTGTTTCACTGTAAGAAGATCATTTTTGACTTTTGATGAAAACGTATTGTGAACTTTATAAATAGCTTTGTCAATTAGTGTTGTGAAAAGCGTTTGAATAGTCACAGGGGAAAATGGAACATGCTAAACACACCCTTAGAATATTTAATATGAGTTATAGCTAAATGAAAATGATGTAAAAACACATACAGACATTCTAGAAGACTGATGTGGGCTTCTCTCAGTAACAGAAATATTTGTTTAAGAAAATGGTAGGGTTGGGAAGCTAAAATAAATTTTAATCTCTCAACAAACAATAACAAAATGACAAAGGTAAATAATATACTCGGCTGCTGCTGATAATTGAAATTTTCTCTATCAGAATTGGCACTTATTTGGGGCAATTCATGAGAAACTTTGTTTGTTTGATTTAAATTTACCCTGTCCACCATGTGCAGTGATTTCAAGGTGAATTTAGAGGAAACAGCAAGATGAAAGATAAGGGAAAGACAGAGTGAAAGGAAAGAAGTAGAACCTACAAGCAGTGCCCGCCAACCGCCCACTCATGAGAAACATAATATTAAAAGTTTTCCATGCAATCTTAATGTCTGTTAATCCATACACTTGCCCATTTGGCCTACAAAACAGACAATTTAGGCCCAAAATAATAATTACAAGGTCTCAGGTGCTGGTAAAAGTCAGACGACGAATTTGATCTTTGTTTTTTATGCTTTTTCCCTTGCTCAAGTCATCACCATTACAATATATATGTTTCAGTTAATATCGAGCTGTTGGTCTGGAGCAGACTTAAGGAAGAAAAAAAATGGGCCTGTTAATGTGAGCTCCCTCTAGCCTGCATTTTGTGATGTATACCCCCCCCCCCCTTTCCACACTCAGCATACTTAATTACAACATTATATACAATATGTATAATACTGCAAGTTACCAGTGGCCTGTATATTGTTAACTCCCCCCCCCCCCCCCCCGACCCCTAATAAAATATACAGCTGTTTTCTACGTCTGCATAGTATGTGACACGCTGCAACTACCTGCCTTGCCAGGCGTGCTGGTCATAGTGGGGATTGCTTCATTAGAAAAAACGCTTGAAACAACAACATGGCTGCATAGCAACACTGCTACAGATTCTGAGGCGAGAATTGTTATACAAACGTTTTAACTCATTACGGTTTAACCCATCCGTCTCTAGCTGTGTTTAGCCCGGCCAAACCTGGCCATCAGCTAACTGCTATTCAAGTCGGGCAAACCCGGCCGTGGGTAACACTTTCTTTTCAACAATCAGATTGGCTTGGCAAACTTTTTTTGTTACTTATCCTAAGTGCTATTATTTCTACAAAGGTCATTGGTCCGTTTAAGCCTTTTTCTGACGTTAAAGGTCATGATCCTAATGTAATGGCATCACTTTCCATGACACTCATCATTGATCGCATTTTACAACTGTACCGTCTCCGTTCAACATGCAAGTTTCATCATCCTGTTTCAATTGTTAATGTTTTCTGTGTTTGCTGCTGTTACTTTTATTTTTATCACCAATTTTGTCATCACGGACTGTTACAATAGTGACATGAAGAGAAAGATCTTGTTTCTAATACCACTCAACAGAAGCACACGGGAAGCTTAGAAAATGTAAACGCACGACGGCAATCTGGTTGCCGGGAAGTTGAATCTGGGTCAGGGTCTTTCAGTCAGGAAATCTACACACTAATAAGTTCAAAAGTTAACACTCATTCTTTTTCTTTCTCTTTTCCCACAATAGCGTAACAATTAGGAGACATATCAGGGTCAATGTTTACTAGCCTTTTCGGCTGCATATCTTTTGACTGTCAAGAATAATCACACAATTTACTGAAAAACACTTTACCATATAATTGTACGTACCACCATATCAGCAGATTAATCAAATAAGTACTTTTCTATTTTATATTAGATAGAATGTCTGAATGTGAATTTTGTTTGTAACATGACAGTACAACTGTCTACGATCGAGCAAATTTTCTTATTTTTCATTCCCCTCCTGGATGCAAGCAAGAAGCCAAAGTTGTCAGTTACTTTCAGTACACTTTCGTGTACCTATTCTAGTTGTATTTTAATGTTAAGATAGACATTTGTTTGTAGCTTTGTAACATTGTATCCTGTGACCAAGTCAATTTTCTCATCTGAGATCATTAAAATCATCTTATCTTATCTCAAAAGTAAAAACCAGCAAAAAGTAACATTTCGGTCAATCTATTGAAAACGAGAACTTTTTGGCTGAAATTTGCTTCTAGTAAATACACAAGGCAACAAATCTTTCCACCAAAGTTAAATGGATACAATCAATGGTAACATATATATATGGCCATATATACAGTGATAGTAAAACAATCTTCATTACATTTATGATATCTGATCGATAAATAATAAACAGGATAAATATTTGGCATAGACCATCACATAGTAAATAAAAGAACAATGAGGAAGTTCATGGGTTACAACACACAAATACTATATGGTAATCTCCCGGTTAAGGGACGACGACGACTTGTACTTGGGGTATCTAGAAACAAATCAAATGGGAAAAAAAGGAAAAAGAAAAGCATTTGAATTCAAGCATGCAGAATTCGTAACTCAGTTTCGGAAAAAAAACATGAGCACTCGAAAGCAAACATCAACTAGAAAGTGCATGCAAATGATGAAACCAGGCCCTATGAATGAAACTGCAAACTTGAACAGCTGACGTCTTTATACCCACATTCATATTGAGGTCCGTTCCATTAAAAAATTAAATTTTTAAAGAAAAACGTTGGTAAACAAAAATTTCTCATGATGATGTGAGTTGCAATTCTGTATACCGTACAGCCCACGTATTCTCCAAACATGTATTCCAACGGAAATACAGAATCCTGAATTCATGACAAAATCCCAACCAAGATCCTTCTTTGTACGCATACGATTTCTCCACGACGCTTATTCCACGAACCAATTTTCCAAAGGAGTTTGCGGAATTTGGGGAATACAATTACAGACTGCACTGTATTTCTTTGTGACTGACATAGACTGGTTTTGAATGTGGATGACAGGCACATAGACTGAGTTGCTTCAAGTAGCATTATACTGTTGATTCCAATGTAAAACTTTGAGACATGGTTTGAATTGGTTGTGAAATAAGCTTACCGTTAGTAATTTTCCACAGGAACCTAAGCTTTGAAAGTATTCCTAGCCGTTTTACTACATCTACTGTCCAGAATAATTGTCACTAAGGATCTCTGTTCTTAAAAAATTATAAAAATGATTTCCATGAGTTAAAAGACAAACTGTGCCAAAGTGAGCTTTCAATGTGCACCTCCTATAGGTTGCCATTTTGTTTTTTGAAGCTCTCAAAAGTTATAAGCATATAAATGCCATGAGAGTGCTCTAGAATTCAAGTTTTTTTCATGGACAAAAAAATACATCTCTAAATTAGGCCTCTAGTATAATGAAATATATCACCCTTTATGACCACAGCCAAACTATGACAGTATGAGGGGCTGTTGATGGGAACTTAAAGGTCAAAGACGAAAGACTTACTTGCCTCGATCTATGAGCATTTCATCGTGCAAACTTGGGAAGTGAGTCACATGGAACATTCAATCTGGCAATCTCTGTATACCCCAAAAAATGTCTCCCTACATGCAGGACAAAGATGTCAAATAAGTGTGAAAAAATACCAGGTACTTACTTTTTAGGCCGCGACCGACATATCAACAGGACGATAAGGCAGATAACTACGATGAGCAGTATGCCACAGACCGCAACTAGAGACCAAGTGACCAACTCAAAGGTGTCTGCCGTATCCGGGTCTTCCGTCACTTTTTCCTGTCTGTAGTCTATGAATAAAGATATAAATATAATCTGATATAAATAAAATCTATCGATTAGCCTTCTACCCAAAGGTTAGTTCATAGTGACAAAATTCATGTTCAAACCTCTTTTCTAGAGTAATTGTTGTGGGGGAATGGAGAGGGGCTGGGGTGGGGGATAATTTTACAATACTGTGTGAATTGTATTTGTGAATTGCCACAATTTCCTTGTAATAGCAATTTGATATTAAATTGGAAATCTTCTCATTATGTCACTCATTGCTGTCAAAGGTCATTTAGAGAAGTAACTCTTGCATGATAATAACATGGTGTTAATCATTCATTCACTTCTTTGTGGCGTCGGTGGCCGATGGTAAGGTTGCTGAACTGTGGATCATGCCCGACGTTGTGTTCCTTGGGAAATGCACTTAACACGCATTTTCCCCACTCGACCAGGTGCAAAATGGGTACAAGCACTAGCTTGGGAGTAAAAACTGCGTTAGACTAGCGTCCTGTCCAGGAGGTGATTATTATCAACTATTCCACTTCACACTATAGAAACCGGGATAAGCTCCGACTCTATAGGCCGTAATGGCCTTGAATGAACTTTACATTCATTTCTTTAAATAACTTAATTTTAAAAAATGTTTTCAGATTCTGAAATAATTTCTCTTTCATTTGATATATCATATGCATCCATATCATCTTTGACACTATTCAGTTCATAAGACCACTTAGAATTTGATGGATCAGGTGAAGATCGTTACCCTCCGTCAGCAGTAGAATTTTTGCCTTGATCTAGTTCTAGATCTAAACTGCTGTCATTCTCAAACTCAACATCCTTTTATGTGTGGACGTCAAGAAATTTCGCCTGTCTTAAAAAATTAACAGTTTGATAACCAATAAAGCAATTTCAATTGAGTGAACGGATATTTTCTCTTTACTTCACTTCCTGAAAGCTAACGGTAGTTTCGACAGTAAATGCGATTTAATACACATTGGTACATTTGTTATCAGGTTGGTCACAATCAGGCTCATTCAAGTGATCAGGGAAGGATTTTAGTGGGTGTGAGCGGGCACATCAAACAGCGATGGGTTAACATTTTCATTTCCTTTTGAAAGTTGAATCATTTCACACTGACAGATAGACTGGCAGGGCTTATAGACACTGGAAAGGGTTAAGGGTTAATTGCTTTCACCTTAGTGCTTTGGATCATAAAAATACACTGAAAGGGAAACTTAGGGGGGGGACACACAAAAAACAAGGAAACAAATTTAGGTTGAGACAGAAATATATAAACAAAAATAAAATTAAAACCAGATCGAATAGATGAGAGAAATCTCCTTTATCTAATGACCCTGTTGAAAGATGACTACTCATATGACATTGACATTATTGATGCATCAATAATAAATAAAGTTTTGCAAGGCAGAGAAAGAATTTTGTAAGACAGAGAGAGAGTTAAGTAAGCCAGAGAAAGAGTTGTGAAAGTCAGAGAAAGAGTTTTGTAAGTCAGAGAGAGAGTTAAGTAAGTCAGAGAAAGAGTTGTGTAAGTCAGAGAAAGAATTTTATCACACAGAGAAAGAGTTTTGCAGGGCAGAAAAAGAGTTTTGTAAGACAGAGATGGCGCTTTGTGAGGCAGAAAATGCATAATTGATATATAATATCTTTTCTTACAGACATTCCTATAACTCGTGTGATGTAATATCATTTCCTTGTGGTATCTTACAAAATGTTTTACCGTAAAAACAAAACAAAAACGCTAGTGATAGTGAAGCTGTGCATTCAATTTTATATTTGATACTTACAAAGAGAGTAACCGGCCACTTTGGGATAAAAATTGTTCCAGAACTTTGCCTCTTTGAGGCGGTAGCCTTCTTTATTTTCTGAATTATTTTTGATGCTCAGATAGGTGTGGTTCTCCAGATTGTAGTGATGCCAGGAAACATTACGGAAGTCCCGGATGTTCACAAATCTTGGTGTTGGCTCCCTGCGAAAGTTGACGGAGACCATTCTTTGACATAATGTTCAATAAACAAATAAACAAACAAAAAAGTGAATCTTTTGAACCTAAATGAAACAATAAAACCTATGGTACAAAAGAGCCCCTCTTGGTCTCTGTGGCTGTAGAAGTGACCTTGCTGAACACCCTGCGGTTGCAACCTATATCCAGAGTCCAATCATGATAATTTGTAGCCACAGATGCCAGATGAAGTGAATTTTTTTCCAAAAAGGGCAATAGTTTAACTCATGCAAAAAGAAGTCAACTATCTACTATGTCACTTTATCTCAGCAAAGAAAATGAAAAAAATAATTTGAATAATAATATAAACTCCTTATAGAAAAAAAAAGGTCTCTCCACCAATTTTTTTTCTCACAGCTACAATCAATTGATTACATACATGTGTTTCCAAACTTGCCCCCCCCCCCAACCTCTTTGACCCTTTGGTGAAGTAATGACATGTAAGGAGCAGAACAATGACAACGGAGTATGTTATCCCTGAATGCAACCTATGAAATGTTGGATACGCTGATTGACGTTCATCTGAAGTGATTACAAATGAATTTTGTATAAATAGTAAGACAATAAATTTGAATTGCATATGAACAAAAACTACAACCTCGCAATCAACATAGGTGCATGTAGCATTGTGTTATATGTGTTGGGACATCCGGACCGCTACAACTGTTTCAGAGAACCTACTGCTACCACTGAAAACAAAATTTTAAAGGTCACCTGTAATTACTTGTACTACTTTTGTACTTTAACCTACTCCTGGTAGATAGTTAGGGGGCTTGAACTGAGCGAGCAAAGCTCCTTTGATTTAAGCTTTCTGAACCCAAATTCCCATTCACATCAACTTTTTCTGTGGATAATGACCATAAAGGGAGATAACTTATATAAAATCACATAATAGTTAATTTTCTGTGAGTTGATCTTTTAGTCAAGATCATACAAACATTGAATTAACCGACATTCATTGGGCATTATGTTTGTCTATAGATTTATGCAATGAAACAGGAATAGATTTGGCATATACATTCATTATCATCTAGCAAATCTTATAAAGAACATATAAATATACGCACCCCTGAACTGTGAAATTGGTAATCATGTTTATCATGTATTCTGAAATGTTTCTCTCTGGATGCTCATAAAGTTGACGTGGAAACAGGCCCAGAAAATCCATGTAAGTTTCATTGACAAACGGCAAACCGAAGATGTAGTCCAAATCCTGGCCATGGGAGATGCCTTGTGGAAAAAAGAAAAAAAACCCAAAGGTATGAGCATGAAACATCACTAAATCGTAGCCATAGATCTACACAGGGAACCATGTTGAGCCATGAGATATCACTGAACCTTAGCCATGGATCTACGCAAGTAAACATATTGAGCATGAGACATCACTAAATCGTAGCCATAGATCTACACAGGTAAATATATTGAGCATGAGACATCATTAAATCGTAGCCATAGATCTACACAGGTAAACATATTGAGCATAAGACATCACTAAATTGTAGCCATAGATCTACACAGGTAAACATATTGAGCATGAGACATCACTAAATCGAAGCAGTAGGTCTACACAGGTAACCATATTGAGCATGAGACATCACTGAACCTTAGCCATAGATCTACACAGGTAAACATATTTAAGCATGACATATCGCTGAACTGAAGCTATAGGTCTACACAGGTAAACATATTGAGCATGAGACATCATTAAATATTAGCCATCGATCTATACAGGTAACCATATTGAGCATGAGGCATCACTGAACAATAGCCATAGATCTATAAAGGTAAATATATTGAGCATGAGACATGAAATCCTAGCCATAGATCTACACAGGTATTGAGCATGAGATATCTCTGAACCTCAGCCATGGATCTATACAGGTAAACATATTGAGCATGAGACATCACTAAATCATAGCCATAGTTCTACACAGGTAACCATATTGAAACGTCACTGAACCTTAGTCATGGATCTATACAAGTAAACATATTTAAGCGTGAGGCATCACTGAACTGAAGCCATAGATCTACACAGGTAACCATATTGAGCATGAGACATCACTGAACAATAGTCATAAATCTAAACAGGTAAACATATTGAGCATGAGACATCACTGAACAATAGCCATAGATCTACACAGGTAAATATATTGAGCATGAGATATCACTGAATCTTGGTCATAGATCTACACAGGTAGACATATTGAACATGAGACATCACCAACTCCTAGCCATAGATCTACACAGGTAAACATATTTAGAATGAGATATCACTGAACCATAGCCGCAGGTCTACACATGTAAAAATATTAAGCATGACACATCACTGAACTGAAGTCATAGGTCTATACAGGTAAACAAATTGAGCATGAGACATCACTGAACAATTGCCATAGATCTACACACATAAACATATTGAGCATGAGACATCTAAATCCTGGCCATAGATCTACACTGGTAAACATTCAATAGACTATCTACACCTTGGGGTTTATTTTTCCAGAGCCCAAGATAGCAACATGGTGAGCATACAGACAGACGATCAATTCTTTTATCGGAATTTATCCTGTCCATGATAAGTGACGATTTCAAAGTGAATTAAGAGAAAAGAACAAGATGAAAGACGTGAAAGAGTCAAAGCATAGAAATAGGTCCATCCAGCAGCAACCGCCAACTATCTATGAGAGAGAAAGAGAGAGAGGGAGGGAGGAGGGAGGGAGGGGAGGAGGGGGAGGGAGGGAGGGAGAGAGAGAGAGAGAGAGAGAGAGAGAGAGAGAGAGCGAGAGAGAGAGAGAGACAGACAAATACACAAATAGACAGGACAGGCATGCAACATCCGAACAAGCAAATACAAAAATGAACCATTGGAAATAATCCCCATTGATTTCTATGGTGTCAAAACTAAACTGCTTTTTAAACATTTGCCATTTAATGTACAGGCAAAAGCAACTAAAAATTATTGAGACAAAATCACAATATTTTCCTTGGGATGGGTTTTTTTTGGAAGTGGTTATTAGTTCTTGCCGACAAGTTGGAGTTCGAGCTAAATTTTTAGTGTTAACAACCAGCTACCTACATAACATAACATATTGTACTAAGCATAACAGCTACCTAGATAACATAACGTATTGTGCTAAGAATAATAGCTACCTAGATAACATAACATGTTGTAGTATGTATAACAGCTACCTAGATAACATAACATATTGTACTAAGCATAACAGCTACCTAGATAACATAACATATTGTACTAAGCATAACAGCTACCTAGATAACATAACATACTGTGTTGAGCAAAACAGTTACCTACATAACATAACATATTGTACTAAGCATAACAGCTACCCACATAACATAACATGCTGTACTAAGCATAACAGCTACCTACATTACATATTGTGCTAAGCAAACCAGCTACCTACATAACATAACATACTGTACAAGCAAAGCAACTACCAACATAACATAACATACTGTACTTGGCATAACAGCTACCTACATAACATAACATACTGTACAAGCAAAGCAGCTACCAACATAACATAAGATACTGTACTTAGCATAACAGCTACCTACATAACATAACATACTGTACAAAGCAAAGCAGCTACCAACATAACATAACATACTGTACAAAGCAAAGCAGCTACCTGCATAACATAACATACTGTACAAAGCAAAGCAGCTACCAACATAACATAACATACTGTACAAAGCAAAGCAGCTACCAACATAACATAACATACTGTACTTAGCATAACAGCTACCTAAATAACATAACATACTGTACAAAGCAAAGCAGCTACCAACATAATATACCATACTGTACTTAACATAACAGCTACTTACATAACATACTGTACTAAGCAAAACAGCTACCTGCATAATATAATATACTGTACAAAGCAAAACAGCTACCAACATAATATACCATACTGTACTTAACATAACAACTACTTACATACCATACTGTACTTAGCAAAACAGCTACCAACATAATATACCATACTGTGCTTAACATAACAGCTACTTACATACCATACTGTACTAAACAAAACAGCAGCTACCTACATAATATACCATACTGTACTTAACATAACAGCTACTTACATACCATACTGTACTAAGCAAAACAGCTACCTGCATAATATAACATACTGTACAAAGCAAACAGCTACCAACATAACATAACATACTGTACTTAGCATAGCAGCTACTTACATAACATACTGTACTAAGCAAAACAGCTACATGCATAACATAACATACTGTACTAAGCAAAACAGCTACCTGCAAAACATAACATACTGTACCAAGCAAAGAAGCTACCTGCATAACATAACATACTGTACCAAGCAAAACAGCTACCTGCATAACATAACATACTGTACCAAGCAAAACAGCTACCTGCATAACATAACATACTGTACTAAGCAAAACAGCTACCTGCAAAACATAACATACTGTACCAAGCAAAGAAGCTACCCGCATAACATAACATACTGTACCAAGCAAAACAGCTACCTACATAACATATTGTATTAAGCAAAACAGCTACCTGTATGACATAACATACTGTACCAAGCAAAATAGCTTATTGTTTTTTATCTTAGCAATTGATCTTTTAAGAAATGTGTACATGATTCTATACAAAATCGATCTTTCTTCCTTTGTATATGGCCTTAGCTGTAACGGTACAAACCTCTCCAGTGTGGAATATAGTTTTTCCAAGATGAATATTCGAATAAGTACAAATAGACTGAGGAAAAACGAACATGAGACCTGATGGTTTCACTCATAGCAGCTCCAAACATGTAATCCCCCATCATCTGTCAAAAAGTAGAAGTTGAAATTGATGGTGAAACTGAAGAAAACCTGTTGTACAACATGTTCTGACATCAATTATATAAACAACTATTCTAATACTACCACTACCATTACTAGTATCACTACTTGTAATCTATGACAGTCTGATCTACGAATATTGAAATCGTTTTTAAAGTCTTTCTACTCGCATTGAAATATTTTTGTAGTCCCGACTTGTCTGTTATAAATTATCATTAAATAAACTCTGGGATAAGACACATTATTTCTCTATTTTCCCTTATTTAATTGATATTGACACGTCAGCCTCATCTTGTCCATAGGTGGGGTCACTCATTAGCATTACAATAATCTTGTGGCAAAAAAACTAGTATATTTAATAACCCCTTTTATGTGCTGGATGGCCATGTTTGATCTAAACTTTCTCAATAATTGCTACGTCGCAAAGTTGTAATTTCTACAGTCATTATAGGTTAAAAGGCCTGAAATACATATTGTGCTTTTGAAATGTAGCAATGTTAAGAACTAGGCATGTTAAGAATTAGGTTCTATAAGAGTATGTAACTCTTGAATCCATTCACAAGATGACTACTGTTTTCTTTCTCAAAGCGTGTTAGGACAATATACATGTAATTTAATGATTTTCTTGCCTAAAAAAAAGGAAGTAAAAAAGGCAACCTACATTCATCAACATTTTGCGTATGAAACTGGTATTGGTGGGCTGTGCCCAATATGTGTTGAAACTCGAGAGCATCTTGAAGTGTACTGGGCTGCTCAATGTCTCTATAGCGGATAAACTCTCTGATGATGTTTTTGAATTGCGTCTGCTCCACTCCATCAATGAGATTTGGCAGATTGGCTGGTAAAAAAGACAGCAAACAACTATGGCTGAAATGAGTCAGAATGCAGTCATCAATTGAAAGCTAAAATATACAATTACAATCCAAATTTGTTTGTACTGTAGTAATTTGTAGATGAATTCTAATATATGATTTTTTAATGAAATAATGCTGACAACAAAAAAAGGTAACACGATATGAGACAACCCCCCCCCCCCCCACAACTTAATTTAAATTGTTTTGATATTTTCCTCTGGTTTACAATTGGCACAAAACTATCCAAAAGGCTTAAACAATAAGCAGAACTAAAGAGCTGTCAAGCACTCACGGATATAGAAAGCTCCTCATCACGTACCATCCCTGCCAACAATGGGATGGGCATAAATCTTCCTGCGCTTGCAGTTCGGCAGGATGTTCAGGCAAAAATGCGTAGTTGACACCCACGCTTGGCCCATCTATAGTAGGCCCCAAGGATTGCCAATTCTTCCAGGCTGAAAAAGAAAAAAAATAGAAGGCTTACAATAAATAAAAGAAGGCTGCTATTTCTGGGCCACAAAGATTGTTCAAGGCAGGGTTAAGTCAGAAGGCCCTTTGATAAACACAGCAGCAATTGATTTTTAACTCTCAGGAATTGTTAATTTTCATCCATAAAAACAGCGGGCAGAGAGAGGATGTCATGTATGAAGTGTACGGAATGAAAGCTATCCAGTTAAAAATAAAACAGATATCGAAATCATGTGATGTCTCCATCATGCTGGAAGTTATTCTTCACAAATTCTCACTTTGTTGACAAGGGCACATAATTTTCTGCAAAAAACCTGTCATCTAAAACACACACGCACGTAAAACGACGTACCACTTTTTTCATTCTTTATATTGCAGTTAGCAAAAAAGACAGGGTTCATTTGTTGGATTTGTTTCTTTATTAGGGTAGCTATACTTAAAGTAATGTGTTGGCACAATCAGTAAAACAGTGTGTTGGTAGCTATCAGTAAACTTATGTGTGATGGTAGTTATCAGTGAACATATATGTGATGGTAGCTATCAGTGAAGTTATATGTGTTGGTAGTTATCAGTGAAGTTATGTGTGATTGTAGCTATCAGTGAATTTATGTGATGGTAGCTATGATTGAAGTTATGTGTGTTGGTAGCTATCGGTGAAGTTATGTGTAATGGTAGCTATCAGTGAAGTTATGTGTGATGGTAGCTATCAGTGAAGTTATGTATGATGGTAGCTATCAGTAAAGTTATGTATGATGGTAGCTATCAGTAAAGTTATGTATGATGGTAGCTATCAGTGAAGTTATGTGAGATAGTAACTATCAGTGAAGTTATGTGAGATGGTAGCTATCAGTGAAGTTATGTGTGATGGTAGCTATCAGTGAAGTTATGTGAGATGGTAGCTATCAGTGAAGTTATGTGTGATGGTAGCTATCAGTGAAGTTATGTGTGATGGTAGCTATCAGTGAAGTTATGTGAGATGGTAGCTATCAGTGAAGTTATGTGAGATGGTAGCTATCAGTGAAGTTATGTGTGATGGTAGCTATCAATAAAGTTATGTGTGATGGTAGCTATCAGTAATGTTATGTTTTGGTAGCTATCAGTAAAATTACGTGTTGGTAGCTATTAGTAAAGTGATGTGATGGTAGCTATCAATAAAGTTATGTGTGATGGTAGCTATCAATAAAGTTATGTGTGATGGTAGCTATCAATAAAGTTATGTGTGATGGTAGCTATCAATAAAGTTATGTGTGATGGTAGCTTATCAATAAAGTTATGTGTGATGGTAGTTATCAATAAAGTTATGTGTGATGGTAGCTATCAATGAAGTTATATGTGATGGTAGCTATCAGTGAAGTTATATAAAGTGATGGTAGCTATCAATGAAGTTATGTGTGACGTGTTATCAATAAAGTTATGTGTGATGGTAGCTATTAATAAAGTTATATCAGTGTGATGGTAGCTATCAATAAAGTTATGTGTGATGGTAGCTATCATGGTAGTGTGATGGTAGCTATCAATAAAGTTATGTTTGATGGTAGTTCAGTGAAGTATGTGATGGTAGCTATCAGTGAAGTTTTGATGGTAGCTATCAGTAAAGTTATGTGTGATGGTAGCTATCAGTGAAGTTATGTGTGATGGTAGCTATCAATGAAGTTATGTGTGATGGTAGCTATCAGTGAAGTTATGTGTGATGGTAGCTATCAGTGAAGTTATGTGAGATGGTAGCTATCAGTGAAGTTATATGTGATGGTAGCTATTAGTGAAGTTTTGTGTGATGGTAGTATCAGTGAAGTTATGTGAGATGGTAGCTATCAGTGAAGTTATGTGTGATGGTAGCTATCAGTGAAGTTATGTGTGATGGTAGTTAGTAACTATCAAGTGAAGTTATGTGTGATGGTAGCTATCAGTATCAAGTTATGTTTGATGGTAGCTATCAATAAAGTTATGTGTGATGGTAGCTATCAATAAAGTTATGTGTGATGGTAGCTATCAATAAAGTTATGTGTGATGGTAGCTATCAATAAAGTTATGTGTGATGGTAGCTATCAGTGAAGTTATGTGTGATGGTAGCTATCAGTGAAGTATTTTATGTGATGGTAGCTATCAGTGAAGTTATGTGATGGTAGCTATCAGTGAAGTTATGTGTGATGGTAGCTATCAGTGAAGTTATGTATGATGGTAGCTATCAGTGAAGTTATGTGTGATGGTAGCTATCAGTGAAGTTATGTGTGATGGTAGCTATCAATGAAGTTATGTGTGATGGTAGCTATCAGTGAAGTTATGTGTGATGGTAGCTATCAGTAAAGTTATGTGTGATGCTATCAATAAAATTATATGTGATGGTAGCTATCAGTGAAGTTATGTGTGATGGTAGCTATCAAAGTTATGTGAGATGGCGCTATCAGTGAAGTTATGTGAGATAGTAGCTATCAGTGAAGTTATGTGTGATGGTAGCTATCAGTGAAGTTATGTGATGTTATGTAGCTATCAGTGAAGTTATGTGTTATGTGGTGTGATGGTAGCTATCAATAAAGTTATGTGTGATGGTAGCGTTATCAGTGAAGTTATGTGTGATGGTAGCTATCAATAAAGTTATGTGTGATGGTAGCTATCAATAAAGTTATGTGTGATGGTAGCTATCAATAAAGTTATGTGTGATGGTAGCTATCAGTAAAGTTATGTGTGATGGTAGCTATCAAAGTTATGTGTGAAAGTTATGTTATATGTGATGGTAGCTATCAGTAAAGTTATGTGTGATGGTAGCTATCAGTGAAGTTATGTGTGATTATGTTATGTGATGGTAGCTATCAATAAAGTTATGTGTGATGGTAGCTATCAATAAAGTTATCAGTGAAGTTATGTGTGATGGTAGCTATCAATAAAGTTATAAAGTTATGTGATGGTAGCTATCAATAAAGTTATGTGTGATGGTAGCTATCAATAAAGTTATGTGTGATGGTAGCTATCAATAAAGTTATGTGTGGATGGTAGCTATCAATAAATATGTTATGGTACTATCAATGATTTATGTGTGATGGTAGCTATCAGTAAAGTTATGTGTGATGGTAGCTATCCAGTGATGTGTGATGGTAGCTATCAGTAAGTTATATGAGTAGCTATCAATAAAGTTATGTGTGATGGTAGCTATCAATCGGTGAAAATTATATGTGATGGTAGCTATCACTATAAAGTAACTTTTCAAAAGTTATGTATGATGGTATCTATCAGTGAAGTTTTGTGTGATGGTAGCTATCAATAAAGTTATGTGTGATGGTAACTATCAATAAAGTGAATCAATAAAGTTATGTGTGATGGTAGCTATCAGTGAAGTTATGTGTGATGGTAGCTATCAGTAAAGTTATATGTGATGGTAGCTATCAATGAAGTTATGTGTGATGGTAGCTATCAGTGAAGTTATGTGTGATGGTAGCTATCAATAAAAGTTATGTGGTGTGATGGTAGCTATCAGATGGTAGCTATCAGTGAAGTTACTATCAGTGTGCTATCAATAAAGTTATGGTAGCTATCAGTAAAGTGAAGTGTTAGTAGCTATCGTGTGATGGTAGCTATCAGTGAAGTTTTGTGTGATGGTAGCTATTAGTGTTATGTGTGATGGTAGCTATCAGTGAAGTTATATGTGATGGTACCTATCAGTGAAGTTATGTGTGCTGGTAGCTATCAGTGAAGTTATGTGTGATGGTAGCTATCAGTAAAGTTATGTAGTGATGATGTAATCTATCAGTAAAGTTATGTGTGATGGTAGCTATCAGTGAAGTTATGTGTGATGGTAGCTATCATCATAAAGTTATGTATGATGGTAGCTATCAATAAAGTTATGTGTGATGGTAGCTATCAATAAAGTTATGTGTGATGGTAGCTATCAATAAAGTTATGTGTGATGGTAGCTATCAATAAAGTTATGTGTGACGCAGTAGCTATCAATAAAGTTATGTGTGATGGTAGCTATCAATAAAGTTATGTGTGATGGTAGCTATCAATAAAGTTATATCAATAAAGTTATGATGGTAGCTATCAATAAAGTTATGTGTGATGGTAGCTATCAATAAAGTTATGTGTGATGGTAGCTATCAATAAAGTTATGTGTGATGGTAGCTATCAGTGAAGTTATGTGTGATGGTAGCTATCAGTGAAGTTATGTTTGACGGTAGCTATCAATAAAGTTATGTGTGACGGTAGCTATTACTATCAGTAAAGTGGTGTGTTGGTAGTTATCAGTAAAGTGGTGGGTTCGTAGCTATCGGTAAAATGGTGTAGTCAGTAAAATGTAAAATTGGCCACTTCTTCCAAGGGTTTGCCATTCATGATGATGTTAACACTGGTGGTGGTCACACTTTTCACCAAGACCTTGGATTTTTTAGGTGCTAAATTTTAACCTGTACACTGCATCTCTTGAAACAAGTCTATTTGTGATGTCTTATAGCTCGTTGTTACAGAATATCATAGATAGTACAAACAAACAAACAAACAAAATCCATAGAATCTATTACTCTTGAAAATCTTCTAACTTCAAAGAAATCAACTCTTACCTTCATTGGAATCATGGCTGATGCATTGACAATTTCGTCAAATTTACGGCTGTATCGCAAACAGTCGACCATCTGCTGTGACGTGGCCATGGGACATCCGAGGCGTTCACAAAGTCTTTGCTGTAAAGTTTGACATCCTCCTTGTTGAGAACAGCCCATTCACTCATCTCGGATCCACTAAGCATGATGGCTTGGTGGAAGAGACCTGACACAGATAAAAATGATCATTTTATAGCTCAGTATTTTATAGCTTCACTGGGCAATGTATTGTTACTCTTTACACAACAGAGCCCTGGGTTCAGAGTCATAGCTAAGATTTTTTATTTTTCTAGCACAAAGTACATACAACAAGTCATTGCACAAAGCCAGAAAGTAGAAGACGTAGATATTTGAAATGACGTGCTTACCAACACTTCGAGGTGAAACCAGATGCATTCCAACACTAGCTGCCCCAGCACTCTGACCCATCAAGGTTACTTTCTTTGGATTCCCTCGGAAACTCTGTATAGTGTTTTGGACAAACTTGAGAGCTTTGACCTGGTCAAACATTCCATAATTTCCTGGGGCATACCTATCTCCAGTACTGAAGAACCCTGCAGGTATAGAACAACAAAATTAGTATTCCGATGTATATAAAAATCTCAAAAGATTGTTGCCATTCAGGTATATAAATTTAACATCAATTACGTTGACATGCACATAAATTAAGAAAGGCACCATCCAGTGCTAAGTATAAGTGGACCATCCAGTGCTAAGTATAAGTGGACCATCCAGTGCTAAGTATAAGTGGACCATACAGTGCTAAGTATAAGGGACCATCCAGTGCTAAGTATAAGTGGACCATACAGTGCTAAGTATAAGTGGACCATACAGTGCTAAGTATAAGTGGACCATCCAGTGCTAAGTATAAGTGGACCATACAGTGCTAAGTATAAGTGGACCATACAGTGCTAAGTATAAGTGGACCATCCAGTGCTAAGTATAAGTGGACCATACAGTGCTAAGTATAAGTGGACCATCCAGTGCTAAGTATAAGTATAAGTGGACCATACAGTGCTAAGTATAAGTGGACCATACAGTGCTAAGTATAAGTGGACCATCCAGTGCTAAGTATAAGTGGACCATCCAGTGCTAAGTATAAGTGGACCATACAGTGCTAAGTATAAGTGGACCATACAGTGCTAAGTATAAGTGGACCATACAGTGCTAAGTATAAGTGGACCATCCAGTGCTAAGTATAAGTGGATCATCCAGTGCTAAGTATAAGTGGACCATCCTGTGCTAAGTATAAGTGCACCATCTAAAGCAAAGTGGACAATCCAAATTGTGACTAACGTATGGTGCAAAAATAAACTAAACATCAATATATGCCTACGTTTTAAAGGAGCAATGAATTTGCAAAAACTATGCGATTGAAACGACCCCTTGCAGTAATACAACACTGCTAGGAATGTGAACATGAAATTTTGCTACACTTCTAGGATTACTATATTGATGCCATTCTTATAGCATCAACATAAATCTGTCAATTTTAATATACTTTATGGTTCTAGCCACAAAATCTGATCCCTAAAGCCTGTATAACTTGAACTTCTTAGACATCATTAGCAAGACCTTGCTTATAGAATACCATCAGGCAACGAAAATTGACGCTCTGCAGTACTGGTTAGCTCGTCATGTGTATTTATCTTGCTTACCGAGAGCATTGAGGCGATAATTGACAACAACTACCACGACGTTCCTTTCAGCAAGGAAAAGACCTGGCCACTGTCTGGAATCACCCATAATAAATCCACCTCCATGCAAAAAGACCAAGACAGGATACAAATTTGGGTTTGTTGTTTCCTTTCGTTCCTTTGCTGAAAAGAAAGAAAAAGAAAGAAGAATGTGAAACAAGTGGAACAAAAACGGTTAAAGGAAAAAAAAATCTGTGACTGATGCATGGATTGACATTATCTCTTTCACAGTATTATAAAATTCTTCTAAATTTCAAGATTAGTACAACTTACATTTGGGGTATAGATATCCAAATAAAGACAGTCCTCTGAAATGTCAGAAAATCTCTGACAGTTTCTTTGACTAGCCATGGCATCTGGGGGCAGGCAGGTCGGTGATTGGTGGCATCCCACGCCAGTACTAGTATGGATCATCGTCTGGATTCTGAAAAATAATGCAACAAATGAAAGACATGCAACTATGTAGTATTAATAATTAAACAGATTAAACAAAGGCATTGATTCATTGAAATTTACCCCATTCATCATTTGCAGTGACCTCAGGGAGATTAAGAGAACCAGCGAGATGAAAGATTTGTAAGTGAAGGAGTGAAAGGAGAAACTTCAAGCAGCAACCACCAACCACCCACTAAACAAAGGCAAAGAAGGCACTGATCGCTTCTTATACGGGTCCGAATCTTAGAAAATTATAGAAAAGATCAGCTATAATTGTAAGTATTTAAAAATAAATACCTACTCAGAATCCTTAATATCTTTTAGCCAAATAGCACTAAAAAAACCCACAGAACTTTATGAGAGATTATTCAAAGGCCCATCACACAAACAAAACAGCAATGTGTGGATACACATTTCACTATTTTAGTTTCATCATCAAGTATCACATAGTGAGCTCAGGACAACTTTGTCCCACTTTCATTTTTTTGCGTTTTGAGACTCACAGATATTTTCAAAATGTATGGACATAGAACAAAAATGCAGTTCCAATACAACAAATTTTGTCAGAATTATTGTAGACTCTTACATTAGACATTAGGTAAGGAAATCTATAAAATTAAAAAACGCAAAACCGGACAAAGAAAGGACAAAATAGCACTTAACTCACGTCATGACAATGGCTTTGTGGTAGAAATGGTCTTTCATGGTCAGAGTGGAAACACAGAAAACGATTCAACAAACCTTTTATTTTACTTCCTCACATGTCTTGGTACTAGACTTAGTACATTACATACATACAACAACATGCAAATCATGTTTTACACATAGAGAACGAAACTGAAAATATTAAGAATCATGTATAGGAATAGGATCATTAATGTAACAAATTTTACTCTTTAGTGTTCAATCAAAGTTTGAAATGTTTCTCAAATGTTTTTTATTGATATATATACATTATATATCGTGCTTCTTTGCATATTTAATATGTTAATCGCATTGCATCTATCTGGTTTCACAACAATTAATAAATAATAATGTAAAGAGGAAAACACAGATAAACACATATATATAGTATAGACGAATGAGTTGGAATGAGAGAACCTTACATGCAATCGGTATTTTTCTTGCCATTCCTCTCCATATTGTGACAGCCTTTTGGC
This sequence comes from Doris montereyensis, assembly GCA_037039925.1. Taxonomy (NCBI): domain Eukaryota; kingdom Metazoa; phylum Mollusca; class Gastropoda; order Nudibranchia; family Dorididae; genus Doris; species Doris montereyensis. The sequence continues at coordinate 59,122 of JAXRKP010000106.1, read as the reverse complement.
ATAAGGGACTCCCAGATACGCGTTGATCCAGCGATCGGGGAAGTGTGCATACTGCGATGGGTAGCTTTTTCCCTTTACCTGCAATTCATATCAAAACATTCTATGATAAAATTATACATGTGGAAAGCTTTCACTTTCAAGGCTAAGATAAAAAAATTTAAAAGATAATACGGAGATCATTCAATTCTTTATCTCATATCCTTGTCTTGTTTTCCATGCAGAAGTTCCTGCTTCTAATCACAATTTTCGTGTTAAATTCCAAATGCAGATTGCCAAAAACATTTGTCTTTAATGAAAGTAGCTATGTTGCTGATATACTACACAAACAGACCAGATCAACATAATTAGTAATACAGTGGTATCAGCCTAAGAGATTGTTCCTCGGGAGACAACAAATAGAGGTCTCTTAGCCGGGACAGTCTCTCTAAAATTGAATACTGAACACATTGGTGAGGGATAGGGGGTACTACCTCCAGCAAACTATTAACATCCAGTTTCGATACGTTCATGTAAATGGAAAAAAAAAAACAATCTTAAGAACTGGAAAAAAGCTGGGTTTCAGGATTTGGAAAAGTAAAGGATTTTTATAGGATTTGGGAAAGTAAAGGATTTTTATAGGATTTGAGAAAGTAAAGGATTTTTATAGGATTTGAGAAAGTAGAGGATTTTTATAGGATTTGAAAAAGTGAAGGATTTTTATAGGATTTGGGAAAGTAAAGGATTTTTATAAGATTTGGGAAGAGTAAAAGAATTTAATAGGATTTGAGAAAGTAAAGGATTTTTATAGGATTTGAGAAAATAAAAGACTTTTATAGGATTTGAGAAAGTAAAGGATTTTTATAGGATTTGAGAAAGTAAAGGATTTTTATAGGATTTGAGAAAGTAAAGGATTTTTATAGGATTTGAGAAAATAAAGAATTTTATAGGATTTAATTTTATGTGGTTTCTAATAATTGACAAGCATTAGATGATCAATATGATCTGCATTTAATATTTATATCCTATGACCCAAATTGTAACGTAAATAATAGCATAATGGTGCAATATTGTTTCATCCTATGTAAAGAAAAATATATGTTCATGTGAATAGAAGACAATTACCCTCCTCCATCCCTCTCACTCTCCACTCTGTCTTACAGTATAAAACCATCATTATAATGCACCTGTTAACCATGATTCTCCTGTCACAAGGCACCATTTTTCTTCTTTCATCTCCACGCCTCCTCCCCTCTCCCTCCACTATTATTGTAGTTTTCATCACATCCTTCCTCACTTGGCAGTAGATTTGCAATTTCCTTCTACAACTTTAGATTGTATCACCACCGATATTGACACTTTTAATATTTTCAGCACTTATTTCAGATAAAGGTCACGGCGATATAGATCTATATTGGAATCTAGTCAAACCAAAATATTTGTTAGCACATCACTCACCTTGCCATAAATCGTGTTGGCAAAAACATCTGCAGTTGGGATTTTCTTGCCACCAAGCGTTGGTGCCAGAAAACTGGCCAACACTATTATTATTTTAATGACGAGATGAAAGTGCCATGAATTCATGGCAAACACGGGATGATATCCAATGACACACCAGTTCCTGATGAAATGTGGAGTTTCCCTATCGCCAAAGTCTATGTCTAAAGAGAGAGGGAGGAAGATTACGACAACCAAAAACAATATATTTACATTTAGAGAGTTTGCACCAATCTCTATTATAATACACTACAGTTTCAAAGTTTACTGTCTGCGTTACTCGAAGTGCAGTCTAAGCCATGTACATCTTTGTTCTTGTGGGGAAAGTCTTTTGTATTTTCATACTCCTACTTTGTTATCATGTCAGCTAAAAAAAAGATTATCAATGGGAGCAACTTAAACATTTAACATTAAATGTAACTGTTATTTGTCGACTTCACTTCCTTGAATCTCTCAACACAGTACACAGACGGAAGTGTCGCCATCAATAGTTTGGTCACGTGACAGATTCGCACACCTGGAACAGGTAAAAAAACTTTGCAAAAAGTAGAAAATAGAAGGCGAAATGGCGAGAGGACGATGACCAAATTACCAAAGGCAGATCACAGATTTAGATTTAAATAATATGACGCTTGAGCGTCAATCGACAATTCTCAGACCTGCAGAGATTACCTAAACATCTCAAAGAAGCAAACTTTCTGGTCTGTTCAGTACATGTACTTGTATTTCTTTTCATTTTGTCTTCGTCACACCCCCCCCCCTTCCTCCCCGCTTTTCCTAAACCATGACAATCAACACGTAAAAGTACATGTCGTCGTGTATTAGGGCCCATGATGTAATACATGTATCGCAGGTCAATTATGAAATCGCGTAAACAATAAATTCTTCAAAATTCGCTTTTCCCCCAATAGTCCAGCATTTAAAAAAAAAAAAAAAAAATAAATTAAAAAAAATTATATATATATATATATATATATATATATATATATATATATATATATATTGTGCCAAATCAATAAGATAAGTATCTGACTTTAAAGTAGTAAAATTGTCAATAGACAAATCACGGAGCGTTGACGAAAGGTGCATGATGGACCAAAGACCAATACTAGTTTATATGGTCTTTGGGTGGACTTTTGCAAAAACTCAGACTTACTACAGTTTCAACACCTATGGCGAAAACCCTAGTGTTGTGAGTTTGTAATCACGACGACACTGGTTCAAAATCCATGGCTGGCCCTGGTGTATTTTCTCAATGTTGTACTCTCAGGAAAAGAAGGCTACTTCAATCCGCTTTGCTGACTTGACTAAAGTGTGAATGAGAATGAGTATCCAGCTGCTATTGGTCGAGAAAATCCCTGTCAATGTCATATTGTTAGTATGAAGCGATTAACAGTATAGGATGCTGTTGTTCTGTATGTTCATCAGGGAGTTGAGGCTGACTTTGAATTAAATGACCTGGTGGGGGATAAATTATGATGCACAGTCGGTGAGCCTTAACTTGTGCGGTGAGGCTAAATATGAATAAATGCATCTTTAAATCCATCAAGATGTGGATAATCGTATCATACCACCATCTGTCTTCTTTTAATTAATCGGCTAAAGAAAAACAACGAATACGACTCTTGGACAAGAGGGTCTGGCGTCCATGTGTTCACATAATATACATAATGTACTTTAATGTACAGTCACCATACTGTTAATACTCTAATGGAAGTAAGGCCGATCATGTAAGCACGATAGGCTTTTCCTTTAACTTTCTAAACCGGATCTTCATAAATTATACAAATTATAACTATTACTATTATAACCGGAACAGGTACAGACTATTAGACTATACACTAGTTTCTTTATATTATTATAAATTATTATTATTATGAACCGATGAGAAATTGAAATAACCCTAAAACCACTTCACGCAGAAACGTTTAGTGTTTTTTTTATAAAGAGGGAAAATGTATTAAAGTTTTATTTGGCAGTGGTACGCTTGTTTAGTGTGCGGCAACCGATTGGTTAATAATGATGTCATAGACGAAATTTCTAATATTCACTTTGGTGCGCAACTTTACCAACAAGTGTTTGGTCTTCGTTTTTCTTTGACATTACAATGACATACGCTCGTAGTTGAGTAAACAAAAAGCAACAATGTCTTGTATGGTAGTTATAACTCTTATAAAACTGTCGTTCAGACCTCCACATGAAAACCGTCATTCTCGATCAGCATCAACACTCTTCGCTTCAACTCACGCCATGTACTTGGTACATTGTAACATGTGTCGAGTCACCGAGGCGACAGCTTCTCGGATCTTGAGTTTAAGGCGGTCAATGTCTGTAATTGGAGTAGAAAAGCCTTTAATCCTTGATGTACCGTAATCCCAGAAAGAAAACAAAATCTAGAGGAGTAATGTCCGGTGACCTGGGTGGCAAAGCAATGGACATACCTCTTTCAATCCATCGGTCAGGAAAACGCGTGTTGAGAAAGTTCAGGAAGTACCTCACAATACTCACATGAAGGCTCCAATGTGGAGGAGCGCCATCTTGTTGAAATATAATGTTTGGCTGCATGTCTTCAAGATGGGGACAAAGTTAGTGTGTTCTGTATTTCCACCTGACATTGACAATCGTCGGGGATTTGTATTCATGTAACCACAACGTTACCTTCACTTTAGTGTAATGTCATATGTCCGTTTTGTTTGGGACAAAGTCATTAACAAAGGGGCGCTTTCAATTTACCCACTTTCAATAATTATTACCATAATGAAATCACGAAACACGCATGCAAACTTGAAAATGACATGACATAAAACTACATACGTAAATTGCGCACATTGTACATGAAAAAACCTCAATCCACATACACGTTTCTGCGTGAAGTAGTTTTTGAGTTTTTCAATTTCTCATCGGTTCATAATAAACAAACAAAAAACACCCTGTATTATGAGTGGATGTGGGCATACCGGTAGTAAAAACAACTCTTCAGTAATTTATTTTATCTTCATAAATAGTTTTGGTGATTAGACTTAGACCCGAACTCGTCAACTTAAGAAAACGATCTCTCTCAATCTCAACCATATGGAAAATTAAAAAAAAACAGTCAAGAGTTTGAATTTGTCTCTGTTCATGAAAGGCTTGCATCAATGAGTAGATTATTGATTTTATGGATCTTCCTCACTCTTCTTCATTTTGTTTTCAATTCTCCTTTTTATTTTGTTCTTATTTTGCCTCTTCAATCTTCTTGATTTCTTTTTGTTTTACTGGTGCTGCTGATTCTTACCCCCTTCTACCACTACTACTTCTACTTCTATTATTACATGGCACTCTTCTTTATTCTTCCTCTTCTTTTCTTTATTTTCGTTCTTATTCTACTTTCACCATTATCACGTGCTTGTGTTCTCTCTGCTTTCCACTTCACGAGTGATAATAGATGAACCCATTCAGATTGAGGTCTAACACGCCCCCCCTCTTTCTTCTTGATAATAGTATTTATTAATACTCGTGTACACCAATTCAATGTTCTTTCCAAAAAAAAAAACCAAAACTTTTACGCATCAAAGTAGACACCTTTCATTTTCGTTTTCAATTTTCCTCTTGTCTTAGCCTTAATTTGATTTTCTCCTCCATTGCTCTCCTCGTTGATTGATTCCTTCTTCTGTGACTTTTTCTTCTTCTACTGCTTTCTAATTTGCCTACTTTCTACTTTCCTGCCTCGTTCATTTTGTTCTTCCTTCTGCTATCATACTCACACGATGTAATGTTTGTGTAAGTTAAGTGTGTGTGTGTGTGTGTGTGGTCGTCATTTGTTTGTTGCCTGACGACGGTTAAACCCGAAACGTCAGTTTGTTTTGTCCATTCGTTGGGGGGGGGGGGGGGGGGGGGGGGATGGGGTGTTGCCGATTTTTTGTCGTTTGTAATGGCAGAGCGTGATTTTGATTGTTTCTTTGAAGTCTCCACCAAATGCGGTAACTTCAGGGTGAATTCTGGCAGGACACAGCCAAACGGAAACCTTAGAAGGCTGTTTAAATTTTAAATTTCGCAAAAGTAGGTCCGATTTTAATCATATTTTATTTGCATAGAGATAAACGTTAGCAAAAATTACACACCACTATGAGTATTTTTCTATGTGACCCTCAAAACACCATTTGAAGGCGGTCAGACGAAATCGGCATCAAGAGAAATCCTTCGTAAAATCATGTGCCTAGATCAAATCTTAGGGTCTACAGGTAAAGTAGATGAATTTGTGACGTCATATCAAAACGGCTTCGATAACAACATTGGAGCTTGATCGACATGATCTTCGAACCATCATTTATTATAACTTTTTAAAAGGTTGAAAGTTAAAAGGTTTCATTTTTGCTTTGCAACTTTGCACACTTCATTTGGGGCATCTATTCCATCAAAATCTCACATTTATTACTGGTTTAGTGAGTTTGAAAGATGTCGGCGATCCTCAAACTCAAAGGAGATGACCGAGAAGGCAGACATTTACTTTAAGTGCTGGTTACTGAAAAGTCAGTGTCTGCCACAAAAGCTACAATGACGGAGAATGATGCACAAATAATCTGGTATCATCATAAGATAGAACATTCTTTGGGCATTTCATTAACTAGTGTATGGAAGTGGAAGATACTGCATGGATGCCTACATATCCACAAGGTGTCAGCTCTATGGGTGCCACATCAACTCACCGATAAACAACAAAAGAGTTGAAGTTTGCTCCACTGTGCTTCAACGTTTTGACGAAGATCGATCTAGAAACATTGAAATCTCCGTGATTTGAAAACGAAGCGCCAATCTAGAGTATGGCTCTTTCCTGGCGAGATTCCTCCTCTGAATGAAATTCAAAAGAACCCGGAGTGTTGGAAAGCAATGAATGGTGATGCTTTTTTCAGCTCAAAAAGACCACGTACGTAGCTACAGTTCCCCTCCAAGACAGGTGTACAGTCAGCTCACATTGGTATGTAAATGTAAACCACTCTATTCCGACAGTTTCCCAGAAGTGGAGACAACTCCGTCTAAAGACAGGCACGAGCGGCTTGTTATGGCACGATCTTATTGTAATGTTAATGACAGTCATAATGTTCATACAGCCATTGCGACGTTGCAATCCTTGACCAAAAACAACGTTCGAATTCTTACCCATAGATTCCATATTATCCCGACCTAGCACCCTGTGACTTCTTTTCTGTTTCCATTTGTGATATATAAAAGAAAAACTCTGTGGGATCAATTTTCAGAATTCCTGTTTACCCTCCAAGGGCATTTGCATTTGAAAGTGAAATTTCAGCCATGCCCTCGGAAATGTGGCAGAAGGAAAGGAAAGAAGTAGGACCTACATACAGCAGTACCTGGCAACCACCAACCATAGAACGTGAGTAAAACACCAAAAACATCATAACAAAAGTCAAAGAAGGAGACAAGGCAATGTGTTCAATTCATGTCATCAAATATTAATAGTATTATTAGTATACTACATGTAATTAAAAAAATACATTAGAAGTAAAATTTGTATCGAATTCTCCTCAATGAGATGAGACTAAAAATTATGTCATACTCATATACACGAATATTCATAGCTACCATTTGTTATTAATGTTATTCATATTGCAAGCTATTATATCATCGTGAGGGAAAAGGCAATCCATTTCTTTGATCTCAACAACATAAGTAGTAATAATCAGAATACTAAGTATCAGTACCATGGTAAAGTTATTGCATATTACTTCCTACAATATAATTACAGTTACACACAAATAACGTATGCAATCATGTAAAGATGTAAAAATATAATGTTCTTCAACTTATAATGTGAAGCAAAACAAGTGAGAATATTACTATATATAGCCTCCAGTACATGACGCTACTACTGGTGGAAACCATTTTCACTTGGGTCAAGTGGGGAAATGCTTGTTACGTGTCTTTCTCAAGGAACACAATGTTGGATCTACTATTGCCAGGATTCAAACCCAGAACCTCACAATCCTCTGACTTGTGGTAACCTTACCAATAAGCCAAAGACCCTGCTAACCACACATACACACACACACACAACATACACAAAGAAAGAATCATTGCCATTATAATCATCACCAATGACATTTTTGATTCCTAACCTTATTACTATCATTATTATTACACAAGTTATGTTCTCATTCATTGTGTCCTCTTCCCCCCCCCCCCCCCTATACAGTCATGAACATATATTTGTAATTATAATTTATAAGTTGAAATCCAACAAAAAACAGCTGGAAATGTAGAATTCATGTTCGATTATGCAAACACAATTACACTGACTGACACAGACCACAACATTATCCTTGCATCTGTTTCAATCAACGACTAATTTGACTTTTAGTCTTTTACATCAAACGTAGACTATAAAATGGCTTCCAGTCCACACAACTCTATACCGAGTAAAACATCATTTCTTATATTCTTATGTTCACAGTAAAAGAAAAACAAAAGAAAAACGATTCCGGAGTCTTCACTATTCAGCATAAGAAACTAAAATAAAATTCAAAGAAATATCAGATTATTCTAAAAATGAGTAGTTCTGAAAAATGTTTTCAATTTAAAATTGACAGGTATAAAAACATTTCAATAACGCAACATTTAGTAACAAACCTCTTTGAAGAAAAGATTTGTTAGTCTGTTTCATTGAAAAATACCCCATCCCCCATATCCATAAAATCTTAGGGTAAAACAGCAAGATAAGAATAAAAGATAAGTGAAAGTGTGGAAGTGGAAGGAAAGAAGTAGGATCTAGCAGAAGCACCCTCCAAATGCCCATACAGTATACCGGTAAAGATAAAAATAAATTCATACATAAAACAATATGTTTATAATAAATCCATTAGTGTGGTAGCGCCTGTCTTATGGAACAGCTCCAGTTTTAGAACCAGATCAAGGCCATCTTTTAATTCTTTTTCAAAAGCAGTCTAAAATGACTAAAAACTGAATTATTCACTGTTGCATTTTAAAACTTTTATATGTAATATATTTATGATATTATGTACACATGAATTGTTTTTAGGATGTGATATATGTTTGTAAAGATTTAATCGTATAATTTAAATGTTGTCACAATCCTTAGTACTTAGTGTTTTGTAATCCATCTATTTTGTAAAGCGCTTCTGAGCACCTTTTTGGTGGTAGTTAGCGGTATATAAATACTTATCATTATTAGTATTATTATTATATAATACATGTATGCATTGTATGTTTGTATATCATTATCATGCATGTGTGCGTACAAGTACACAAGACAAGAAGAACCAAAGTCAGCTACTCCAAACCAGTTAGGCCTATTCATTTCCCATGCATCAGTACAATTGACAAAAATTTACTATGGCACAGAACTGTTTGTTCTGATTAATTTGACATCTCATCTCGTAAGTTTTTGCAATCTATAATAAGGTTTTTGCAAAATGTGAAAATAACTAAGTGTCAATTTTCGCTAACTAAGATTTAAGACGAAAAATGACTCAGCTCCGTAACATTTTCTGAATTCAAACTTTTACAGACAGAAAATGAGTCCAACGGGTTTTATTTCTTCAGCTCAGAATATTGTGAGAGATTTTTTCAATCAATAAAAACAGTATTAAAACCTCCAACCCCCCAAAAAAAACCAAAGAACAAAAAACAAAACCAAAATAAAATTTTATAACATATTTAAAAGATTAAAACAGATCAACCAACAGGCTACAGAAATAAATTATGTTAACGGTAGTTAACCTTCACTCGTTGCCAGAAAATTGTCTTTCAAATCTACTAAATATGTTCGGATATGCTGCCACCAATTCCCTCAGATAAGCAATGAAGACGTGATATTGTTTCTGTGCCTGCTTATGACCAGCATGAAAAAATACAATCCATGTGAGGCCTAGATTATTATAGGCATTAACAAAATTAAAACAAAATTAGGGCCTCTATATTCTTTCTCACTTAAATCTAGATTCTTTTTTTTTGTTCTAAAATTTCTTGTAAGTTAAATAAAAACACATTATGGCAGCAACAACCATTGCAATACTACATCATAAAGATAAAAATATATGTGTTAACATGTTAATGATCTATTGATACCTACAGTTTATTATACAAATAAGTGAGTGAACTGGTAAAACTTCAGAGGGGTACAGGTTCCACCTCCATCCACTGAAATCAAGATTGATATGTTAATTTTTAAATGACCTACTTGTCAAAGACACCAATTCCTAATGTTTTGCTTAAAATATCATTTATAATAGCTAATAATGAAGATGTTTTCCTTCAAGGCTTCTTATTATAGATAGCCAACGTCTTGTGTCTAAAATTAAAATTAAAACTTAGATTTGATCAGTCACCGTCTGGTGGTATTCACTTGCCCGCCATTTTGAAATCAATGTCTTGTTTACGTACGCACACCAGATTCCCCATATTCAGTAGCTCTTAATTGTACTATGAATGGAGATATTGATACAAACAAATTCTAACTCTTTTCAGACATACTGTCTATGTATCAGCAGTAACACAAAAAGCGACCCCTTGCTGACGCATTGCCGATACGTCGGTAACTTAAGGGCACCTCAAATTTTTGTTTCATTTCTATCAATCTCGTTTTATGTATTCACTTCTTTAGTAAGTACAAATTTTGGAAAGGATTTATGGAAAGATATCTTTTGCTATACAGTATACAGTTCACAAAGCACTTGTTGGTTAGAAATTGTAAGCAAATTTTCTACTCCAACTGTCGATCAGCTGATTTGGTAAGCAAAGAAAAATGTCTCATATTCCATCCTCTTCTTCCTGGAGATTGTCTAAAGATCGGGCATTTGAATTTGAGAATAGAATTAGTATCAGTGACAAAATTTTGAGTACTAATACTAATAGTGATACTAGCCACCAACAAAACACTTTAAACCTATACCCTTAACTAGATCTAGTGCTAGTACTAACTAGTAGTTGTAGTGACGATGTAGGCAGCTCTAAAAGCAGAGGCAAATGGAAAGATAAAAAGAACAAAACAAGTAGAAGAGTCAATGCAAGGCCAAAGACTGCCGCTTCAACTGAAGGAAGAGTCTATCAAATTTTGGAGACTGTTGGTTTATCAATAATTCAATACATGTGCTTTATGTGTCTTTGACTTGGAAAGACCAAAAACCCACAAAGAAACCAAGAAACCCTGCAAAGTTAACAGCAAATGACAGCTCAATATATATGAAGAACGTTAGATGGATTGATGCGATGTGCAAAAGCATATCCCAGTGTATGCACTCATCCTGGGCATGGAATAGCTGTGACTGCATGGACCAAATGGTCTGCTACTTTTGCAATCACAGCTACAAGTACTATGGCAACCACTCAAGAAAGAGTTTTTCATATAAAAATCGACCTCTTGACTAAACAATCTTGGTCAACCCATACATATATATATATATATATATACAAGCATGCCCGCAAGTGATGTTGGATAATTTCTCTTTTTTATAAAGCTGGGTCTCTTGAACTTTGACTGCGGTTAACTTAGAAACCACTGTATCGGTTACGGGTGATATCAAGTACAATTACTATTAGATCAAATTAGTACTTGATACTAAAGTTATGTGGGTTTTTTTTACGTAGTAATAGTATTCCATACTGAAGTTATATGGTAATGACCGGAAATCGAGAAATTAGATCCAGTAACAATAAAAGTTTTGGGGATCGCAGGTAAAACAATCTTTTCCAAGAGTTTATTCGCTAAGAACTAATACGGAGGTTGTGGATGCAGTGGTTACTGAGTTATGACTTAAGCGGTCAAAGTTAGCAACGTTCAGTTTTATATATATATATATATATATATATATATATATATATATATATATATATATATATATATATGTGAACCTCTCTAATCAGGAACCCGGCCAATCGGGAAGAATTCGGGGGAATGGAATTGTTTATATATATATTCTTCCTCTCTAAACGAGAAAGGTCCCCGGCTGATCGGGACAAGTTGGGCGGGCTTGCATTGATTATCATTACTATTATACTATTTCCCTCCATATTTATTCATTCCAACGCTCATTTTTTTTGTCCCAATTTGATTTCCTTGCTAGCAAAACATCAATTATTATACCTGCATTAGTGCTACACGTGTTATACATTGCATAATGTGTACGCGATGTTGCAAGTGCCAGTTCGTGACGACCATAAGCCAGACACACCAGACATCCATTAAGAAGGCGTGAAAGCAGGCGTCCGTGCAGTGGACAGGTAAGCACCTGTTCGGGGAGTAGATGATCCCGCCCTCCATGAGTCTCCTGCTGCCTTGCAGGTCGATCTTGGCTGACAAAAGGCTAAGTGAGTTAACCCAGATAAAAAACAACCTGCTGCCTTGCAGGTCGGTCTTGAGTGACCAAAGGCTAAGGGAGTTAACTCTGACAGAAAATAACAAGGCCAGGTAGGGGCCTCAAGGTGGCAGCCCCACCATCTACCTAGGGTACAGCGGGCTAATCCCCGCTTATCTAAAACCTAACTGATGCGGAGAAATAAATATATCATAACCGGCTTGACCTTTCAACGACAGAAAATGGAAACGAACACGGACTGTGATTTTTGGAACATGGAACGTTAGGGCAATAAATGGAAAAGAGTTAGAATTAGTTGAAGAAATGGAAAAATTCAAAGTAGACATTTTGGCTATTACAGAAACAAAGAAAAAAGGACAAGGAATAGAAAATATAGGACCAAATATTTTAATCTTATCAGGAGTAGATGTCAAAGATAGAGCGGCCACAATGAAGAGCATGAGAAAGACAAAAACATACCCAATACGACAAATCAAGAATGCCAAAGGACAAATAATAAAAGAAGACAACCAAATCATGGAAGCGTGGCGAAAGTATTTTCAACAATTACATAATCCCTCCAGAACATATGAAACAAGGAGTAAAGATCAATTAGTAAGAGTAACAAGTAATCCAGAGGAGACAGCTTAAGATGTAGATATATCAATGGAAGAAATCCAAACAGCTATAAGAAAAGACCACACATTTACAATTAGACAAATAATAGAAAAATTCCTTGAGAGAAACATTGACTTGCACCTGTGTTTTATAGATCTAGAAAAGGCGTTTGATATAGGAGTAAGACAGGGTTGTATCTTAAGTCCTCTTTTGTTTATCACATTTATGGATTCAGTCGCAAAGGCATCCTCAAAAATGAAGAAAATGAATGTAGGTGTGTGGAAGCTCAAAATCAGAAAGTGACCTCCAGTCGGATATCAACATTATGAACAATGAACTAAATAAAAGAGGAATTAGAGTAAATGCAAAGAAAAACAAAACAAAGCTAGTAGCTAGGGAAGCTAAGACACAAAATCTTAAATTGGGCAGGAGAATTTAGAACAAGTTCAAAGCTACAATTACTTAGGAGTAATGATTAACTGAGGGAAAACTAAGAGAAGAAATCAGGCAGAGAATCCAAAAGGCAAGTGCAATATATAATCATCTAGGAAAGGCATTTGTAGGTAAACAAGAATTGTTAACAAAAACCAAAATGGCAGTATACAACACAGTTTATTGTCCTGAATTTTTCTAGCATATTTATTGCTTTACGAGTCTGGTTTGACAACAGAAAAAAACCCCCAGATTTGTGTATGAAATGCTGATCACAAGCACCCCACTGAGCCCACAACTAGATCTACTCGTTGCTCCACAAACTGTGTTCACAAAGGTAACATTTATAATTGATTCCCTAAATCAATGTCAGTGTAAATAATAAATAATCTTACTCATTCTTGTCTTGAAATCCCTTTTTCTTCTTCTTTTCCAAACATAACGAAACCACCAACAAGATGCTGCACATGAATAGATTGCAAATACAAATATTTCGCTAATATCAAGCCAATCTTAAGCCTTTCCACGCAATTTGGAGTAGCTACTAAAGTGAGTAAAATAAGAGTCATTTAAGCAAATTTGTCATCAGCTACAGTGTACACTAGGGACACAATTACTGAACAGGTTTATTATTGTACTGAAAATAAAAAAATCATTGAACACAATGTTGGGGATTAAAGCGACAATAGGGAAATAGTGATACTGTTGTTGGTTTGTGTATGGCAGAACGGCTGGTGTTCATGTTCCAGAGTAGTAGCCCATAGCTTTGGGCCATCATTGAGGCCCAGTCAAATCTAATACAGCCTGTGTGTGTGTGTGTAAACTATAATCCCATGTGGTGTGTGTGATGTTGTGCACGATAGCAAGAGTAGACTAACTACAGACAATCAATCTTTTGAAAGCAGCTAGCATGATACATCATTTAGAAGACACTTCTTTAAATCACTATCAAGATTTACACACAATAATAAATAAACTCTCAATTCATTTAAAGACTGGTAGGACGCACAAAGATAAGTTATGTTACGGCCAGTGAAGCCACAAGACACAAGACATGGTAAGGCACAATGGTAATGGTAGGGCATTTTTCCGGGACCTTTATTCATTTCATCCACATTCAACAAATTAAAAATAATCAGATGTATAACATAAATGCCCAAGACAGATATACCAGTTTGATAAAAATAACACCCCCCCAAACAAAACAAACCCCAAACCCCAACAACTTCTAAACAGATTAACGTCATCACCCTGTCAGGGTTTTAAAAATAAACAAATACTGACATTTATGGAATCATGGACTTAGTCATTCCCAATTCAATATGATCTGACTTAGGCATTTATGTTATCAAACTGACAAAATGACTCAGCGATGAAAATGTATTGAATACTAAGTGGATTCTGACTCTGAGCTTTCTTCCGTTTTCATGGGTGTTTTCAGGGGCGATGAGCTTTCTTCTGTTTTCATGGGTGTTTTCAGGGGCGATGAGGATACTTTCGTTTTTTTAGGTGTTTTCAGGGGCGATATTCTGTGAAAAATATCATTTATTTCACTCTCAGCTTCCTCTGATGACGACCTGTGGGAGACAGAAACGAGATACAAAAAAGAAAGAAAAAGGATTAGCTATGATATTCAGACTTTTTATATGGTGACACATTCAATGTAAAGCGTTTACCCAACCATCATCTCTTCCAGCAGACACCCTAATAAAAGGTCCTTCAAGGCCCTTAAGACCTATAGAGCCAGAGCTTATCCCAGTTTCTATAGCATGAAGCAGAACAAGTGACAACAATCACCACCTGCCCAGGACGCTAGTCTGACGCAGGTTTTTACTCCTAAGCTAGTGCTTGTACCCATTTACACCTGGGTAGAGTGGGGAAATGTGTGTTAAGTGTCTTTCCCACGCTAATGAAGATATGTAATATAAGTTTTCCTCATACAGTTTATTATAGAGATAAACCTTTTTAAAGACATGGGAATATAACTGACTACAAAGCTCATCTATATACTATCACTTTTAATCTAAAATGTCAAAATATATTACATTACATGTATCAAGTCCAAACTCTTTGCGTAGCCGCCTTTGGAAATTGAAATCAAATTCCAGTCTACAGCATTTTGTATGAGAAGAGTGACTTGAAGATTTTCTCTGCTATGGGTGTCCCGAGGTCATTTTTGCCCAAAACGGGGCAAATCTAGTTTAATGTATTAGTATTATTGGACGCAGCTGTTCATTCCCTTCACATTGATACCCTTATAGAAGTTCAGTATCCATTCTTTGAATTTTTTATCTGAGAAAAATTAGTTTCTTCCAAATTTGAAATTTTGAAAATATGTACAATAAAACTTTTCAAGATATAAAAACCAATGCGAGAGATTCAGAACATAAAAGATACAGATGGATTTATAGTCCGTATCCCCGCACAAATGCAGGCCCATCGACTGTACATCATTTATCACCCAGTAGGCCATTTCATTCAAAGCCTTTCCCAACTCCTGGGGAGTATACAGTATACAAGCCTGTTAGGCTTTTTGCACTAGCACTCTGACAAGATCTTTCTCTACCTATAGCTGGGTACTCATTCACACCTAAGGCAAGTGAGGAAAGTAGAGTGAAGTACATTTCCAAAGAGTACAACGTTGTGACAAACCCCCACCTGTGTCAGCTGTGGGGCTTGAACCAGTGTCATCCTGATTACAAGCTCACAACACTACGGTAAGCTCCGACGCTCAATAGAACACTGACGTTGGTTTTGAAGTCTTTACAAACAAAATTATAAATCTCTGAAATGGAAGCTGTAGGACTGCTTAGCTTTTGAAAATTGCTAAGATGACCTACTTTTCCAGCAAAAATTCAAGATGGCTTTCCATGGCAACTAAAGTTTCAAAAGCAAATTTCCCATTTTATTTTCCCTAATTTTGCCACCCTGAACTCATTTATGAAGCTTGAAGCTTAAAACTAAAATAAAACCACTCTCAGTAAAAAATAACAAGCTCTCAGTAAAAATAACAAAGCCTTTGGCATTGCAAATTTCTCGATGTGACAGTTTCCATAGCTGCCAACCTTTCCAATCCAAAAATAGACTCTGACCACGCAAACTAATCCTAACTTGCACGATGGATTGATATATTCCAGAAAACATTGATAATTTGATAATGGGAAGAAAATGAAATGAAGACAAGATGATAGAGCAAGAAAGAGTGGATGGACAGAAGACAAAAGTCAGAGAAAAGAGATGTCGCCTCTGCACTACAAAAGGGCTTGTGGAATCTCTTGCTCTTTCTTGCACGTCTAAGCTAAATAACGACAATCACTGGCCTTATTGGCGATTTTGTTTGTTTGATTGAAATTCATCCCATCCAACGTATGTGATATCAGGGCCAATTTAGAGGAAACAGAAGGATTAAAGAAAAGAGTGGAAGAATGAAAGAAGAAGGATCTACCAGTAGCACCCGCCTTTCTGGCAAAGTGTGACGGTAGTTTTGCAAATCTAAATGATTGAGAGTCAGCCTTTAACTTAGCGTATTACATTTAACCCTCATATATATATATTTTTGAAGGAAAACACACTTACAGACTCAGAAGCCAAAAAAGACATATTCAACACAGGTGGACCATGCTAACACATTCCTTCTTCTTCTTTTAAGGGAGTGTGTATCGTTATAAGCTTTTCAGAAAACCCTTGTAGCGGAGACTCGTAGCTTACGACCTCAGATGGCTTCGGGGCAAGTTGCGGATTCCTGCGGCTTAATCCCAGGTTGATTCCACTGGTTACATTGGGTAATAGGGAACCACGCTTTCAATGCCGAGGTTCGCTAACTCTCTCACGGGAACAGGTTTACTGTCGGTCTTTAGAGTATTTTGGGAAACTCCGTCATATTTGGGCTGAGCTCTCATGAGAAAACTTTTTAACGGCGATTGAGGGGGCGGGCGGGCCCTGGGGACTTTGGTATTTCCCAGCTTTGTTCCTAAGTATATTCCAACCCCTCCCCAAGTAGTTAGTGGTGCTCACGAGCCGCCCATAGGGAGCAGTCCGCTCGCTAAAAACCTGGGTACTATATTTTTGTCAGTACGGGTTTTAACTGCCCGGCCAGACACCGACCCGCCGATTTATTACCCGTACGTTTTGATACTCTAGTTTCACCAGTTCAACGCCGTCTCAGGGACGTCGCCCCTATCCCTCAACCCCGTGTGGGGAAAGACTTAAAATCGGTGTCTATTCCCCGAAATAAACGCCCAAGCTTGTTGGATTTCCATTTGTAGCCGGCGGGCATGAATGGCCCGCCGCCCGACAGAGGAAACAGCAAATCCAATTTTTTGTGTGTTCATAGGGCTTAAGGCAAGCATCTACATTAGACTGGCATAGCTACCCTTATTACTAAGATTTTGAACAGTTACCAGGAAATAAGGAGGCACAACCGCCCTCTAACGTAAGCGAGTCTCAGGAGCCCTGATTCCCATGCCTTTTTCTACTCTCAGACGGACTCCTCTGAAAGTGGGGAAGGGATACCCGCCTAGCGAGACGGAGGACAGAAAAGTTTGGTTACTAAGAGCCTCCCCGTATCTATTCGACCGGCGGGACCGTTACCCAAAACATGGGCCCGCCTGAGTATGGGTGACTTGATTGCCATTTGGTTCAGACCCTGAGCAGGTCCTTAAGCCCCTCCACCACGACAAGGTAAGCAATCGATTCCTTCAATTGTACTTACATGGTTTGTGACTCGGGTCGAGTTGTGCCCGACAAAATATAGGATAATTGTGTCTTTGCGTTCTTCTCTGGCGAAATTTTTTCCTCTTCTTCGTTGAAAATGTTTGCACTTCGTCCTCCATGTTTTCTTCTTTCAATGAGCTCTCTTCTTCTGAGAGTTCACTTGCTTTACGTTTTCTGGGTGTGGGAGTAGTGGCTTTGCTTTCATTGACATCATGGGCTATAGTCTTTTTGTCGTCAGTTTTCCGACTCAGGGCTTTCTGTGTGCATATAATATAAACACACAAATACACAGTTAGTTTAAAATCTTGTCTTTATGCAAAGGGGGATGTGGGGGGGGGGGGGTGTCCTGCTGATCTAATCTATTAGGATAAACAATTGGCCGATTATAGTTTTAGAGACAATACAGTGGAACCTGATAAATAGGAAACCTGTCCAATCTGTCTAAAATGGAACCAACCCCCCCCCCCCCCCCCAATTGCCCAATTGTTATATTTTCTACCTGTCTAACACAGAAAAAATCTTGGACAAATCTAGTTTATTGAATTATTGGATGGAGCAGTTCATTCCCTTCACAATGATACCATAAAAGAATTACTCCCAAAAGTAAAACTAGTGTGGCTACACAGTCGTTCACATATAATGGCCCATTTGTATGAAATGCCCTCCTAAAGAGTCCTAGAGAGTCACTATCAATTTTTAGAAAAAAACGTAACACATGTTTTTAACTAGCTTATAAAACCTTACTTTCCTTAAATGAAAAATTACGTAATACTTCATTAGGGTTGTGCTCATTATGTGTGAAAAGACTGATGAGGTAAGTACGATAGTCAAACATTGATTTGGAGTTAAAAGACAAAAAGCGGTGAGTGGGCTAGTTGAACATTGATTTGGTGTGAAAAGACAAACGAGGTAAGTGGGCTAGTTGAACATTGATTTGGTGTGAAAAGACAAACGAGGTAAGTGGGCTAGTTAACATTAATTTGGTGTGAAAAGAGTTAAGTAGGATAGTTAAACATTGATTTGGTGTGAAAAGATAAAAGAAGTATGTAGGATATTAAACATTAATTTGGTGTGAAAAGACAAAAAGGTAAGTGGGCTAGTTAAACAATTTGGTGTGAAAAGATAAAAAAGGTAAGTAGGATAGTTAAACATTAATTTGGTGTGAAAAGACAAAGTGGTAAGTAGGATAATTTAACACTAATTTGATGTGAAAGACAAAAGAGGTAAGGGGCTAGTTAAACATTGATTTGATGTGAAAAGACAAAAGAGGTAAGTAGGATAGTTAAACATTGATTTGATGTGAAAAGACAAAAGAGGTAAGTAGGATAGTTAAAGTTTGATTTGGTGTGAAAAGACAAAAGAGGTAAGTAGGATAGTTAAACATTGATTTGATGTGAAAAGACAAAAGAGGTAAGTGGCTAGTTAAACATTGACTTGGTGTGAAAAGACAAAAGAGGTAAGTAGGATAGTTAAACATTGATTTGATGTGAAAAGACAAAAGAGGTAAGTAGGATAGTTAAACATTGATTTGATGTGAAAAGACAAAAGAGGTAAGTAGGATAGTTAAACTTTGATTTGGTGTGAAAAGACAAAAGATGTAAGTAGGATAGTTAAACTTTGATTTGTTGTGAAAAGACAAAAGAGGTAAGTAGGATAGTTAAACATTGATTTGATGTGAAAAGACAAAAGATGTAAGTAGGATAGTTAAACTTTGATTTGGTGTGAAAAGACAAAAGATGAAAGCAGACTACCTGACACAGCACCATCTGCTTAGATACAGCCTCGGCCTCCTCATTGCTCCATGGCTTGATGTTCTCCAAATACTCTGACAACTGTTCAAGGCAACTCTGTAAACACTAGGGAAACAAGGCTTAAGAGGTAATAGATTGTATGGCAACTGATCATATTCTTGTAAGAAAATCGAAGATGATGACGTTTCCATGGTAACCATTTCTTAAAGATATAACATCCCCCCCCCCCCCCCCCCCCGCTTCTACGAGCTAATGTATACATGTTACGTTCAATGCTAGTGGTTATAATTTTTTATTATAAGTCTGTTAAAAATCATGTTAGCAGCTCTCTTTTTTTTACAGTACAATGGATGTAAAAGTAAACAGAGGAGCAGAAATATTTAGTGCTCATTACCTGAAGAAAACGAAATACAACTGCCATAAGAGAGACGGAGAGAGAGGAGGGAGGGAAAGAAAGGGAGAGTGAAAGAGGAAAGGAAACAAACACGAGACATAAAGATAACGAGGACGATAAAGAAAGACGAATAGAGAGGACAAAGAAAATGAGAGAGAAGGAGAGAGAGAGAGAGAGAGAGAGAGAGAGGGAAAGAGAGAGAGAGAGAGAGAGAGAGAGAGAGAGAGAGAGAGAGAGAGAGAGAGAGAGAGAGAGAGAGAGAGAGAGAGAGAGAGAGAGAGAGAGAGAGAGAGAAAGAGAGATGAGGTAACATATAGATCGGAGGGGGGCACGTGGCTGCATGGGCAGGCTTTACTCCAGTCATTCAATAATAGCATGGTTGGCCGTGTTGAATTTTATGTAGTAGAATTTCAATGAACATCATTATATTTTTATTTCTAAGGGAATCAATTTCATTCTCACATCTAAATAAAATGATGGAACTTTAATACTAATACTGAAGGAAATGTCCAACCGCCTTCCGCTAATCCCATGACAGAGTCCAATGTGCATAGGTAACACATTCTCATGATGAAAGAAACAGGCCCCCCCTTTATTGTTTTCACAAGTGTGTGCCACCCAGCTGCGGCAACGCGCTCTATCCCTGACCTAACACCTCTCCTCAGCTACATGCTTCCCATGCTTTTGAAAACTCCCTCCCTACCCTACCCTATGTCTATAACTAGTATCACCCCCTCTCCTCGTTTACAATGACATGAGTGATCATCGTTTTGTATTCTTGGCTGTTCCTTCCTACAGTTCAATAGTAATCCACCTCCTCCCAAACAGACCCAACCCATTACGCAATCCAGTGGTTTTTCACATCTTCCTCCCACTTCTGGTAAATCTCCTCCCTAGTCCTTTCTATACAGTAGGAAGATAGACTCTTGTAGTTTCTAATGTCTATATATTTCAAATAGCCACCCTTCCTCCTGTCCAGATACCACATGTTATCATGACCATGTGAAATGGACCTGTTCGAGAGATCAAAGTTCCTTTGTTGATGGTCGCTAAACTCCGATGAAAACTTCAATTTTCCCTGTACTTTCAACACTCTAATCTCTTCATTCTTATGTGAAAAAGAGGTGGAGATATATTTTGACGTGTGTGACGTTTGACAATATAACCATCAACACAATGCTCCCCCTGATTGGTCAACCCTGAACATGGTTTCTTTCTATTGACTGAAGGTCACGCCCTCCATTCAGGCTGATCTTAGGTGTGCAATGTGATTGGCCACTGGTATCTTTTATTTGTATCAATCATTATTTCTTGCTTGTAGGTAGAGCATCTTACTAAAGTAATTGACATCTGTCCAAACAAAAGTTGCTGGAGAAAGATAATTTCGGCATTTAAACCCATACGTCGGTAGAATGGGAGCTGATGAAGAAAGAATATGTATATAAATAGCCTTGTAGCCTGCATTGATGAAGATGAGGATGAAAATGAGTCTTTACCAGAGCATAACATTACCACCCATCTGAGTGTAATCAAGCTCTCATTAAAGGTGTAAGGCAAGTTAGACACAATGACAATGTTACCCACTCACATCTTTATATTCTTTTTCATAATCAGCCTTTTGTAGAGGAACTCAGTTTGCTGTAGGATGCCGACAGTTCTTTGGCTTGGTCTGTGAGGCTTTCGCTTATGAAGATGTGGTCTGTTTCAAGCAGAAGAACGAAAGTAGAAATTTCTGGGAAACAAAAAAAATCGTCAAATTTTTTTATAAATGTTCACGGGTAACAGAGACAACTTTTACAGCATTAACATCATGCAAGGGGTAGACAAGTTTGCTGGGTATGTCAACAAGGGGTAGAAAAATCTGCTGGTCATGTCAGCAAGGGGCAGACAAGTCTGCTGTCATGTCAGTAAGGAGTAAATGTCTCCGCCATGTCAGAAAGGGGTACACAAGTCTGCCCATGTCAGTAAGGGTAAACAAGTCTGCTGTCATGTCAGTAAGGGGTAAACAAGTCTGCTGTCATGTCAGTAAGGGGTAAACAAGTCTGCTATCATGTCAGTAAGGGGTAAACAAATCTGCTGTCATGTCAGTAAGGGGTAAACAAGTCTGCTGTCATGTCAGCAAGGGGTAGAGATCCCAAGCATGTCAGCAAGGGGTAGACAAGGCTACTTGTTACGCCAGCAAGGGGTAGACAAGGCTACTTGTTACGTCAGCAAGGGGTAGACAAGGCTACTTATTACGTCAGCAAGGGGTAGACAAATCTGCTGGTCATGTCAGCGATAGGCAGACAAGTCGTAAAAATGGTCATGTCAGCAAAAGATAGTCAAGTTTGTTTGTGATGTCGAAAAGAAAGTAGACAAGTCTGCTGATAATAACAGAAAGGAGTAAAAAAAGTCTGCTGGTGATGACAGAAAGGAGTAGAAAATCTGCTGGTAATGACAGAAAGGAGTAGGAAAGTCTGTTGGTAATGATAGAAAAGAGTAGAGAATTCTGCTGGTAATGACAGAAAGGAGTAGACAAGTCTGCTGGACATGACAAAAGGTAGACAAGTCTGCTGGACATGACAAAAAGGGGCAAAACAAGTCTGCTGGACATGACAAAAAGAAAGGGGTAGACAAGTCTGTTGGTAATGACAAGGAGTAGACACGCTCTACTGGACATGACAAAAGGGGTAGACAAGTCTGTTGGTAATGACAAGGAGTAGACACGTCTACTGGACATGACAAAAGGTAGACAAGTCTGT
The DNA here is from genome assembly GCA_037039925.1 of Doris montereyensis. Classification (NCBI taxonomy): domain Eukaryota; kingdom Metazoa; phylum Mollusca; class Gastropoda; order Nudibranchia; family Dorididae; genus Doris; species Doris montereyensis. The sequence goes on along the minus strand of JAXRKP010000106.1, from coordinate 36,696 downwards.
TGGTAATGACAAGGAGTAGACACGCCTACTGGACATGACAAAAGGGGTAGACAAGTCTGTTGGTAATGACAAGGAGTAGACACGCCTACTGGACATGACAAAAAGGGTAGACAAGTCTGTTGGTAATGACAAGGAGTAGACACGTCTACTGGACATGACAAAAGGGGTAGACAGTCGGGTTGGACATGTCAGATAGGGGTAGATTTTCCAAACAGAACTAAATCATCGGCAAATGAAAGCATTGATACATTCACTGGTTTGAGCTTCCATATACCAACATTCATTTTCTTCATTTTTGAAGATGCCTTTGCGACTGAATCCATAAATGGGATAAACAAAAGAAAAATTAGAATACAACTCTGTCTTACTCCTATATCTACATCAAATTCTGCAGATATGTTTCCAGCTACTCTTTCTGCACATGTTGGTTTATTGTAAAAACTTTTAATGGCTTCTATTAAATTTTGCTCTACATTGTGTTCTTTTAAGGAATGCCACAATTCGTCCTTATTCACAGTGTCAAATGCCTTTTCTAAGTCAATAAAACACATGTGCAATTCAAGTTTCTCTCAAGGAATTTTCATATTATTTGTCTAATTGTAAATATGTGGTCTTGTACACTTCTTTCTGGTCTAAATCCACTCTGATGTTCTTCAATCTCATCCTCTACTCTTTTCCTTAGTCTCTTTTCCAGTATCCTGGCATACACTTTTCCTGGTACGCTAAGTAGTGATATGCCTCTATAGTTTGAGCATTCCATACTTGAGCCTTTCTTATGTATTGGTACTATCATTCCCTTTTTCCAGTTGTCTGGCACTTGTTTAGATTTCCATGCTTATTGGCATATTGCATGTAGTAGTTTGTCTGCCTCTCTCCCTTGGTTTTTAATCATTTCTGGATAAATTTGATCTGCTCCTGAGGTTTTTCCTAATTTCACTTTTCTTATAGCTGTTTGGATTTCTTCCATTGATATATCTACATCTTCAGCTGTCTCCTATAAATTACTTGTTATTCTTACTAATTGATCTTTACTCCTAGTTTCACATGTTCTGGAGGATTATGTAATTGTTGAAAATATTTTCTCCACGTTTCCATGATTTTGCTGTCTTCTTTCATTATTTCTCCTTTGGCGTTCTTAATTTGTCGTATTAGGCATGCTTTGGTCTTTCTCATGCTCTTCATTGCACCCCAGAACAGCTTTTGATTTCCTCGATAGCTTTCTTAAAGTCTTTGTTCAAACTCTTCCCACTGTTCCTGTTTTGCCTTCCTGACTTCCTCTTTGGCGCTAGTTCTTTTTATTCATATAATCTATCCTATCTCTGGTCTCTTTGTTTGCAAGTATTTCTTCCAGGCATCCTTCTTTTCTTTGATCTTAGTCTTGACATTATCATTCCACCATGCTGTTATTTTCCTATCTCCTTTAATTTATTTCCTATCACAGACCTGTTCAGTACAACTGAGGAGTGTTTTTTCATACATTTGCCACTTTTCTTCTATTGTGTTATCATTCAGATCCATATGCCTTTCACTGATAAATCTTTTCATCCTTGATTGGTATATATCTCTTTTAATATTGGTTTATTTAGTTCCTCTATTTTGAGTTTTCTTTCAGTAAGTAATCTCATTTTGGCAATCACTAGGTGATGATCACTAAATATTTCTGCTCCTCTGTTTACTCTTGCATCCAATGTACTGTAAAAAAGGGATCTGCTAACTATTATGTAGTCTTTCATTGATTTTTCACACTTGTCTTCATTTACTCTTTGTATGTTTGTGAATATCTTTTTGAGGAAAAAAGGTGTACGCTATTTTCATGTTATTCTTTAAGCAAAATCTTTAGTCTCTCTATTTGGAGAAGTCGTTGTCTTCCTTCTTTACCTAAAACTCCTGATGTTTCAACATTGTTGCCTACTCTAGCGTTTACATCTCCAGTAGTTGCTGTTTGTGTTTAAGATTCCCTGCAGCTATTTGTAAATCTTTTTCGAAGATATCTTTTTCTTCTTTAGTGGCGTCTTCATTTGGTCCATAAGCTATTAATAACTTAATTTTTCTTCCTTTTGGTTTAATATTTACCTCTAACAGCTGTGGGCTTATAAATTTCCAACTTTCTAGTAGCTTTTCATGCCTTTTACTTTCATGCCTACTCCTGCTCTAGCTTTATCTTTGACAACTACTCCTGAGAAGATTAAAATATTCTTTGGTCCTATAATTTACATTCCTTGTCCTTTTTTCTTTGTTTCTGTAATAGCCAAAATGTCTACTTTGAAATTTTCCATTCCTTCAACTAATCCTAACTCATTTCCATTTATTGCCCTAACATTCTATGTTCCAAAAATCACAGTCCGTGTTCGTTTCCATTTTCATCGTTGAAAGGTCAAGCCGGGTATATTGCATTTATTTCTCTGAATCAGTTTGGTTTTGGATAAGCAGGGCATTAGCCCACTGTACTCTAGGTAGATGGTGAGGCTGCCACCTTGAGACCCCTACCAGGCCTTGTTATTTTCTGTCAGGGTTAACTCCCTTAGCCTTTGGTCGGCCAAGACCGACCTGCAAGGCAGGAGACTCGTGGATGGCTGGATCATCTACTCCCCGTACAGGTGCTTACCTGTTCACTGCCTGGATCTATTTATACGCAGATATACTAACCCAAGCTATGGCCTAGGGTTGTCAAGCCATCATAATAAATATCTAGATTTAGATCTAGGTCACTTCACAAGCAGATCGATCTTAATCTTGTCTAGATCAGACTATTAAATCACAATAACCCATAAATACGATTATCACAGGAGACTCGTTGGCTGGATCATCTACTCCCGTACAGGTGCTTACCTGTTCACTGCCTGGATCTATTTATACGCAGATATACTAACCCAAGCTATGGCCTAGGGTTGTCAAGCCATCATAATAAATATCTAGATTTAGATCTAGGTCACTTCACAAGCAGATCGATCTTAATCTTGTCTAGATCAGACTATTAAATCACAATAACCCATAAATACGATTATCACATAAATTGCAAATAACGCAATAGGAAATGTAAAATGATGTAGCTTTGATTTCCTGGAATGAAAGAATGAAAAATCATCGACCATAGATCTCATTGACAACTAAACCCTACCACTGCAGAGAGCTAAGTCGGTGCATCTCAACATTGTCTAAATCTATCCCAAAATCCTTTTAGCGAAAGGCTATTTCCACTGCAAATGCGTTAGTAGATTTCAGACTAAAAAATCTGAAAAATCTGAAAGGAAGTAAAGAAGGTTTCGATTTTTTAAATCTGAAATCTTCTCGTGTAAGTAGCAGGACCTCACGTGTGGAAATTGTAGTTCATGGAAAGTAAAAGGTCAAAATGAAGCAGCGTGTTTCCGCTTATGATTAGTATGAAAATTGGTGATGAGCCTGGAGGGAATTTTTATCCTGTTGTGCTAAATCATCTCATCTATTCATAACAGCAAACATAGAAGTATTTTAGTAAAAGAGAAGAAAAGGAAACTTAAGAGAAAAATATGTTAAAACTAGAAAACTCAAATGATCTGAAATCAGAGGAAATATGAAAGATTTACATCCCTGAAGATAGTATAATCTTTATTGATCCTTTGACTGGAAATTACATTGTGCTTGTTGACATAATGCTCACAATAACTTTCAACAAGTAATCACTACAGAAAAATCAATCATTGATTGATTGATTGAATTTACCCTGTCCACTATATGCGGTGATCTCATAGGCATCTCACTCTTATAATGTTAAAGACGCATAATACATGGATGCAACAAAGTGGAATGTTAATTTCGGACGTTGATGGAATCACAACACTATATGGCGGAAACGGGTAGGCAAGTCTATTGGGTATTCAGGCAGGGGTAGGGAGTTTGCACATAAATTAGGGTTCAATAGAAATAATATGCATTGAAATCTAGGAACTTGTTAAACCATTCCCATTGGCGTCTATTTCTAAAAGTACAAAATCTCAACAGAATTCTATCCAGATAACAACAACATGTGTGCAGGCACTTACTTGGGTGGCATTGTTGGTTTTGCATAGTGGTCCCTCAGCACTTTTTTCTCTTCCTTGGAAAGGAACGGGTACAGCTCATAGGATTTAGGTTTAAAATCTGATTCTTGTTTTGAAAGGCTTCACATTGTGCCTGGCAAAACAAAAGTGATGTGGCCTAGTGATTGTGTCTTGCATTAAGTAGATTTTAGATTAGGATATACCTCCATCTTAATTTAAATGCTATTCTTAATCCTTGTCGACATCAAAATCAAAGTAGGAAAGCTAACATAGGAAAATACCATTAGTTGTCACTTTGAAAAACACACGATTTGTTGGACAATGTCAGGTCCATGTCTGGTTCTACTGTCAATAATATGATCTCAGGGTCAATAAAGAGGAAATAGCAAGATGAAAGATAAATGACCAGGCAAGCACCTGTACGGAGAGTAGATAATCCCGTCCTCCACAGTCTCCTGTTGCCTTGCAGGTCGGTCTTGGCTGACCAAAGACTAAGGGAGTTAACCCTGACAGAAAACAACCTGCTGCCTTGCAGGTCGGTCTTGACTGACAAAATGCTAAGGGAGTTAACCCTGACAAAAAATAACAACCTGCTGCCTTACAGACTGATCTTGAATGACCAAAGGCTAAGAAAGTTAACCCTGACAGAAAATAATAAGGCCTGGTAGGGGGCCTCAAGATGGCAGCCCCACCATCTACCTAGGGTGCAGTGGGCTTATCCGAAACCTAACTGATGCAGAGAAATAAATCATAGACTACATAATAGTTAGCAGCTCCCTTTTTTTACAGTACATTGGATGCAAGAGTAAACAGAGGAGCAGAAATATTTAGTGATCATCACCTAGTGATTGCCAAAATGAGATTACTGACTGAAGAAAACAAAGAGAAAAGGAAAGAGAAGAAAGCTACTAAACTCAAAATAGAGGAACTAAATAAATAAATAGTAAAAGAGATATACCAATCAAGGATAAAAAGATTTATCAGTGAAAGGCAGATGGATCTGAATGATAGCACATTAGAAGAAAAGTGGCAATTGTATAAAGAAACACTCCTCAGTTGTACGGAAGAGGTCTGTGGTAGGAAACAAATTAAAGGAGATGGGAAAAGAACAGCATGGTGGAATGAGAATGTCAAAATTAAGATCAAAGAAAAGAAGGATGCCTGGAAGAAATACTTGCAAACAAAGAGACCAGAGGATAGGATAGATTACTTGAGTAAAGGAACTATCGCCAAAGAGGAAGTTAGGAAAGCAAAACAGGAACAATGGGAAGAGTTTGGACAAAGACTTCAAAAAAGTTATCAAGGAAATCAAAAGCTGTTCTGGGACGCAATGAAGAGCATGAGAAAGACAAAAGCATACGACAAATTAAGAATGCCAAAGGACAAATAATGAAAGAAGACAATCAAATCATGGAAGGTGGCAGAAAGTATTTTCAACAATTACATAATCCCTCCAAAACATATGAAACAAGGAGTAAAGGTCAATTAGTACGAGTAACAAGTAATCCAGAGGAGACAGCTGAAGATGTAGATGTATCAATGGAAAAATCCAAACAGCTATAAGAAAAGTGAAATTAGGAAAAGCCCCAGGAGTAGATCAAGTTTATCCAGAAATGATTAAAACCAAGGGTGAAAGGCAGACAAACTACTACATGCAATATGCCAACAAGCATGGAAGTCCAAACAGGTGCCAGAAGACTGGAAAAAGGGAACGGGTAGTACTAATACATAAGAAAGGCTCAAGTATGGAATGCTCAAACTATAGAGGGATATCACTACTTAGCGTACCAGGAAAAGTGTATGCCAGGATACTGAAAATGAGACTAAGGAAAAGAGTAGAGGATCAGATTGAAGAGCATCAAAGTGGATTTAGACCAGGAAGAAATGTACAAGACCACATATTTACAATTAGGCAAAGAATAGAAAAATTCCTTGAGAGAAACCTTGACTTGCACATGTGTTTTATAGATCTAGAAAAGGCGTTTGACACTGTGAGGAGGGACGAACTACGGCATTCCTCAAAAGAACACAATGTAGAGCAAAATTTAATAGAAGCCATTAAAAGTTTCTACAATAAACCAACATGTGCAGTGAGAATAGCTGGAAACATATCTGCAGAATTTGATGTAGATATAGGAGTAAGACAGGGTTGTATCCTAAGTTCTCTTTTGTTTATCACATTTATGGATTCAGTCCCAAAGCATCCTCAAAAATGAATAAAAATGAATGTAGGTATGTGGAAGCTCAAAACCAGTAATGTATCAATGCTTTCATTTGCCGATGATTTAGTTCTGTTTGGAAAAACAGAAAGTGACCTTCAGTCAATATCAACATTATGAACAAGAAACTAAATAAAAGAGGAATGAGAGTAAATGCAAAGAAAACCAAAACAATGCTAGTAACTAGGGAAGCCAAAACACAAAATCTTAAATTGGGCAGGAGAAATTAGAACAAATTCACAGCTACAATTACATAGGAGTAATGATTAACTCCGAGGGAAAACTAAGAGAAGAAATCAGGCAGAGAATCCAAAAGGCAAGTGCAATATATAGCCATCTAGGAAAGGCATTTGTAGGTAAACAAGAATTGTCAACAAAAACCAAAATGGCAGCATACAACATAGTTTATTATCCTACTCTCCTCTATGGCAGTGAAAGCTGAACCTTAACAGTAGAGAATACAGTAGAGTACAGGCAGCTGAAATGAAATATCTAAGAAGAGTAGTAGGGAAAACTAAAAGAGACAAAATCAGACATTGGAGAAAGGGAAGAAGATATAAAAGAGGCCTTGAAGAATAGAAATTTAACATTTTTGGAAGGAAACAGAAAATGCCAGGACAGGGCATCCTGAAGAAAGATCATCTTGGGTATCTGAACCCATACACCGAAAGGTAGAATGGAAACCGATAATGAAAGAAAGAAAGAGAAAGACAAATGAAAGGTTGAAATGAAAGAAATAGGACCTACCAGCAACGCCATCTGACCACCAATCAATGTTATATTATAATCTGTTAGAATTATACTGGTACTAGGTCTAAATATAGGCACCATGTATGTACATTGTAATGTTTACAGAATCAACTTGAACTGAACTTGAATTCATCAATTTAGGGTCAGTGGGTCAAACTCATATTTAAGACAATTAAGTTCAAAACTAAGAAAACACATAAACATTCTTAACTAGAGAGTCTAAGAAATCTCCAATACATACCTTGTACTCAGGCATTTGCTTCAATGCTTTGAGCATAAAACGAAATTTCTGTTGGTCCCCTAGTTTGTTATATTTGGATTTTAAGAGAGCGTTAATTTGCTTTCCATCCATCTGCAAACAGATAAAAACACAAGACAAACGTATCACTCCTAAGTAAAACATTCATAGTATCAAAGACCAATTGAAACAATTTTTGAACTTGGAAATAAGTAAACAACTGTATAATACTACATCAGATTATTAAAATTTAATCAAATAGAAAGGAGTCCCATTGGTAACCAAGCGGTTAGGCTGCCAAACTTGTTTGAATTCTAGCAAAGCTAGGTCTGCCATTATGTTGCTTGGGAAAAGACACTTACGCACTCACAGTTTTCTGAGCGTGATGTTTAATTTTGATGTGATACACAATTTTAAGCTTCATAAATGACTTCAGCATGACAAACTTAGAGGATTTTGAAAGTTACTTTTGCGAATCTAGTTGCCATGGAAACGCCACCCACCTAGAATTTTGATAATTTTCAAAACTAAGAGTTCTACATTTTTCACTTAGGAGGTTTATAAATTTGCACATATAAACTTCAAACCAATATCTTGAAACATCGTATCGATTTTTAAATATCATGAATAGTTGGGTGTTTAAATTTTTTTATAAAATGAGGCTTGGAAAGAAACTACTTTCTCTCAATTTTCCATAAAAAAATCATGAATTTCTCAGAAAATGCGAAAAGATATTGAAAATTATATATGTCTATCTTTTCTTTATAATGTAAAACAGCTATATGCAACATTTTCAAATGAATCCGTTGAAAATTGTAGAAGTACTGGGAAAAAACAGTCAAATAAGATAATTTTGAGAAAATCATATTTGAAATGATTTTCGTCATTTGAATATTTTCCCTCTCATAAAAATCTAGAAAAGAGTAGGGATAGTACTTTAAAATGAGACCTTTCAGGCGCTGCAGATGGTCCCCATGTCATGTGACTCTAATAAAGACAAGGAATGTATTGTAGGCTAAAACCATATATGGGATGTTGATGTTTTCAAAGATTCTTTGTTATAAAAATAAGATAAAAGATCACAGCATCTCATTGGCTCAATATTTTGAGTTTCAGTGTAGAGGAGAGAATAAATTTTCCATTGATAAATGGCGATCCCATGTTTGTCAAAGAGGAGAAAGCTTAATCGCAAATTGAAAGCATTCAATTTTCATTATTTTCCTGCTTTGGGTGAACAGAATTCATGAAAGTTCATATCAAACAAAATTTTCTAATTTAATGCTGCCCCTCCTTCTAAAAACCGCATTTTTACCACTCAACCCAGGTGCAAATGGGTAAAAGCACTAGCTTGAGAGTAAATACCTACATCAGACAAGTGACTTGTCCAGGAGGTCAGTTGATATTGTAAAAGACGAACGACAAAATAACTTTATTCAACTTTACCTCAGGGTTTTTGTTTTTACTGAGGCTTCCTTTTATCTAAATACATAAGGAAGGGTGTTGGGACAATAGGCTTGGAAGACGGCCGGAGTCTGAAGATAAAATGTGTGAATGCGTAAAAAGAAATGCTGAGCAGTGGTTGAAAGGCAAACAATCAGGGCAACTTATAAATAACATCATGCATCGTGATATCATGCTGTCTGGTAGGTACAGTAAAATTCACTGTTAACGGCCGACGCTAGATGGAAATCTATGAAAAAGACATGTCTTGACAATTTAGGTGTCTGTTAAAAATTATGTTGTTATGTGGTCAATTTATAAAGAGAAAAATTGTTTCATGAGAAGAGCATGCTGGTAGGTGGATCGTGATTTTAGGACCGCACAGTCCGCACAACAGCATGCTATTCTTGTTCCATGACATACAAAATAGACTATGAATGTACCTCCTATAGGTATACACCTTTGACTAGGTTTCACCTACATCCACAACTAGTACGATCTGGGGTTTTTAGTAGGATATTTTAATTTTGTAAGGACTGCCTTGTGAAAAAGTCAAGTGAGAGTGAACACACTTTATGCAATTCCAGGCCAATACTTTTTCTTTGACATTGTAGTTATTTGTACTATGACAAGTACGTCATTTCCTCAACTTACCTTTGCCCCCATCATGCAAACTTTATCTCTCTCGAACATCATCTGAAATCAGTCACAAAATAATAGAATAAGTCACAAAATAATTCTAGAAGATAAGATGAATACTAGAATTGTCAGTGAAGACAAATGAAATAAAACTTGTTTTTTAATCTTATTTTGATATCTCAGAAGCAAACCGCAATTCCAGAAAAATTAAATTTTGAGAACAAAATCAGTTTCATGAGTTCCGCGTTGCTATTTCTTTCTTGTTTATTTACACTAGTACTAGTAACAGGATATTGTTGTAATAAATTAATTAAAATGCATTGTAAGAAATTGACCTTAATGTTAAGGAAGACTACATCTGTGATAGTGATTGACAATAGTTTGCAACTTGAATAACTTGAAGCAGGCTAAAATTATGTTTCATTCAGCAATGAAAGACAAATTGATTAAGTTGATACTTCCTTTCCTTCCTTCTTTCTAGACCTAGATCTAGTCTTGTCCTCTTCTTCCGTTTTTGTTTCACTCACACTTCTTCTCTCTTTTTCTTTCCTGTTTTTTTTCTCTCTTCTCTCTCCCCTCGCCTTTTATTACTTACTTATTTTCATAATTTTATTTCAAATTTTTTCTAGATCTGAACCTCTATTCTCGCCTTCCTATATTCTTCACTTTCTCCTCATTTTCATTCTTATCACCGTCTTTTTCTTTTTTCTTCTGCTTTCTTTTTCTTCTTTTTCTTCTGACATCACACTGTGTGATTCCTTATTTATTTGTATTTAGATCTAGATATTTCTCGTTTTGGTTGACTAAGAGTTATAAATTCCAAACGCCATGTGTTTGTTCTGTCTTTATTGGTGGAGTCAGTTATGGTCTGTTTTCACCATGATTAATTGATTGAAATTTACCTTGTCTACCATAAGAGGTGATCTCGGGCAGAATTAAGAAAGAGGAAACCGCTAGATGAAAGAAAGAATTAAAAGGAAAGAATACAACTGTTTTACTCCTCTAATAGGAGTGCATATTTAATAAAAAGCAACAAGACAACCAATTTGCACGACGTTACTTTGTCGATTTTAATTGATCTGACACATCGCGATTGAGTTAGGGACGAGGTGTGAACAGTTTTATTGCTCACCTGTCTTGCATTGGCCGTATCCTGTGCTTCAGGTATTCGGGCGAGCGATGGTCAATCCGCCCGCACGCTTTACCATTTCTATGTGTCCCTATTTTCACATTCAATTTACTACTAAAACTGAGAACTCTTCTAAAACAAACGATCTGGTTATGAATTGTTATCATTGTCTGTCCATCGCCTTTACTTTTAACATGGAGGTAAACGTCCAATTTTTCAACCATACTCAATGAAACAGAAAAATGCCAGGACATGTTAGCCTGGAGAAAGATCATTTCAGGCATCTAAACCCATACACCACGCCAGGCAGTAGAATGGGAACGGTTATAGAAAGAAATACTCGATGAACTCCCTGGCCGTCCACCCCACCCCCTTTTCTTTTTTGCCCTGACTGATTTTTCCATTAACGCCTATGCCACCAATGTCCGTTTTCTCTGCATACCAAGCCACGGCTATTTGGGCAGTAACTACTGTACCAGTGCTAGGACAGCACATGTATTGTTGATACAATAAGAGGATACACAAGGTGATGTGGAATCTGACTGAATTGAGGTCAAGATAACACACACTGCCGCACACACATATGTGTTTAAACGTTATCATTTATTTCTCTCATTCAATGACTTTAAATTTTTGCACAGGTAACGTCAACAATAGACAAATCCAATGACACCAAGTTTGCTCCTCTGGCTATAGTTTTCAGGGCGCTACGGATTAGTGTTTTTCATCAAATTCATGAGCCGTCACCCTAATTCTGAACTAAATTCTGCTGCCGCGGACCATAAAAAATATGAAGTATATTTTGTTATTTAAAACGGGCATTTGGTGTGAAAAAGACTAAAGTGGTGAGTGAGTTAGGTAAACACTGATTTGGTGTGAAAAGACTAAAGTGGTGAGTGAGCTAGGTAAACACTGATTTGGTGTGAAAAGACTAAAGTGGTGAGTGAGCTAGGTAAACACTGATTTGGTGTGAAAAGACTAAAGTGGTGAGTGAGCTAGGAAACACTGATTTGGTGTGAAAAGACTAAAGTGGTGAGTGAGCTAGGGAAACACTGATTTGGTGTGAAAAAGACTAAAGTGGTGAGTGAGCTAGGTAAACACTGATTTGATGTGAAAAGACTAAAGTGGTGAGAGCTTAGGCAAACACTGATTTGGTGAAAAGACTAAAGTGGTGAGTGAGCTAGGGAAACACTGATTTGGTGTGAAAAGACTAAAGTGGTGAGTGAGCTAGGTAAACACTGATTTGGAAAAATACTAAAGTGGTGAGTGAGCTAGGTAAACACTGATTTGATGAGTGAAAAGACACTGATTTGATGTGAAAAGACTAAGTAAAGTTTGTTTGTTTCATTAAAAATTACCCCCGTCTACCATTATGGTGATCTCAGGATGAATTAAGAGGAAACAGCAAGACTAAAGATAAGTGAGAAAGAAATAGGATCACCAACAAGTCTCAAACCACATACCAAAAGTGAAGCATGAAGATTGGCCAGGAACTTGATTTGGCGGAAAAGACAAAAAGTGAAGAGTGAGCTAGAACTTTGATTTGGGGTGAAAAGACAAAAAAGGAAGAGGAGCTAGAACTTGATTTGGGGTGGCAAGACAAAGTGAAGAATGGGCTAGAACTTTGATTTGATGGAAAAGACAAAAGTGAAGAGGAGTTGTGGAACTTTGATTTGGGGGTGAAAAGAAAGTGAAGAATGGGCTAGAACTTTGATTTGGTTTGAAAAGACAAAAGTGAAGAATGGGCTAGAACTTTGATTTGGCGTGAAAAGACAAAAGTGAAGAATGGGCTAGAACTTTGATTTGGCGTGAAAAGACAAAAGTGAAGAATGGGCTAGAACTTTGATTTGGTTTGAAAAGACAAAAGAGGTAAGTGGGCTAGTTAAACATTGATTTGATGTGATTATTTTTGCTTTTGAGTTTAGGTTTTTGCTTTTAGTATGTACATGAGTAACTGTCAAAATACAGTCATTCTATATGATTTAAAAGTTTGTAGCGTCTTTGGTTGCCATAGAAACGGCCGCCATCTTGAATTTTGACCCAATGTTCAAAATCTATCTCCTCACTTAGTTATGAATAAAATCACCCAAAACCTTGCAGATCGTCTTTTCCATTCAATATCTAAAGAATGAAGTCGGGTTTTTTCGATATTTTGGATATATTTTTTAAAATATGAATTTTTGAAAATACTAGATCTATATATTGTGAATGTACAAAAAACGACATTTTTATTAAAACAAAAACAAATTTCAAAAGTTTATCACATATTGAAAAAACCAACGCTATTCTATTAACATTGACAAAAGGAACCTGTAAAAAGCAAATATAATACAAATGCTCGCAAAATGGCAGAGATAGAATTTTAGTAGTGAAAACTACATTTCGAGAAAAATACAAGTAAAAAAAAATCAAATGAAAATAACACAAAACAAACGCTTGGCAGGCGGGCTTTCCTTGTTTAGCAGCCCCCTTACTCTTTCAACAGTCTCTGGCATTGTTACTTATGTAAATAGGATTATAAATCTAGGTTTAGATGTGCACTGTTGTGAAAACAGACGTCAAAATGACCGTTTTTTTAAATTTTCCCCCTCTATATCCTATGCTTGTGTGTGTGTTTACATACACACCGATGCGCAATGCCTCTTATATCACACAGCGATGGGAGACGGCCGATCGGTGAGGGCAAAAAGAGGTCCAAGTAGTGTGTTGCCAAATTTGGCAATCAACCACCAATAAACAGGTTTTTACTGCCATTTTCTCAGTCAGTGTTAAAGTAATTTACGTCAAAATTTTGATTGTTTTTACCTACCCCCGCCTACAAAATATTCTGTAAAACAAAATTTATACGTCATATGGACATTTTTCTGCCATGAACTTGTAGATAAATGATCGTTCTACCCGACAAGCAAAGAACAGAAAATCAACCTTTGGGTCCAAAACTCGCCCTCATAAACATTGATTTAGTGTGAAATGATTGTGGGCTAGTTGGACACTGATTTGTGTGAAAAAACAAAGAAGCTAAGTGGGCTAGTTAAATATTGATTTGGTGTGATAAAACAGTAGTGAGTGAGCTAGTTAAACATTGATTTTGTGTGAAAAGATAAAAAGTAATCGAGATAGTAAAATATTGATTTTGTTTTAAAAGAGTGGGCTAGTTGGACATTGATTTGGTGTGAAAAAGACAGAGGAGGTGAGTGGGATAGTTGAACCTGATTTGGAGTGAAAAAACAAAGGAGGTTGAGCCCTGATTTGGGAGAAACAAAGGAGGTGAGTGGGATAGTTGAACCCTGATTTGGAGTGAAAAAACAAAGGAGGAGTGGATAGTTGAACCCTGATTTGGTGTGAAAAGACAGAGGAAGGTGAATGGGTTAATTGAGCATTGATTTGGTGTGAAAAGACAAAGAAGGTGAATGGGCTAATTGAGCATTGATTTGGTGTGAAAAAGACAAAGGGAGGTGAGTGGGCTAATTGAGCATTGATTTGTTGTGAAAAGACAAAGAAGGTGAATGGGCTAATTGAGCATTGATTTGGTGTGAAAAGACAAAGGAGGTGAATGGGCTAATTGAGCATTGATTGATTTGTTGAGCATTGATTTGTTGTGAAAAGACAAAGGAGGTGAGTGGGTAAGTTGAGCACTTATTTGGTGTGAAAAGACAAAGGAGGTAAGTGGGTTAGTTGAGCATTGGTTTGTTGTGAAAAGATATAAAAAAGTAAGTGGGCTAGTGAAACATTGATTTGGTGTGAAAAGACAAAAATAATAGGATTAGTTAAACATTGATTTGGTGTGAAAAGACAAAGATAAGAGTGGGCTAGTTTGACACTGATTTAGTGTGGAAAGACAAAGGAGGTAGTGGGCTAGTTGAGCACTGATTTGGTGTGAAAAGGCAAAGGAGGTAAAGGGCTAGTTAAACATTGATTTGGTGTGAAAAACAAGAAAGTAAGTGGCTAGTCGAGCATTGATTTGGAGTGAAAAGACAAAGGAGGTGAATGGGTAAATGAGCATTGATTTGGTGTGAAAAGACAAAGGAGGTGAATGGGTAAATGAGCATTGATTTGGTGTGAAAAGACAAAGGAAGAAGTAGGTAGTTGAGCACTGATTTGGAGTGAAAAGACAAAGGTGGTGAGTTGTTAAGTTGAGCACTGATTTTGTGTGAAAAGACAAAGGAAGTAAGTGGGGCGAGTCGAGCATTGATTCGGTGTGAAAAGACATAAGATAAGAACAGATTACCTGACAAAGTGCCATCTCCTTGGATGCATCTTGGGCCAGCTTATCACTCCATGGCTTGATGTGCTCCGCATACTCGGCAACTTTTCAATGCTACTCTGTATCCACTGGGAAACATGCCAAAGAGATGATAAATTACATGGCAACTGTGGCAAAATCAAGATCGCACTTAAGATAAAAACATTTGTTCGCAACTGTTGAAGTAGAAAGAAAATTATTCAGATGGTATACTTATTAAAAGTGGGTTGATTCGGTTCAAAATAGGAGGATGACTTGCATTGCAATACCTACCATTCAACCATCACTGCATGTTTTTAACATTTCATGCACACACAAAGGCCATTTTCCTTCGCCTTGCCGTGTATAAATAATGATCCACACATGTGTATATAAATAGCCTTTTAGCCTGCATTGATGAAGGTGAGGATGAAAATGAGTCTTTACCAGAGCATAAAATTACCACCCATCCAAGTGTAATCAGCGGCTCATTAAAGGTGTAAGGCAAGTTAGATACAATGACAATGTTACCCACTCACATCTTTATATTCTTTCTCATAATCAGCCTTTGTAGAGCAACTCAGTTTGCTGTAGGATGCCGACAGTTCTTTGGCTTGGTCTGTGAGGCTTTCGCTGTGAATATTTGGTCGTTCTTTGAAGCAGTAGAACAAATAGAAATTTCTGGAAAAGAAGAACATGGTTCAAATAAAAAAAAAAAAGCCCTTTCAAAAGGTAACAGAGACAACTTTTACAGCAATCACATCATGCAAGGGGTAGACAAGTCTGCTGGGCATGTCAGAAAGAGGTAGACAAGTCTGCTGGTCATGTCAGAAAGGGTAGACAAGTCTGCTGGTCATGTCAGAAAGGGGTAGACACCCTGCTGGTCATGTCAGAAAGGGGTAGACAAGTCTGCTGGTCATGTCAGAAAGGGGTAGACAAGTCTGCTGGACATGTCAGCAAAGGGTAGACAAGTCTGCTGGACATGTCAGCAAGGGGTAGACAAGTCTGCTGGTCATGTCAGCAAAGGGTAGACAAGTCTGCTGGTCATGTCAGCAAAGGGTAGACAAGTCTGCTGGTCATGTCAGCAAGGGGTCGATGGGTCTGCGGGGCACGTTAGAAAGTGATGAACAAATCTGTTGTAGGTAAATCTGTTGGTCCAGCAAGGGATAGACAGGTCTATTGGGTATTCTAGCAGGGTTAGAGAGTTTGGGCAGGAATAAGGCTTCACGGACCTCTAAAAGTACAAAATCTCAACAGAATTCTATCCAGATAACAACAACATGTGTGCAGGCACTTACTTGGGTGGCGGTGTTGGCTTTGCATAGTGGTCACTCAGCACTTTTTTCTTCCTTGGAAAGGAACGGGTACAGCTCATAGGATCTAGGTTTAAAATTTGATTCTTCTTTGGACGGCTTCACATTGTGCCTGGCAAAACAAAAGTGATGTAACCCTAGTGATTGTGTCTTGCACGTTGAGGTAGATTTTAGATTAGGATAATATACCTCCCCATCTAAATTTAAATGCTACTCTAAATATTTGCAGACATCCAAATTAAAGAAAGTAGGAAAGCTGACACAGGACTATGCCATTAGTTGTCACTTTGAAAAGCACACAAAAGGTTGGACAAATGTCAGGTCCATGGTATGAGGTGATCTCAGGGGGAATTAAGAGGAAACAACAAGATGAAGGATAAATGAAAGGTTGGAAATGAAAGAAGCAGGACCTACCAGCAGTCCCAGCTGACCACCCACTTCATGTCTAGATCTGCTATTGTTATATTATAATGTGTTAGAACTATACTTTACTGGGTCTAAAATCTAGGCACCATGTATGCACAGCCAAACTTTATTCATTTCAGGGTCAGAGGTCAAATTCATATTAAAGACCATTCAGTCCAAAACTTAACAATATAGAGTCTCAGAAATGACAAAAAGTAAATTGAATCAAGATATATACAAATATTCAATACATACCTTGTACTCAGGCATTTGCTTCAATGCTTTGAGCATAAAATGAAATTTCTTTTGGTCCTCTAATTTGTTATATTTGGGACTTTAAGAGAGTGTTAATTTCCTTTAGATCCATCTGCAAACAGACAAAAATACAAGTAAAAGCTTATGGTATCAAAGATCAATCAAAACAATCTTAATTTGGAGTGAACGACTGGTTACGACAAAATCGCATCATCATGATTACTCTAATGCCGTAGATAGGTCATTAATATTGTAAAATACGGAATGACAAGACAAGTTTATTCAACTGTTACTGCATTTTTCTGCCAAAGATGCTTTTCTAAAGAATACAGGTAGAAGGGCAGCAGACAATGGGCTTGGAATCAACTGTAATCTCAGTTCCTGCCTGTCTCTGAAGATAGGAAGTGTGTGAAGGTTTAAAACAAAATACTGAGCAGTGACTGAAAGGCATACAATCAGGGCATTGTTCAGTCAGTCACCAATTGCCTTGCAAGGCTGCTTTTGTATTCCAATATCTACCATATGAATGGCACTTGATTCAGTGTCTACCACCTAATTGGCATCTGCTCCAGTGTCTACCATCTGATTGGCACTTGATTCAGCGTAAGCCATCTGATTGGCACTTGATTCAGTGTAAGCCATTTGGTTGGCACTTGATTCAGTGTAAGCCATCTGATTGGCACTGGATTCAGTGTAAGCCATCTGATTGGCACTTGATTCAGTGTAAGCCATTTGGTTGGCACTTGATTCAGTGTAAGCCATCTGATTGGCACTGGATTCAGTGTAAGCCATCTGTTTGGCACTGGATTCAGTGTAAGCCATCTGATTGGCACTTGATTCAGTGTAAACCATCTCATTGGCACTTGATTCAGTGTAAGCCATCTGATTGGCACTTGATTCAGTGTAAACCATCTGATTGGCACTTGATTCAGTGTAAGCCATCTGATTGGCACTTGATTCAGTGTCTACCATCTGATTGGCACTTGATTCAGTGTCTACCATCTGATTGGCACTTGATTCAGTGTCTACCACCTGATTGGCACTTGATTCAGTGTCTACCATCTGATTGGCACTTGATTCAGTGTCTATCATCTGATTGGCACTTGATTCAGTGTCTACCAGCTGATTGGTACCTGATTCAGTGTCTACCTTCTGATTGGCACTTGATTCAGTGTCTACCATCTGATTGGCACTTGGTTCAATGTCTACCGTCTGATTGGCACCTTATTCAGTGTCTACCATCTGATTGGCATTTGATTCAGTGTCTACTACCATCTAATTGGCACTTGATTCAATGTCTACTACCATCCGATTGGCATTTGATTCAATGTCTACTACCATCTGATGGCATTTGATTCAATGTCTACTACCACCTGATTGGCACCTGATTCAGTGTCAGCCATCTGATTGGCAATTGATTCAGTCCTGATTGGCACTTGATTCAGTGTCTACCATCTGATTGGCACTTGATTCAGTGTCTACCATCTGATTGGCACCCGATTCAGTGTCAGCCATCTGATTGGCACCTGATTCAGTGTCAGCTATCTCATTGGCACTTGATTCAATGTTACCATCTTATTGGCACCTGATTCAGTGTCAGCCATCTGATTGGCACTTGATTCAGTGTAAGCCATCTGATTGGCACTTGATTCAGTATCTACCATCTGATTGGCACTTGATTCAGTGTCTACCATCTGATTGGCACTTGAT
Organism: Doris montereyensis; assembly: GCA_037039925.1. Lineage (NCBI taxonomy): Eukaryota > Metazoa > Mollusca > Gastropoda > Nudibranchia > Dorididae > Doris > Doris montereyensis. Next base: position 18,360 of record JAXRKP010000106.1, on the reverse strand, counting down.
TCAGTGTCTACCATCTGATTGGCACCTGATTCAGTGTCAGCCATCTGATTGGCACCTGATTCAGTGTCAGCCATCTGATTGGCACCTGATTCAGTGTCAGCTATCTGATTGGCACTTGATTCAGTGTCAGCTATCTCATTGGCACTTGATTCAGTGTCAGCTATCTGATTGGCACTTGATTCAGTGTCAGCTATCTCATTGGCACTTGATTCAGTGTTACCATCTAATTGGCACTTGATTCAGTGTCAGCTATCTCATTGGCACTTGATTCAGAGTCAGTCATCTGATTGGCACTTGATGACTGCAAGCTGCCGTGTCACAAATAATTCACAAGTTTTATTTATATTTAAAATTTACCCTGACTAGACTCTATAGAGGAGTATTCGATCATTAGCTCTTTTTTAAGTTTTCTTTTCTAGATCTAGAATTTAAAATAGAACCTCATCAAGAAAATAAATTACTTTGATACAGGAAGTCTGCATGAATTCCCAGGCAAACATCTCATGTAGATCTAGAATGCAGTCGGCAAGAACAGTGTGTTGATGCTGAATCTACATAATTATAAACTGACACAAAAATGTATGTCATACAAAGGCTGTAGCTTGAGTTATCAAAAAATTGTCCTGAAGTGATGTTTTTGCTTTTGAGTTAGGGTTTTTGATGTTAGTATATATATGAGTAACTTTCAAAATATAGTCATCCTATATCATTGAAAAGTTTGTAGCGTCCTTGGTTGCCAAGGAAACGGTCGCTATCTTGGGTTTTGACCCATTTTCAAAATCTATCTCCCCTCTTTAGTCTTAGTTATGAATAAAATTACTCAAAACCTATGCAGATCGTTTTTTCCAGTCAATATCTACAGAATGACGGCGTTGTTTTTAGATATGTTGGATAGCTTTTTTTTTAATGAAATTTTTTTAAATAGTACATATCGTTTATACGCAAAAATGGCATTTTTATTACAGAAAAAGTATTTCCTCAAAATGTTTACAATATATAAAATAAACCTGATGTCATTCTATTAACATTGACAAAAGGAACCTGTGTGCGAAATATCATACAAATCGGTCTGTAAATGACGGAGGAGATAGAATTTCAGTGTGAAAAAAATACATTTCGAGAAAAATGCAAGTAAAGAAATGAAAATAAAATAAAACAAATGCTTCAGACGGGTTACCCTTCTTGTAACTGCCCCCTTACTCTTTCGACAGTCTCTGGTATTGTAATTAATGTAAAGAGGATTGTAAAACTAGGTTAGATGTGCATTGCTGTGAAAACAGCCGTCAAATAACCAGTTTTTTTTGCCCTATTCCTATACTTGTGAACATGTTTACATACGCACGAACGCTGGCCTTCACCTCTTATGTCAAAAGAGCTTGGCCGGTCGACGTACCGTGTTCCGCGAAAGCCAAGCAAAGAACTGTGTTGCCACATTGGCGATTAGCTGTTGCTAGAGGGTTTTCAGTGCCAGTATTCTCAGTCAGTGTAAAGGTAATATAAATCATAATTTTGACTGTTTTTACCTACCCTTTCAACAAAATATTTTGTAAAAATAAAAAACCATACATTATATTACTCATAGGACATTTTTTTTGCTATAAAGATTGATTTTCTGTTCTTTGCATATAGGGGTAGAACGATCATTTATCTACAAGTTTATGGCAGAATAATGTCCATATGACGTGTAATTATTTTTGCACAAAATATTTTGTGGGCGAGGGCAGGTAAAAAGTCAAAATTTTGATGTAAATTACCCTAACACTGACTGAGAAGACGCTCAGTAAAAACCTGTATATTGGCGATAATTGCCAAATGTGGCAACACCGAGGTCACCCGGGTTGTTTCTACTGGTTGTTTGTTGCTTTGGCCTACTGCTGTGTGATGTAAGAGGCGCCATCAGTGTGTATGCCAACACACACAAGCATAAGATAGGAAAAACTGGTCATTTTGACGTCTGCTTCTACAACAGTGCATATCTAAACCTAGATTTATAATCCTTTACAGTAATAATACCAGAGACTGTTGAAAGAGTAAGGGGCTGCTACAACAAGGGAAACCCGTCTAGCGTTTGTTTGTGTTATTTTTATTTGATTTTACATGCATTTTCTTGAAAATGTAGTTTTTTTACACTAAAATTTATCTCTTCCGTCATTTACCGAACGATTTGTATTATATTTGGCACACCTGTTCCTCTTGTCAATGTTAATAGAATGACGTCGGTTTCTTTTTAATATATTGTAAACTTTTGAGAATTTTTTTTTTGTAATAAAAATGTCAATTTTGTACATAGTATTTTCAAAAATTCATTAAAAAAAAACTATCCAAAATAAAATAAAAAACCCGACGTCACTTTTTGGATATTGAATGGAAAAGACGATCTGCACAGGTTTTGAGTGATGATTTTAAATATAACTAAGAGAGGAGAAAGATTCTGAAAATTGGGTTAAAATCCAAGATGGCGGTCGTTTCTATGGCAACCAAGGACGTTACAAACTTTTCAATGATATAGGATGACTGTATTTTGACAACAAAAAACCTAAACTAAAAAATAATCACTTCAGGAGCCCAGCCCCCCCCCCCCCCCGAATTAAAAAGCCATGTTTTTATAATTTCTCCTGCAAAATATGTACTGCAGTGGAAAGAGTAATGTACCCACGTCACATTGTAGAATTATTTCCTCCACACCCCAAGGTTCAATTTTCTAGGTAGTATAGTATCAGCGCATAGCAATGTTGGGATTTTTCGATATAGGCGGAAGAGTTAAAGATTTCAGCATTTTAAACTGTCACAGCCTGTTTTTCTATATATTCTTCGATTCTGGACATCAATTTCTGGCCGAAACCTTGCATCTGGACTACTGAGCTCTCGAACAGTACAAAAAGGCATGGGCATTCCATCACAACAAATCTAAAGCACCCTCGGTCCTCAACTTACCTCATATACTCATTGTATAAAGCTTTGTGTCTGTCTTGGTACGTTTTCTGAAATCAGTCACAACATAACAGAAGAAAGTCACAACATAATAACTGAAGAAAAGACCAATAGTAGAAATTATCAGTGTTTAAGACAAATGAAAGTAATCTGTTTTATATAAATTTTGTTTTGATATTTTCTAAAGCAAATCAGGTATTATAGAATTTATTAATTTGAGACCAAAAATCAATTTTATGAGTGTGTACTTTGTTATTTCTTTCTTATTCTATTTACATTAGCAAAGAGATGTAATATAGATCTAGTACTGTAGATCCTAGGCCTAAACGATGCAAGCTACTTAAAAAGAAATAATAGCGTGGCATGTAATGGCCCCTATGTGTAGGCACGAAAATAACAATATTGTAGCCTACATGATGTATACGTATAGTATGTGGGTCTAGCCTCCAGGGAGTGTCACGGGAGAGCACCAATCCAACTCGTCTTTTTTATTATTACTTTTTGTGTTAAAGCTTTTCACGTCAATAACCCCCCCCCCCCCCCAAAAGACAGCATGCAGTGGGTGCAATTTCTTCGCCATGAAGTCCCATTGTAAGCATGTGGAGCATCGGTGGCTGTCAGGTTACATGATTCCCACAGTTATAGATATATGGAAATTGTTTGTTTAATTGAGATTTACTCCGTCTACCATTGTGGTGATCTCAGGGTGAATTAAGAGGAAACAGCAAAATAAAAGAGAAGCAAAAGAGCAAAAGGAAAGAAGCAGGACCTACCAGCAGAACCCGTCAACTGCCCGCACAGATTATATGGAAAGGGTTACATGAGTCACCCACTTACAGAAATATGGAAAGAATTACATAATTCACCCACATACATATGTATGGAGAAGGTTACATAATTCCCACACTAACAAATATATATATGGACAGGGTCACATGATTCCCACACTTACATATATATATATATATATATATATATATATATATATATATATATATATATATATATATATATATATGGGAAGGGTTACATGATACCCACACTTACAGATATATGAGAAGGGTCACATGATTCCTACACTTACAGATATATGAAAAGGGTCACATGATTCCCACAAATACAAATATATGGAAAGGGTCACATGATTCCCACACTTACACATATATATATGGACAGGGTCATACGATTCCCACACTTACAGATATATGAGAAGGGTCACATGATTCTACACATACAGATATATGGAAAGGGTCATGATTCGCACACTTACAGATATATGGAAAGGGTCACAGATTCGCACACTTACAGATATATGGGAAGGGTCACATGATTCCCACAAATACAAATATATGGAAAGGGTCACATGATTCCCACACATACAGATATGTGGAAAGGGTCACATGATCTCTACACTTACAGATATATGGAAAGGGTCACATGATTCCCACACATACAGATATATGGAAAAGGGTCACATGACCGCACACATACAGATGTATGGAAAGGGTCACATGATTCCCACACATACAGATATGTGGAACGGGTCACATGACTCCCACACTTACAGATATATGAAAGGGGTCACATGATTCCCACACATACACAAATATATGGAAAGGGTCACATGATTCACCCACTTACAGATACTGAACAGAAAAGGCGAGATTACTCCCAAAAGTTACAGATGTGGAAATGCTTACACAATTCATACACTTACTCTTAGTTTATCAGACTTGTCCCATTTTTTCCTGAGTTTTGGACCTTGTCGCCTTTGACGATAAGTCAGATATTTTGGCTTTTCTATATCAGTTGCTCTTTCTGCAACATGCATTCGAATGCTGATACGGTCTCCTAGCTCAGGAAGATCCTAAATACACAGTACAAGGAAATAAGAAATAATTTAAAAAAAAAAAAATTCTTCTGACCTTCATTGATATCTTCTTACTTTGTCTAATATTTCTGACGAAAGCAAATAATTACAATTTTGACATAATCTAAAAATTGCATTAGCTTGAAAGTGAAGAAAATAAAGCAGCTTCAGTGACTCTCAGTTTTGACCATTCATACAACAATAATCAACAAAATATGAAAAGACACATAATGAAAGAGTTAAATCGTTATAATTTTAAGAGTAAGGCGAAGGAGAAACAAAAATATCATATCAGGGATGTAAAAGTAAAAGCCAAAAGAAGAGAAAAAATTGAAATTTGATATATCTAACTTCATAATATGTAAATGTTATACATGTATTCTAGTTTGTAGACGCTCTTGGCGTAGTCTTTCAGACACCAAACACTACATCTTATAAGAACTAGCAGCACCATGTACTTCATTATTAAAGTTAATTTTTATTTGACAGTCAATTCTAATAAATTTCTAATAACCCAATAAATTGGTCTTAGTGTTATATTTACATGAACAACGCCTGCTGGCAAATCCTGATCACCAAATTTAAGCTATGCTGAACGAGGCACTACTAGCCACATCAAATAAGCTGTTTCGCTTACTTTTTAGATAAATTCTCAATCAGTTTGATTGCCATCAAATATTGAATTCAGTAGTTACCACCTCCAAATGCCTCACGCTTGAGAAGCACAGAAATGCCACTTAGGTTACTACAGTCGGGGCTGAGGCAGAAAATCAGTCATGACAAAAAATTGGGAGTGACCAATGGACAAACAAGATTTAAGATTCATGACCAGGGTGTTAAGTTTATTTTAAGAGAGTCCTCGGTTTTGACACATAGAAATCATTAATTTCTTTAATACTTAAGCTTATAGCACACACTGGCGGTTGCATCCAGCTACAAACACGAAGTTATTTGAAGGCAACACCAACGGATACGGGCCGCCGTAAACGAGAGACCTTCGGAGGAGTCCTCAGCCCTCATTGGCTGTATCCCAGTTCTTTCTAAGTCTTCATGTTTAACATGATCAATCGCCCTCAGTGAGGACGAACAAAAAAGTTCACATGCGATGCGTACCTGGGCAATTACAAACGCCAGATAATTTTGTGCAACTTATGACATTGCGGGAAGAGACATGGGCGGAGTCTGGAAGACTGAAATTCTAAGTCAATAAGCCCTCTTTTTCTTCTTCATGGTTGAATCAAAAATGTTAAAAATGTTTATGAGAGCTAAAATAACCGGTAGTTTTATTCCATCGAAGCCAGATATCAATATAAACGTTGTTCAATATTCTTACCGAAATCAACAAAGTTATCATGGCAACTACCCATCGAAGTAAGTGTGAGCGCAATAAATGAAGCAATGTCAGTTTCTAAGCACCGCCCTGTGTCAACACTGTACTGTATTGTTATGTAGATGAGCAAGGTCTGGCTCGACGCCTGCTTTCACCTTCTTAATGTATGTCTGTTGTGTCTGGCTTATGGGCGTCGCAAACTGGCACTTGCGACATCATTTACATGTTATGCAATGTATAACACGTGTAGTACTAATGCAGGTGTCATAATTGATGTTTTGCGAACATGGAAACCCAATTGGGATAAAAAGTGAGTGTCGGAATAAATAAATATGGGAGAAATGGTGATGATAATCAATGCAAGCCTACCAAAATTGTCCTGATTAGCCGAGGAAAGGAGAAACAATTCCATTCCCTTGGAATTCTTCCTGACTGGCTGGGTTTCCCGATTAGAGCGGTTCCACTGTACTACCAGGAGTGTAAATAATATTTTGATTAGTTGAAAAGGTTTTGATTTCCGGCAAAACCAGTCTTGTCATCTACATCTACTGCGATATTATTTGGAAGGAGTTCCGTAGTCAGGTCCCAGCCATTATTTTAGCATCTATCAATCTATCACCATTCCTGACACAGACACCCCCCCCCCCCCCCCAATCCGAGCCCAGCGTGGGTGATATGTTAAAAGTTAAAATAATGGCTGGGTCCCAACAATGGACCTCTCCCTAATCTCTTATTCTTCTCATTATAAAAATGGTATGAAGAATTTTATTCACCACCCAATAGGGTCAGGGTGGGTATTTTTTCATGACTACCGATGACGTCATGGGTCATTGTTTGTTTTGTGTCACCTCTTTTGTCCACTCAAAAATATTACGGAAAACGTCTCTATGTTAAATGTTAAAAGAAACATGTTTCAAAATTTTATTTGCCAAATTTTGGGATGAATAATATGAGAGCTGTTTTCACATTTTTTTCTGATTGTTAAAAATTATTCAACATTTCTTCCTGGTTCCCTTCCATAGTAAGTAAAAAGGTAAGCACCTGTACGGGGAGTAGATGATCCCGCCCTCCACGAGTCTCCTGCTGCCTTGCAGGCCGGTCTTGACTGGCCAAAGGCTAAGGGAGTTAACCCTGACATAAAATATCAACCTGCTGCCTTTTTGGAACATGGAATGTTAGGGCCATAAATGGAAAGGACCAAATCATACTTTAATCTTTTCAGGAGTAGATGTCAAAGATAGAGCTAGAGCAGGAGTAGGCCTCCTAATGCATAAAAGGCAAGAATTGCTACTAGAAAGTTGGAAATTTGTAAGCCCACGGCTATTAGAGGTAAATATTAAACCAAAAGGAAGAGAAATTAAATTATTAATAGCTTATGGACCAAACGTAGATGCCACCAAAGAAGAAAAAGATATCTTCGAAAATGATTTACAAATAGCTGCAGAGAATCTCAAACCCAAGCAGGAATTAATGGTTTTAGGAGATTTAAATGCTAGAGTAGGCAACAATATAGAAATATCAGGAGGAGTAATAGGTAAAGAAGGAGAGACAACAACTTCTCCAAATGGAGAGAGACTAATAGATTTTTGCCTAAAGAATAACATGAAAATAGCTAACACATTTTTTCCTCATAAAGATATCCACAAATATACAAGAGTGAATGACGACAGATGTGAAACGTCAATGATAGACTACATAATAGTTAGCAGCTCCCTTTTTTACAGTACAATGGATGCTAGAGAAAGCAGAGGAGCTGAAATATTTAGTGATCATCACCTAGTGATAGCCAAAATGAGATTATTAACTAAAGAAACAAAATGTAGAAAAGAAAGAGAAGAAATACTAAACTCAAAATAGAAGAACTACATAAACCAATAGTAAAACAAATGTACCAATCCAGGATAAAAAGATCTATCATGAAAAGGCAGATGATCTGAAGAGTACAATAGAAGAAAAGTGGCAAATATATAAGAAACACTGTTGTTGTACTGAAGAGGTCTGTAGTAGGGAAACAAATTAATGGAGATGGGAAAAGATGGTATGTGGGACAGAGAATGTCAAGACTAAGATCAGAAAAGAAAGATGCATGGAAGAAATACTTGCAAACAAAGAGACCAGAGGATAGGATAGATTACTTGAGTAAAGGAACTATCACCAAAGAGGAAGTTAGAAAGCAAAACAGGAACAATGGGAAGAGTTTGGACAAAGAAAAGACCAAAGCATGCCCAATAATGACAAATTAAGAATGCCAAAGGAGAAATAATGAAAGGAGACAGCGAAATCATGGAAACGGAGGAAGTATTTTCAACAATTACATAATCCCTCAGAACATATGAAACAAGGAGTACAGATCAATTATTAAGAATAACAAGTAATCGAGATGAGACAGCTGAAGATGTGAATATCTCAATGGAAGAACTTCAAACAGCTATAAGAAAAGTGAAATCAGGAAAAGCCCCAGGAGCAGATCAAGTTTACTCAGAAATGATTAAAAACCAAGGGAGAGAGGCAGACAAACTACTACATGCAATATGTCAAGAGGCATGGAAGTCCAAATAGGTGCCAGACGACTGGAAAAGAGAGGCAGTGATGCCAATACATAAGAAAGGATCAACTATGGAATGCTCAAACTTTTAGGGATATCTGCTACTTAGCAATGCACAGGAAAAGTGTATGCCAGGATTCTGGAAATGAGACGAAGGAAAAGAGTAGAGGATCAGATTGAAGAGCATCAGAGTGGATTTAGACCAGAAAAAAGTGTACAAGACCACATATTCACAATTAGACAAATAATATAAAAATTCCTTGAGAGAAACATTGACTTGCACCTGTGTTTTATTGACTTAGAAAAGGCGTTTGACACTGTGAGGAGGGACGAACTATGGCATTCTTTAAAAGAACACAATGTAGAGCAAAATTGAATAGAAGCCATTAAAGGTTTTACAATAAACCAACATGTGCAGTGAGAGTAGCTGGAAATGTATCTGAAGAATTTGATGTAGATATAGGAGTAAGACAGGGTTGTATCATAAGTCCTCTTTTGTTTATCACATTTATGGATTCAGTGGCAAAAACATCCTTAAACATGCAGAAGATGAATGTAGGCATGTGGAAGCTCAAACCAGTAAATGTATCAATGCTTTCATTTGCTGATGATCTAGTTCTGTTTGGAAAAAACAGAAAGGGACCTCCAGTCAAATATAAACACAATGAATAATGAATTAAATAAAAGAGGAATGCAAAGAAAACCAAAACAATGCTAGTAACTAGGGAAGCTAAAACACAAAATCTTAAATTAAGCAAGGAGAATTTGGAACAAGTTCAAAGCTACAGTAATGATTAACTCAGAGGGAAAACTAAGAGAAGAAATCAGCCAGAGAATCCAAACGGCAAGTGCAATATATAACCATCTAGGAAAGGCATTTGTAGGTAAACAAGAATTGTCAACAAAAACCAAAATGGCAGTGTACAACACAGTTTATTGTCCTACTCTCTTCTATGGCAGCCGAAATGAAATATCTAAGAAGAGTAGTAGGGAAAACTAAAAGGGACAAAATCAGAATGAAACACAATAATAGGAGATCAAACCAAAGCAGATAGCATAAAAACTAAGATAGAAATGAATCAACTGAGATGGTTTGGGCATGTTAACAGAATGAATGACAATAGAATAGCTAAATCAGTATACAGTGCTAAAACTCAAGGTAAAAGACCAAAAGGCAGACCTCGGAGAAAGTGGGAAGAAGATATAAAAGACGCATTAACGAAAAGAAAATTAGCTTTCACGGAAGGAAACAGAAAATGTCAGGACAGGGCAGCCTGGAGAAAGATCATTTCGGGCATCTAAAACCCATACACCGGAAGGAAGAATGGGAGCTGATAAAAAAAGAAAATTAAAAAAAAAAAATTACTTTGCTGAGCCAATCTCATTGTCGAAAGAGAAAATGATACTCATGGCCAGGTTTGGCTGGCTTGAACAATGGGAAGCAGTTAGCAGACAGCCAGGCTAAGCACAGCTGACTGTTTTTGGACATGTGTTTAACCATATTGAGTTAAATGCGCATACGAGTTAGCCTTCTGTTATGGTTCAGTTGAAAATCTTTTATACACCTCAGACATTGGAAAGAATGAGTGCAGTTGATTTTATACCTTGGTGTAGGTTATGCAACATCTATTCAGAATATTGAGACAGTAATTTGTTCATGTAGCATTAAGTCTATTGATATTTTCTAGGTTCGTGACTAACCATGACGCATTCTGAGAGTGATGGCAGTATGTCTGATAGGATTTCTTCCATTGTGCGATGTTTTCGGACCTGTTCATAAATAAATAGAAACAGATTAGCATTGCATGACAAAATCAAAGATGTATCTGTATTGAGGGATACAAGGTCAGAAACTAATTATCTATTTGTTTTCACCAGTTTATGGGGCTACTAAGATTATCAAGAAGGGATGATACAATAACATAAGTTTTAATGGCAATAAGAAGATCAAATAAAGGAAGATTATCTATCAAATGAGGATTTTTACATTAAAGGAGAATTATCTATCTGCTGTCCTGATTCTCTCATCCCTCCTAGACTTATTATTACCTTGATACATATGTCAAATATTTCATCTATCAAAAAGAACAATTCTAAGTGCTTGAAGGGGAAACTATCTGATGCGTACACACATTACATAATACAATTGTACTAAGGTAGGAATGGTTTTGTACGAGCAGTGCTACTCAAAATGATGTAGTAGGCATACCAGTGACAGCATGTGAGCCGTCGTCTGCCGGTATGTGGAGATTAAGAGTCTGGCTGGACTTTTTCTATGAGTAATGTGCTTGTTTTGCTTGCCGGTCATGGCGCATTAAAAAAAATAACTACTGCAGGTCCGCCACATCAGATATGTTGAGAAGAACTGCTCTAGATACAGGCAAAAGTACAAGGAAGTCAACGCTATTCTAAAAGCAAATATCTCTCTCTCATGTACCCTATTAAGAACAGTCAAAACTAATTAAATCTTTAGTCTTTTCCACAGAAATATACAGGCATGAACCTCAGATGACAATAAAAGTAACAGAATGTTAAATCCTGACTACACTTCATATTTCATTCATACATGCTAGCTATATCAAAACATAGTTTTTGTTTGCATATCTAAAACTGTATTGCTTTTTTGTTAAATGGTTTTAAATGCTCGTCAAACTGATGATTAATAAATTATGATCCGCGCAATAGAGGCTAGAGATTATTTTTTCTATCTGAATGCCACCTTTCCTCATTCAACTTGAATCAAACTAGCGGAGACAAAGAAAGTAACTTACACTTGAAGTTAATTTCATAAACATTTTCCGACATTCTTCTGCCTCCCTTCCTTCTGTCTTAATAGAATCCCAATCAATTGTGTTTACTTCTGTGCGAAACGATTTTGTGCCAGTAATGGCAATAATTTTAGAAACAATTTCACTGACTTCATGTTCCTGCCAGTCTGAAAAAAAAAGAGGCCAACCAAAGAGTTGCATTGTATTATTTGTATAAGTGAGAGCATGAAAAGTGCATATTGTTATGGTCAACATGCAATGATAAAAATGTTAAAGTGGTCATTATGATAATAGAATCACATTTTTGAAGACTAGATTCCATGCCACACAGGTACAGAGCATTGAAATATTTCCTGTTTCTATTTGATGCATCATTTTAATTCAATTCACTTTCATGAAAACAAAAACAACCAGATGACATAAATTTTACAAAACCCCAATCTTTAATTCTAATATAATATCTTAATTTGATGTAAAAATAATAACAATATTAAGTTAATAAATAGCACTTATATTGCATAGTTTCATATTTGGGAAATATACTCAATGCACGTTACATGTACAATACAAATACAGTCGAACCTACTAAAACTTAAACCTGTCTAAAGTGGAAACAGACAGGTTGAACTGTTAACTATGATCGATATAAATTAAAATATCTATAATGTGTAAAATTGGCACATTTCTCCCAGCTTTGCATTTGACTGCAGCCACTTAAAATGTGTTCAATTTCAATAAATGCCAGAAATGTTGAATGAGCAATTATTACAAGAGATTTAGAACTCTATAAGAGAGAGATCTCGTTATTCTATTTCTTACCATTTGGTTCGTTATGGCTTTCATCCTCACTTGCATCTGAAGTCATATTCATTTTCTGAATGAGTGAAAAACATAACCTCATAAATGAAATAAAAAAGAAGAAGCTGCTCAAAATGGACAGTATAAATAGTTAAGTGATGCAGATTACAGTAAGTTTTGTTTTTTAATTTTTCACATTGATTCTCTACTTCGGAACTCCTCGCATGATGCAATCTTCATATCATTTTATTTTCTATGGATTAAGCGATGATCTCAATAAAACACAATCTCATATTGTTAGATTGATTTGCCTTCTTCCGATACTGCCAGTGATCTAAAAGATAAGATAATTTTATTGATCTCGTAGTCTAAATCTATCATTCCAATTCAATTATGCTGGACCAGACTTTATGAAATTGGCAGAAGGAGAAGGATTTACAAGCAAGCTTGCTGGCAGGCTACTGGACACAGTGTTTTCAGACACACCAGTGCGGCTGATTGTTTGACACCCTAGTCCAGCTGATTGTTTGACATCCCAGTCCAGGTTCTTGTTCAATTGGAAAATGTTCCATGGATAAAGAGGACAGAACCTCTTCACTTGGCACTATTCTGTGGGACAGACCCACGGTCGAAATGGTCAGAATTTTAGGCTGTTCCAGATTTGACCAGGCAATTCAAGATGGAGGCTCCCATGATAGTCATAGATTTTTTTAAGCAAATAATAGAGTTAGAAGAGAGAAGAGACTGTGTCATGGTTAGAAAAGGAAAATAGAGAGGAAAGATGGTGATACGATAAAATTTAAAGATGTTGGGTACTGAAGGTAAAAATGAATAAAAGAATCAGGGAAATAACTGTTAACAGAGAAAAACATAGGTCGACATATGTCGACTGCCACTTTTGGCCCGCTCTCAGTGGAACAAAGCTGTTCACTTCATCGTCCCCTTAACTAATTACTACCCAAGCAATTGAACTCACAGCCCCATTCATAGATATAATTTAATTATCAACCCATTTGGATGAATATGTTCACAGCAATTTAAGTACATTAGATTTTAACCAAAATGGGGCCCAGCAGCATCATATTTAATTCCCATTTGGGCCCAGCCCCTGTCTGCCAATGGGCCAAGCACCTGTAGATATTCCCAATTGGGCCAATAGCCTGAATAGGGGATGCCAAGAGAAAAACATTCAGACAGAGACGGAATGTGTTTCCCCCTAGGCTAAGATCCCCTGAGCCCCTCATTATAAAAAAAAGGGGAGGGGGGGGGAGCACGGTGGGGGTTCAAGGATGGTGAGGTGATGATATATTAATTTATCATTAGTGTATGCCCGATTAAGGGAGTTCTCCCGAATCTAGATCTTAACTTTTGCTTTACAGACCCTTCTTTATTGAAAAGGAATGGACACACATGGAAACAGTGTGAGTCATGAGTGTATGTGTCTTGACCTCTACCGAATCCCTTGACTTATTCACCAAACTCCTGGGGTTCGATCGAACTCAAGATAACCCTTGTAAGGCTGACCTGCCGGCTGACCTCAATATTCATCGATAATCTCCTTCCGCTGTGTACAAGGCTTCGACACGTGGCACTGATAGTTTTCTCACCCCGCTGACAAGGCTGCCGCGCTTGACCACGACGTACCTGTGATTATTGTGATGGTTTTATATTTTCGTTGAGTTAGGTGACATAGCGGGCAATTCATTTTGTTATTGATATTGTTATCGTGTTTAGATTGCATTGTTTAATAACAATAACATCTATTACAGCTTACTTTTATTGAACATGAAAAGGAATAATATTGCAGTTGGCCGATAACTAATAAAGAGGAATATGTGAAAATGAAAGTTATAATGCTAATAGATAGAAAACGGGTCACTATCGAAGAATCTTCAGCGTGCCCAACCTTCATAAGCAACAAGGAGACCTAGAAACAAATAAACACTAAATAATGCTTTTAAGGAAACTAATAGAGCCATTGGTGGGGGCAACAACCCATCGCGGAATTTTCATCAAGAAAGCAAGCCTCATAACAACAATATACAAAAAGAAAAGACAAAGAGAAAGAAAAAAACGAAATACAACTGCCATGTAAGAGAGACAGAGAGAGAGAGAGAGGAGGGAGAGATAGAAAGAGGAAAGGGAAAAAAAGGAGACAGAGAATGAGGAAGATAAATAAAGAATGATGAATAGACAGGAGGGAGAAAATGAGAGATAGAATAGTCGAACTTAACGAAGTAAGGGTTAAGTAATTAACTTGTCCAGAAGGTGCGACGGTCATACGAAGTCTTCGGTTTTGTCCACTGTGCAGAGCGTCCACAGTCTGCATTTGAGATAGAGCTTATGTGTGTTTTTGTATCTCTTGATAAGAGAAATATCGAGGATGTGCTAGACTCAGAAATGGACTACCACTTTCACCCCTTTAAAAGAATAGACTTTCTCAGCTTGGCGTGGGTTGATCAGCATAATTGGTCAGAATAGAGGCATGTCTACTACCTTTCCAAAACCTGTCCTTGTGCAGTTAAACAGGACTCGCCACTAATGTTTTGTCTCACTGGAAGGCCGGGAGTGAAGCAAATGTACGGGACCCGCCATTAGCGTAGGTGTGCTTAATGTGATATATGGGACCTCCCTAAAGAGGGCTAAGCATCATTACTTTAGATGATCTGTAAACACATGACTGACATGCTCCAAAATAAGTCAATCAAATTAAATCTCACAAAATATGATGGAGACTGGGACTTGGAACTAATCATTTTTATGGAACCTTACCTGGTATTAATCTTGATTCAAACTAGTGTGATGGGATGGCGGATAGATCTAGATCTACCTGATCGATATTAAGTGAAGGCCTAGCACCAGTGTTCAGGATTCTATTTGCAAATATGTAGCCTTGACCCCTCCTAGCCTAGATTCTAGAATCTAACATAGAGACAGCTTAGTTAGTCTGTGGGTCTAGATCTGGATCTTGAATCTAGATGTATAGAGACTAGCCTAGATCTAAATCAAAATCCAATTCAATGCTTGGATATAGATCTAGATCTAGTATCTAGCATAGCTTTAGTTTAGGAGTTTAGATCTAGAATCTAGATATTATAGCTAGACGATAATACCTCTACTTCTAGATAGAGATCTATCTATCTGATCTAGATCTAGTATCTTATCTGTTTAGCTTAGATTATTATAATCTAGAGATCTAGGTAATATTGTCATAATTTTACAAGAAAAAACTGAAGAAAACGAAGAATCTGCATAGAATAATATTAAAGCTAGAGATCTAGATCTAGATCTAGCCAGAGAATAGTTTTGAAAAGTGGGCTCCTTGTCTCTCGACCACAAAAAAACATGTGTCTGTAAGATCGAAACTAGTAATATGTCAGATCAGATTTCTTGTGAGTGCCATATTACTTAAAACGTGCCAAGTTAAGGTCTACCTCAGTGCCAAATAATCTGCCTTAGTGCCAAATCAACAGTCAATTTCGAAATTTAGGCGTAGAGAGAGAGAGAGAGAGAGAGAGAGAGAGAGAGAGAGAGAGAGAGAGAGAGAGAGAGAGAGAGAGAGAGAGAGAGAGAGTCCATCAGCTTTTGAACGGCAGGGCGGCATGTAGAGTTGAAGGACGTTCTTCATCGACCTTAGTGGTCTGCATGGCTCGTGGCGAGACAGCAAGTCGTTGATATAATATGCTGACGCCACATCGTTTAGAGATTTAAAAACTATGGATGCCACCTTGTACTGCACACGATGGAAAATTTGGAATGAGAGTCAGTGCAGATCTTGGAGCAATGGTGCTGCGTCCTCCCTCTTCTTTTTCTGCAGTACAAGACGGGCAGCATGATAGTTCTGCAGCTTTTGAACTCGGTTTATTTCTCCGGTTATTGAAAGGCTGAAAAATAAGAAGCTGGCATAACCCAATATACAATGAATGAGTGTAATCACAGGTTTTTTTTTCAGGAATCAGTTGTCAAAAATTGCCGAATGTTGCTGATGTTTCTTAAGATGTGAAGGAAGTGCCTTCTGATTTATGTGATATATTCGCTCATTGACGATTTACTGTCGAGTTTTACACTCCGATTTATCACTTTCCCCATTAATGGGATGTTGTTGTTTTCAATGCATAAGTTATAGCTATGTGTATAATGCCTGTTCTTTTTTCTACCAATGAAGAGCGACTCGGTCTTGTCGCCATTTAATTTTAACTTATTCTCCGATATCCATGTTTTTATTTCTTCAATGCAGTTTTCATAGATGATAATTTTTGTTTCATATCTGAGTCAGGACACAAACTATAGATCTGAGTATCGTCTGCATATATGTGATATATTAAGGCATATTTTTCAAGTATTTTAGCCACTGCTGTTGTGTATAGAACAAACAGAATTGGGCCCAGAACCGACCCCTGAGGGACACCGAAAGGAATCTGATGTTCTGTGGAGGTAGAGATACCAATTGAAATTACTTGTTTTCGCTCACATAGATAAGATGAGAACCATTTTAGAACAACCCCAGAGATGCCAAAAGTGACCCGTAGCCGTTCGAAAAGAATCTCGTAATCAATCGTATCAAGCGCTGCCGACAGATCAAGAAGGCTTAGGATGGTGGTCTTTCCTTTGTCAATAACTTAAAATAGGTCATTTACGATCCTCAATAGAGCTGTTTCCGAACTGTGGTTAGCATGGTATGCTGATTGAAAACGCTATTGAAGACCATTCTTCTCGTCACCACATTCTGATAGCCATGTTTCTATGACACACAAAACATCTAAGTCATGTTGACATATAATTTCTTTATCTGCCAAGGGGTCCCTGGGGAACTCGCAGCTTTCACACGCTTTCGATGACATATAATTTCTTTCAGTTCAATTGTCTTATTTCGACAGGAGCGAGCATTAATTTGACTAATCTTTAAATTGCGTGGGTCGTCTTGTTTGTTGTATTTACAGAAATCAGCGGTATAAGAGGTGGTCGATGACCACTAACTACGTTAATGTTTTGTATTTCATTCTGTTTACCGATCAGTGCAGGCCCAACAGTTTCTATAGACCTACTGGCGAGAGCGTTTCAACCAGTTGTTGTTTTGGCAGCAGTCTTTTATTGTTTCCACTTCGGTCAAAATGGACGGAAGCCTGGGGTGATAGACAGGCTCTGGGCGACGGTCAATTGTGGTATTTATGGATCGTTGTTTACGTTAACTACCGCAAGTTCCACGACGTTTGTAAACATTTGATGCATTTAGTAGAATTCTAGATAAAATGGTGGTAGTAAAGCTAGGGCATAAAACTAATGGATTTATAGAAAACCATCCTAAAAAGATGTTTAGTTTCACAGGAGAAAGTGGATATAACTTATCTTAGAAGATGGACAGTACGTTGTAGAATATGAATATGATAATATTTCCACATAAAAATCCAATAAGTCCACGTAAAAAGCAGAAATCATAAAAAAAATATTGGAGCTGGACAGAAACACAACCGGTTAGGTGTATTACACTCAAGCACTCATTAACTAATCATTATTTTGTTTGCTTTCACTGATATTATAATATTGTTCAATGTCATTTCTTCACTGACAGCAATAAGAGCCCAGATCTAGCTGTTCTCGGAGAGAATCACTCTCACCATCATCACCAGTTACATTCCCACTCGTTCACATTGGCTAGCCTTTTGCAGTCTTTTTTCTCTCCCTGGGGAGTGTTTATTTCGTAGGGGAAGTCATTGTTTCCTAGGCATGAGTGTCTCTCGCTGGGTTTTTTCCATATAAAAAGACTGTGGACGTCTTTTTTTCCGGAAGTGTTTTTTTTTCGCCCACACCGGGAAGAACCGATTCAAATTTGCGATATATATCTGGCAACTCGCAAGTGAAATGAAACAACGTGCCAAAGAGTAGTCTATGCGGCCGCGAGGTTGATTTTTTTTTCATTCTTAAATCAAGAATAATATTCTGCACTTCTTTCAATGTTTTTTAACACATTCATAATGAGTGTATTGACTTTTTGTTTGACTGCATGGGGAGATAATAATGAAGAGGGTGAGAAGGAAAACATCATTAGAGCTTTTTGGTGATGTACGGTAGTTATAATATCAAAACAGAATGCATTTTTTGGTGATGTACGGTAGTTATA